>JAXQQM020091423.1:0-39096 GCA_034641835.2 Pinus albicaulis
TATTTTCGCGCTACATAAAAATACCAAACTTATATGGGCGCTACATAAAAATTCGAAACTTATATGCGTGCTACATAAAAATGTTTGGTATTTTTCGCAATAGCTACATTAACATCTCGATATCATGTGTGCATTCACCCTCCGCTCTTGTAGAACAACATTCACCTCGCCTCTCTCAGTCAAAGATTTCGCATTCGCTCAAACCGTTCACCCGCCCTCTTGTAAAACAACATTCGCCCTCGCCCTCTTGCAACCGGTAAGTTCTTACCGCAGTCCCTCAGTCTCTTCCTCCTATAGTTGGGTTGACTCTATTTGGGTTTTTTTGGTCAGTTCCATTGGATTGTGTTAGGCTGTATGGTTCTCTCTAGATGTCAAGAATCAAGATTCAATACCCTCTATTATCTTCATCACCCAATACAAGATTTAAATTTTTCCCAAAGAAACGCTTATTAATTTGGCAACCATTATTTCTCCCTGCTTTAAAAACCCTACATTTAAATGAAAACAAGCATTGAATTTCAACTAAAAAATTCTATTAGTGTTCAAATGTAAATGTGTGCTACATTAACGTCTGATATCACGCGCACATTCGCCCTCCGCTCTTGCAGAACAACATTCTCCCTCAGCTCTTGCAGAACAACATTCGCCCTTAGCATTCGCCCTCAGCTCTTGCAGAACAGCATTCTCCCTCAGCATTCACCGTGAGCTCTTACAGAACAGCATTCGCCCTCAGCTCTTGCAGAACAACATTTTCCCTCAGTATTCGCCCTCAGCGTTCGCCCTCAGCTCTTGCAGAACATCATTTTCCCTCAGCATTCGCCCTCAGTGTTCGCCCTCAGCTCTTGCAGAACAGCGTTCGCCCTCAACTCTTGCAAAATGGTAAGTTCTTACTGCAGGCCCTTCCTCCTATAGTAGGGTTGACTCTATTTGGGTTTTTTTGGTCAATTCCATTGGATTGTGTTAGGCTGTAGGGTTCTCTATAGATGTCAAGAATCAAGATTCAATACCTTCTATTATCTTCATCACCCAATACAAGATTTAAATTTTTCCCAAAGAAACGCTTATTAATTTGGCAGCCATTATTTCTCCCTGCTTTAAAAACCCTACATTTAAATGAAAACAAGCATCGCATTTCAACTACAAAAATCTATTAGTGTTCAAATGTACATGTGTGCATCACTTGTGTAGGGTATTCCTTTTCCACTTTCACATTATCCAAGAATGTGTGCAATATAGTTCATATTTTTTGTGATTTAGATTATCTTGAAAAAGGAAAGGTAAATTATTTCCCATGGAAAAAGAAGGTTTTCCCTTTTTATAGGTTGTTTGGACTTACGTGGAAAACTTTATGGTATGCCTTTCATATTATGTAGTTTAAATTTGAATTAATAGATTATTCTACATGAAAATATAATTACCTATGTGATGTCCTTCATCACTAATTAAAATTATAGGGTTTCAATTTCCTAGACTCTAACTCATCTAATGCTAAATTCTAGGTTCTCATTGGTGGATCACTCTTCCATTGATTTCCTTTCCCTCTGGATCTTGTCATACTTTAAAATTCATCAATGATACATATATTATTTCAGGTATCCCAAAAGGCTTTATAGTAGAACATATTGTGAAGTGTTTTTGACACTTGAGGATTCTTTTTAGAACTATTCTTTTTAGAACTGAAACGCGGTCTATGCTATCGAGTTATATACCAAGCAACTTGTCCTTAATAGCCACACTATGAGGTAGGTTCAACCAGTTTGAACTTGTTGGGACATAACATATGAAGTTGTGTGATGAGTCCATATCACAAGTCTATTATGGTGACAAAAGTGAAGACATGTAATGATAGTTATTATGTTAACATTACTAGAAAATTTTTGGAAATTATCCATGCTATCAAGATGTCAAAATTCCAGGCATTAGGTGTCAATACTCGTAGCTAATAGATAATAATAATAATATAAAAAAATCACAACTTTATTCTTGAAATATGATTGTTACACATTGGTAACCTAGTTCATGAGTTACTATCACCCAAAGACCGCAAAACAAACTTAAAATATAAATTAAACCAACATGAGAATCCAACTAAGGGTTTTTCGACAAAATCATGCCATAACCTGGCATTTTGAAACCCAAATTTGAATCCATCATAAGTAATACAATGCAAACTCAGATGGATTTTCAATGCATGTTTGCATGCTACACTTATTCTCTATCTAGATATCATTTTTTAAATGGAACCATTAGTCAAGCCCACAATCCTTTTTATGTGAAAAATTTCAGCTCTATTTGAGCTCTTTTTTGCTCCACCACCTCCATAAACATATGCAAACATATATCATGATCTTGGAATTCCATTACATATGTATGTACCAATGTTCCATAATCATGCCCCATCATCAATTTAAGAAATTTCGATTGAATATCAAATTATGGAGGGGGGGAACTTTTTGCTGCAACATTTGGCTCAAAATCAGGGACCATCTCCGTATGAGGTGAATGAGAACTATAGATATTTGAAGAAGTAGATTAGTGCCTTTTCCTTTGGCCATGAAGTCATATACAGTCATCCATCACAAAAATTTGTCTTTTTTCATTCTCACCTTGAAAGTTGCAAAAAATCATGCCCTAATTGAAACGACACAAAATTTGAAAGATATAATAAAAATGCAAGTTAGAAGTGACCTATTAATACAAAGGGAAAACCTTCCTACCTACCCTAACTGAGATAAATTTTGATTGAATAGGAAACATGATATTGCTAATGGAGTTGATCCAACAACTTGTTAAATGTATGGGACTAAATCATGCATTTCATTTCCAGGGAAACATGCACATGAAGAGAAAAAGTGCAGAATTAATGGAAAATCCATACATGCCACTTATAAAAACTACACCGAAAGGTCAAAAAATACTTAAGGCCTTAACTTAATTTGAATCCAAAAATGACAAAACAAGATTAGTGAAAACACAAGAGTGGTGTGGGTGAACAACATAAATAAAAAGTGAAGATACCTTTCCCCAAGATGCCTTTGCCACCGTTGTATGAAAACATGTTTTCCTTTCCCTTTATACATGCAAGTGAATGCATTATAGGTATGGTGTTTTCCCAGAATAGGAGAAGCCTACTTAAATATATCATTCGTGGAGTGAATTTTTGGGTGCCTTAATGTGCAATGACATGTTTCCAGGACTAAATTCAATGTAAGTCATATTTGAAACTCTAACTCTGTCTTCCGGTGTCTTATTAGAAATTATTTCAGTTTTCATTTTGTGTTTTCAAGTTAGATATTGTTTTCAAGTTTTTACATTTATAATTTTATTGCAATGTGGCAGACTGATCAGAGCAGTGCAGGAACAACCCCGAGATGGGATGATCACGGAAAGAGGCCAGAGGAAGAACATGTAAAGTGCCAGCATTGCTCTATCTTCAGGTATTTTAGTTATGTACATAATTGAAATAATATTAATTTTGTTAAAATATGCAGACACCTAGCCATGGTACGCCTGATGATTCCCTCTTTGAGGAAGAGCTTTCTTCATCCCTATCTCCAGTGTTCTTGTTGCAGAAAAAGGCACGAGATGCAAGGTCAGAATTTAATACTTTGATAGACGCGCCTCAAACACCTGAAACAGAAGAGAGGATACAACATCTTATGAGCCAGCTAGAAATATATCAGGTAATAATAAAAAGTCAAAAGGATATTTTTTTTGTTCTGCATGAGATGAATTGTGATAGTTTTATTTTTAATTTTTACATTGACTAAACTAACAAAAAGTTCTTTTGTATGTAGTGTTTTCTGGCACTTGCTGAATCCGGTGTTGGTGGTAGTGGGACACAAGGGCAAGAGATTGCCCAAAAACCCTCTTGTACACCTTCTACTCCTTTAGGTGCCAGGCAAGAAACACACCCTGCCCAAGCGGACACCCAGCCAACCGCTGAACGTGTTGGCAATGATGAGGCTGATATGGCCAACTACATTATTGTGTTTCCTGGAGCTACACGTGTCAGCTCCACAGGGACCATTAATGGCACGTTGTTGGTGAACGATGAGGGTGTCCCTATAAAGAATTTACAACTCCCATGTAAATTTTAATATTTTAACTATTTCATGTACTTTATCTACAACATATTTATCATGTTTTTTATTTTTAAATTAATGATAATATCTTCTTATTCTTCTTCTTCTTATTTTCTTTTTCTGTGTAGGAAACGATGAGTTCTACAGGTTTCTGGAGAGCCATGCGTTGGTAATTTTTGGCCCAACCATATGCACAGGGTGGAATTCCAAGAATTCCAACCTGAAAAAATAACTTCTAGATTATCTAGAAGCCCTTTTTGGGGTCGGTACATTTGACAGAACAGCGGTGGCTCGGGTAGCCGGAAAATATTTGAAATATACCAGGGACACCTATAGGACGCAATTGCAATTTAACCCTAGATATGAGTGTCCTCTCTCAGTTCCAAAGAGTGAGTGGAGAGCACTCATCCATGACTCGAAAGAGAAAAGGGCAAAGAAAGAAGGAAAAATGCCAACTGGACCCGCAAGGTAAATTACAACTTTAATTCAATAGCTTTAATTTTCTTTATGTATAAAATAAAAGTGTGCTACGTCATATCTGACTTCAATATTTTGATGCTAGGTTTCCTGAGACCTTAAAGGCAACCAAATCTAGGATTGAGAAAAAGGGCCATCACAAGCTAGGCCAGGGCGGCTACTTGAAATTAGCTGCAAGAATTGTAATTAAGTAGCTAAACATCTTATAATTAATTGTATCGCCTTCCAACGTTTTTGTAATCCTATCAAATATGATTAAAAATACACAATCATATGTAATGTAGGGTGATGACTTCAGAAAAGAAACTACAGAGGAAGATAAAAATATCGCTTTCCATTTCGGCTATCAAGCCATAGTTGAACGTCGCAGAAGCTTGGGGCAGGTCCCAAGATCCAGAATGCCTGATAAGGTAAAACATTAACCTTTCAATATGTTTGTTTTCGTCCATAAATTTAATGTCTAAAAACTTTGTTTAAATCAGGGGAGCAGCACTACCGACGAGGAAAATAACCCAGTTTTAGAGCCAGATGTAGATGATCCTCACGTGCAACCTAATCATTGTAGTGGGGACCAGGCAGAAAATGCTACTATCAGTGAGGGCTGTGACGGTAATTAATTTCCACTTATAATTTTTTCTAATTATACCTTGATGGTTGTCCTTATAACGTTTTTTGTTTAAATGACAGAGAATGTTTCCCTTGAGGATCTTACCACCAGAGAGGAAGACAGGGAAACAGTCCCAACGGCGACAACTGGTGCACCAGGTAAATAATCTCATTGTAATTTTTTTTATTAGTATTACCGAACTAGTTCAATGATATTTAAAAACTGACAATTAAAATTTAATATTATCTGTTTTTGTAGGCGATGCCCTGTCACTGGATGAGACCAGACATCGTGACAACACAACTAGGTCAGCGGCAACAACTGGTGCACCAGGTAAATAATCTCATTGCCAATTTTTTTATTAATATTACCGAACTAGTTCAATGATATTTAAAAACTGACAATTAAAATTTAATATTATTTGTTTTTGTAGGCAATGCCCCGTCACTGGATGAGCCTAGACATCATGAATACGCAACTAGGTCAGCAGTGCGGGTCGAAAGGCATGAAACAGGAGCAGAGCACGATGATATTGATGATGTAATTAGGAGCTTTAGAAATAGGAAGAAGAAAAAGAAAATTTGATAATGTAAAATATTGTATTTTTATCAGAAAAATGTTACCATACTTGGAACGTTTTTTGCGTTATATAAAAAACTCATTTATCATACTATTTTTATGTCAAGCATTAATTACAATGTTTCCTTGCGTACTTTTTGTTGAATTGTTTTTTTATTAGTTATTGAATATTTTTTTTATGCTCATGAAAGTAAAAAATGAAATATAGATTGGGTATTGGGGAATTGAGAGTGATGTGAGGGGGGGGGGGGAGGGGCCATAAGAGCTTCCACCTTCACGTGGTTGGCCCTGTTTAGTAGAGAATAATTTATTGGAGCGATTTAATCTTGGAGCAAACCTCCCTTGATCCAGCGTAGCAACAAAAAAGTCACCGTTGACTTAGTTGCTACTCTTTCAGATCGTGGGAGGCTTGTTCCAAGTTCATGCGACTCCAATAAATTGTTCTTGAAACGAAGAGGAGCTTATTCAGGTATGTTTTGACATTTTCAACATATGTTCTAACATTATCATAAGAATGCATCTTAGAGTAAAAATACTATATCAATTACTTGTATTTATTGTATAGATAATGATGGATTTTGATTGACTTGGCAGTGCAGGTACAAATCCTCTTGCATCATGAGCAATACAACTTGTCAACTAGGGTCATGTCCAGGATATTTTTGCTTGTGCACTTGACCAGGTTCGTAATGTCACATTTTGTAAGTTCCTTTACAATTCATAATTCAATATTAAGCTTGTTCATGATTATTATCTAGGTTTTTTGTATGTGTTTTTTCATCTATTTGATTGTAAGCAACTCTGCATGTTTCCTATCGTTCACTATGATTTCTCCCATTACCACTCCCAGGATGAATCTGACTTTATTGTTACATAGGTTACTTTATTGTTACTATGATTTCTCCATTTACGATTTCATAGGTTACATCATGTAAAGTTGTCAATCTCGGGTTGGTGATGAGCTTTAGTTCTCCAGATTTGGGGCTTTTCTGATATTTTCTCCCTCATGTCATTCCTGCATCACCTCGTTTTTTGAGCATGCCAATTTTCTACCACTTGTACCAATTGGCACATGTCAATCTCTGAGTGGTGCCACATTTCACCTATTTTCAGTGAGAGTTTAGGGTTTCTCTAACATAGCTTCAGAAATCCGATTCAGTTCCTGCTTGAATATTATCACATAATACTCATGGTTTGGATTGATGAGCATGTTATGAATGGTTGGTTGATTCATAAGAACCACCCATATAGTCATCTTGAGATATTTTAGAAGGTTTCTCGGGTTTCCTTTTTCACCGTTTCTAGTGGGTGGGATGGTGTGGGGTGATCCATCAATACTGGTGCTCTTGTAGTAGGGAATTTGTTTTTGGGGATATAAAGGAGCATTTGATGTAGATATCCCATTGGATGCATTCATAGATGGGCACGAGAGGTCAAGAATTTAAATTAAAAATATGCAACCTCTAGCATGGCAACCCGAAGGCCGCGAGAGACACTGGTTAAAGATTGTTTTGTGCTGGCCTTAATATAGTCGTGATTTCTTTCTATTATCTTAATGCAAATATATAGTCCAGTCTCATTAAAATGAGGATTGTGGTTGTATTTCTCTTTGGTTTTTTCTCTCTTAATGCTCCAAAAGTTGCCAAAAGTTGCGATAGTTGTTTAGTTTGCCTGTTACAACTTAAAAGTGGTTTTTAGCAATGGGAGTCATGTTTTTTAAGGTTCATACTAATATGAAGATCTTGTAATTCTATATTCAAGATAAGAGAAGATGGCCTCTGCTTTGGGCAGTATGACAAAAATTGCCACATCTACCTCATTGGGTAACAATGGAAAGGGGAAGAAGTTGGGTGCAATGTTTGATAATTATGGCAGACAATTGTCTTCTCTTTCAGTTTTTTCACCCATTTCCTTTAATCGATGTTATAGCATCACTTCTCACCTTGATATGATTTATGATTGCTTCATGGCTTTTGGGCACCCATTCCTACAGACTTGGACAAATTCACTTAAAAACAGTGTAAAATCCCCCATACGCGACTATGCCCGTGTTTTTCCACGTGTATACGTGAGTACAGCTAGAATTTTCCGCGTATGCCATTAAAATGATTAAAAAATATATAAAAAATCCCTAATTTCGCGTTGGGTTGATGGTTACTCAGGTAGTTCAACCACCCCAGCCCGTGGCCAACTGTTTCCAACTGCTGAACTACTTGGAGGGACTATAAAAAGCCCTCATGTGTATGGCCTAAGGGAGAGGGAGAATTATTGATATTATACTCTCGTTGGTATTCCTTATCCAAGTCCGGACTTCGTGCCTCCCGCACTTTCCCGCTCATTATAGAAACCCTTGTTTCCTTGAGATACACATCCATTTATATGTTATCTCATATGCACCAGCTTGGAAGAGTCGCGATGGTAGGCAAGGTCGGACGGATCCCATTTACCTGCCCCAGAAGGCCTCGAAGGACTGTGTGATCTTCCACTCGTTACTTTTGTACATGCTATTTACAATAAGTACCATGTCGTTTCAAATAAACGTGTTAGTGTATGCTTATATGTATGAGAATATTTGTTATACAAGCATTCATTATGATTTATTTAACGTTTTATATGAATCTCACTAACATTTAGAGTAGATATATGCTGTACAACCTGTCCTTTGTGCTGGTTTCTTCTTGTATTTCAGGTTAAGAAGGAAGGACGGTTGCAGGGGGTTTGGACCCCACGTGGATCTATTTCAACCGTAGGACCTACGGGTAACCTTCTCATTCTACTCTATTTAGTTTTTCCGAACGTGCATGGTTGTGTGAGTCTCTGTTAAGTAGCATGCCCCTGCTCTGTGGAGGTTGTACCCCAACCAACCTCTAGGGTGAGATTTCCTAAACAACTAGCGACTACTGGGAGATGTCGTTTTTATAAAATTCGATTGAATCCGAACAAGTGTTGCCGATGTTACATCCAATGGGTTGTTACAATTTATTGTGTCTAGGGAAGGGATAAGGGTAGATCCCTTCAAGGTTGAGGCAATACTCGCTGTCTCCCCCCGTCTTCAATCCGTCACCAAAGTTCCCCCAAGGGAAGTCTAACTTTTTTCGGAGGTTTATCGTTAACTATGCTGAGATTACAAAGGGATATATGAGACTGTTGAAGAAAGGAGTCCCTTTTCTTTGGGACGACTATGCTCAACGCTCATTCGATGCCTTGAAAAAGGCATTGACCTCTGCTCCTTTACTGAGTCCACCTGATTATAGCAGAGATTTTCTTTTGTATCTGGCAGCAACATAATCTACCATTGGTATGGTTCTGGTTCAGGAGGATGATGCTCTTGCAGAGCATGTTATTTACTACCTTAGTCGAGGACTGGTAGGACCTGAACTTCGATACACTCCGATAGAAAAATTAGCCTTAGCAGCAGTTCATGCTGTGCAGCGACTTCGGCATTACATTATTCTTCGCAAAACTTATGTCTTGGCAGCTGCCAATCCATTTTAGTTTGTCCTCAGCAGGCGAGTGATTGGGGGCAAATATAATAGATGGATTGTGATTTTACAGGAATTTGATCTAGAGTTCATGTCTGCCAAATCCAAGAAGTCATTAGTTTTTGCGGAATTGATCTCCGAGTTGCCTTGTGGAGAGGCGATGATCTATGATGAGTCCTTTCCAGACGAACACTTGTTTCTGATCTCTCCACAAGATCCTTGGTATGGGGACATCATTGTATATCTCCAGACTGCGAAGTTTCCCTCTTCTTTTCGAAAGATGAGCGTTGTAAGCTGCGTCACTTAGCTAAAAGTTATCTGATTATTGGTGATGCTTTGTACCGTCGAGGGGTTGATTCAATCCTAAGACGCTGCTTAACTTTCGAAGAAGCTGAGGCTGTGCTCAATGATTCTCACAGTGGAGCTTGTGGGGGTCATTTATCTAGGCTTGCTACAGCCCAAAATATTTTGCGTGCTGGATACTTTTGGCCCTCAAATTTTCAAGGATTGTATTGAATCATGGGTCAAAAGGTGTCATCCTTTATCAGGGTGTATACTCGAAAATGCACGCTCATCCGAGCTCCGCTTTTTCCGATCGTTGCATCATGTCGGACCCTTTACAAAGTGGGTATTGATTTTACTACTTGTAACCCACCTTCGGCAAAGGTCACAAGTACATTATCGTAGCGATGAGACTACTTTCACGAAGTGGGTCGAAGGCTATGCCTACTTTTGGGGAACGATGGTGAGACTGGATACTCTGTTCTTTTTTCAACCAAGTTATTGCTCGTTTTGGTATACTTAGAGAGATTGTCAACGACCATGGCGGTCATTTTCGAATAGTATGATGGCTGAGTTGGCTCTCAAATTGGGTTTTTACGGCAAGAGCATTCATCTCCATATTATCCTCGAGCCAATGGGCAAGTGGAAGACTGTGAATAAATCCTTGAAGACAATTCTTCAAATAACCATTGATAAACATAGATCCAACTGGCACATTATGCTATATCCTCGCACTTTGGGCATACATGACGTCGGTGAAAGCTGCAACCCGGCTTTCACTCGTTCGGTTAGTCCACGGGGTGGAATCCGTATTTCCCATTGAATGCGAGGATTCCCTTCTCTCAAATGTAGCTGTTGAGCTTCTTCACGACACTTCTAGTACAGTAGAGCGGCTTCTTCATCCGGAACATCTCGATGAGCGAGCGTCGGGATGCCGCCACGATGGATGAAGCGCATAAAAAACCGAGTAAAAGTTTAGTACGATAAGGCGGTTAAGCCTAGGGGTCTTTCGGAAGGTGACCTTGTTTTGGTCTATGCCCAAGAAAAGATGCCTTGAGGGGCAGGAAAGTTCAAATCGATGGTATGGCCCCTCATATCGTTAAAAAAAGTCCTTAAGAAAGGAGCTTATACCTTGGTTGATTTTGATGGGAACGAGTTGCCGAGCCCCGAAAATGGGCTCTATTTGAAGAAGTATTATGCCTAGGCTTTGGCCTGGCATCTTGCTTTTGTATATAGTAGTTTTTTGTTTTGTACATATCCGATTGATTTTCGATTTTTGATGAGGTGGTGATGTTTTTGATACTGCTTTGGCAGTTGTGTTGGATGTCATGAGTCATTTCGGTTTCGCCTAGATGGTGCTAGTAGACACACCGGAACTTAGCTTAGCGGCTTGGGTCCTTCATTATCCTTCCGGTCGATCGTTGGTATCAAGAGGGGTCCGCACTGGTCTTGCTTCAATAATATAGCAGAATACACCGTGATCATTCATCTACTCTCGGAGGCAATATCTTTGGGTGTTGATTCGTTGGTAGTTTTCTTGGACTCTCACTGTGGTAGTGTCATGATTGAACAACACTTATCGAGTACTGAGATCCATTTTTATTACGATTGTTCTTGAGGGTACGTTTGTTACAAAGGTCATTTCAATTTTTTAACATTCATTCATATTCCTCTGAGTGACAATTGGTTTGCCGATCTCATTAGCTAATCAAGCATTAGATTGGAATATCAATCATTCAATACAATAAATTTGTAATCATCAAAAACATCATACATTTGATACATTTATCACATCACATCAAATCTCGTTGTATATATATCATCGGAGTGTCAAAAAAACTTTACAAAATTTGGATCCATAATCTCGTACAAAACTTGGGCTTATGCCCCATCATGTTTCGATCTCAAAAAATAATATATAGTCATCTAATATATAAAATCGTCTACTCGAGAAGTCCGGCCTGCAGTCGTGTTCCCTATAGAACGTAACTGCAAGGTGGCCACACGGCGGATCAATCTAGCGAGTCTCGGGGTACTCCAACTACCCATCTCTGGATGGCTTCTGAGCAAGTCCTCCATGGCGGCCATAGGGATTTGGTGGGTTAATCCCTCCAAGTTTCTCCGCACGGCCCCGGAGTGTCTCGTCCGAGTCCACTTGTCTCTGCCCTCGCCACTATGACGCTTATGGCGTGGGAAACCCTCGGGGTCGTCATCGGTCCAACATCGAAACATGATCATTTTTAATTGTCGGTCATTATGAATCCAATCAAAAAACATGTTTGTTTTTCATTTTTTTCATACATATTTGAAAAAATCCCAAAAAATCATATAAGTCAAAAATTTTTGCAAAACTTACCGATCGCTCCCCATGTCGTGCCCGGGTGGAAGTACTAGATCCGGATCTCCTTGGAAATCCATCCCCAGGCATAGGGATAGTCGTCCACTGCGATGATCTATTCTCCCCACCACAGGAAGAACTCATCGTCCCATGTGGTTCGGGATACTTCGTCTGCCCCCAGCTCTCTTCATCATGTCCGCTAACGGCGATTCTTGGGTCCCGTGGGGTCATGCGATAGTCGAGATCACTTCGGGTCTCAAAGCTCGGAATCCTCTCAAAGAAGAATGTTGTCAAAAATGGTCCCATAGCCAAAGTGTTTAGTCTTTGCTTGGCGAATGGAGGTCAGCTGTTGTTTCATGTTTAGTAGACGGGGTTGTGCACCAATCGTGCACATGAGTCAAACTCTCTCTGACTATACTCATTTGCGTCCCTGGGACGCTGATGTAGTGAGGCGGATCCCTGCCACTCTATTGATGGTGAAAAGGAGGATCTTCATGTGCAAATCCCCGATATCTCTAATTGCAATCTGTGTTCCAACCTTTTTGGAATTCTCTACGCAATATACGTGGACATAATCTTCCACGGTCAACCCTCCCGAGGCTTTCGTTGCAAGTCCACTGGTTCTCCCCTCTCGGAGAGCCCGGTGATGAACTATATATCCTCCACTTCAATGCGTAGTGGCATCCGATCAATTATGAAGCAAACTCGATCCCGGTTCCCGGTAATTTACAAGCATTTCTAGCAATTGCACATTGCTTTTCATATTGGGCATTTTTAAAGAATTTGAACAATCACTGCAGTTGGAGGATATTTTGTCTTCGCGCGATCTCGCATGACCTCTTGGTCTATTGCGCTATGCTCACGTTCCTCCATGAAATGGTCATCCCTGAGAAATTTCATCAAATTATGCATTAGCCACGCTTTTTAAGTTTCGGCCCCTGCGCATACGCGGTTTTCCCTCTAGTACGATCGCGTGTATACGCGGTTTCCTTCAATGAACCCGCGTATGCGCAGTACGCATATTTTAGCAAGGGTTTTAAGGCTAAAAATCACTTAATTTTAATTTCCAAATGGACAAAATGAATAAACAAGATGATTAAGGAGCCTACCCGAAGTTTCACCGAGTTCCGACTGTCGGTTGTTCCCTGATTTGACGAAACAAGTTTTTAGCTCCGAGCACTTTTTCCAAATCAGCTATGCAATAATGAACCAAATGAGAGGTAATTTGTCTATTTATGGCCAAAAAATTGAAAATTTTCGCAAAATTTCCCTTATGCCTATTTTTTCGATCTATCTTATGTCTGTATAACTCGATTGCTTGGAAGTGCCCGATTTGGTATGTTTTTGAGTACATTTTTGACGATTTTGAGATTTTTCCGTTTTTGATCCATGATTTCAGACTCTTCACTGCGAGTATATGATCTTCATCTGGCATATAGGTTAGGGGAAATCACTTTCCATTGCATCTTGCATACTAGCCTCCATATCGATCACTTGCCTTAGGGGTCGATCCCATCGAGTCATGAGTATTACACCCATTTCACTCGTCGATTATTTAATCATGACTTGATGGTAGAGCCTTCCTTTACATGGGCTTCCTAGTTAGTTCCTCGCTATCACTTGTTGCCCATGCTCGCTTTTTATGTAGGCTCGGGAGTCCTCTTTTTAGTCTTGCCATGTCTTATGTGCTGAAGCTTCATTCTTCTTCTTCATCACTTATCATTTTTTCACGCTTTTACCTTAGAGGCTCCCACGGTGTCGTTTAAGTTGTATTCATCGCATTGCATATTGGCTACTTGTTTATCCCGGGCCTTTAGCCGGCTTCATTTGGACTCGATTTTTTAAGCCAACTTTTGACCTTGACTTTTCGTACAAGTTAACCATTGCATGCACTTAGCTATCACGACTTGACACCTTTATACCCATGGATGGAACGCTCCTCCGAGTATCACGCGACTCGGCTTTTCGCCACCTTGCATTGAGCATAGGATTGTTCCAATCCCAGGAACTAGTGCATCCGATTTCTTGATACTCGTTCTATCCATTGTACCATAGCATTCTTTTATTCTTTTTCGAGCTTATTATATGAAAAAAGACAAAAAAATCAAATATAACAAAAAGAGCGGAACGGGATGTATCTTCGTTATTTTGATGGCGAGACTAGAAGTCGCTTTTTTCGCCCTTTGAACAAAGCACATATACTTATATATATCTCCTTCATTTGGGATGGTTTTAGTTTTGACCTAGGTTCAGCCTTTACCATGTTTCACTTGTCGGGCTTCTCCCCGGTTGGTTATCTCTTCCAATCATATGGAGAGTTTGTTGTGCCTCTCGCATAACGGACTTATACGAGTCTCACTTTTTTCGCCATGGTCATCACGAGTCGTGCTTTTGTTCAAGGGAAGTCTAGCCCGAGTCGGCCATTCGCGGTGTCTCTTGACTCATTATTCAATCGGCCTTCCCGGTCTTGTCGGTATCATGTTCTATCACATCGGATGTTTTGGTCTTCTCGCTCGTGTCTGGGTTTGAGAAGGTCCCCATTGACTTCTTGCCGGCGGGTTTGTCTCTTATCGACTACGACACATCTGCTCGAGAGAAAACCTAGAGCCGCACCTTGGGCCTATTTCCATCATTGATAGGTGACCCTCGTGCTCAACATTTGATCATCATCATGGGTCTTTGACCGAGTGGTTTCCCCTGTGTTCGACGTCGCACACATTATCACACTTGGGATTCGTGCGATACTCGGATTTCCATTTGACCCTATCGGTGGATTTCTCGCCTTCCGTGTCGAGATTTCATTATTGGTTGGTTCGAGAGGGTTTCTTTCGTGCGCTAGCTTCATCTTGTGCACGTCGGAAACGTACTTCGGTTTTGGTTCCATCACTCTACTTCGTCCGATTCCTTCCAAATCTTGGCTGCGGGTTACACTCGCTGCCCGGACCGATGTGGGATGCCTTAATGCCTTCCTTCCAGTGAGATCTCTTCCCATCGACTCGACTCATTGCTCGGGAATAAGGTCTAGAGTCTTTTGTCGTGTACCTTAGGGTTTGCGAGTCATCGTGTGCGACTCTTCGCTATCGACGTGGGGATTCATCATTGCCTCTGATTGGTAGATTCTTTCAAGTGTTCAACTTCAACTCATTCATTCGCACTTGTCGATTGTACTTGGGGGCCCCTTGACACTCATTATCATTATCCGTGGGTTGTCTCGCGTTAGTTAACGGATACATCATTGCCGCAATCCAACGATTTCTCACATGGTCGACTTCAGCTCATTTATTCCCATTGTGTAGAATTGTGCCATAGTGATCGGTGAAGACCTCGGGTTGCATCAGCATTTTCGGTTCACTTCTTGACGAGTCCATTCGCTTCTGCGTTGATGCCGTCCACCCTTATATGTTGCGATTCAAATGACAACAACATCCTATATGTTGGCTCCCCGAGTTGCGTGATTGTACCGTTTGATCCACCTCTTATGATCCCAGTACTTGGAGATTCGGATTACTTTATATGATCGGACATCCGATTTGCACCATCTTTGATCGGCTTTCTATATGTGATACTTGGACATTGATTCAGACTTGTATTCTCGGGCCATGCTCGGATGATTCACTATGTACTTTCGGGTTCCCGCATTATACTTGTATACATGTTGGATCTATTTCAGTACTTTTCCATATGATGTATTTTTGATCGAGCATGGGTATGCCCGCCTCGGCATGAGTTGACTCTCTGTTTCTTTCATTGGTTTTTTGGCGATGAAATCCGTGAAGTCTCTCTTGTCCTTGCGAAGTTCTTTCTATGTGCATAATACATTTCGGCCATCATGTACCCCTTCGACCTCATATATTAGGGGAGCATCCGTTATAGCATCATTTCTCACCTTGATATGATTTATGATTGCTTCATGGATTTTGGGCACCCATTCCTGCAGACTTGGACAAATTCACTTAAACAACGATGTAAAATCCCCCCATACGCGACTATGCCCGTGTTTTTCCGCGTGTATACGCGAGTACAAACTAGACTTTTCCGCGTATGCCATTAAAATGATTAAAAAATATATAAAAAATCCCTAATTTCGCGTTGGGTTGATGGTTACTCGGGTAGTTCAACCACCCTGCCTGGTCATAGCTGTTTCCAAGCTACGTGAAACTCACTTGGAGGGACTATAAAAAGCCCTCATGTGTATGGCCTAAGGGAGAGGGAGAATTATTGATATTATACTCTGTTGGTATTCCGTATCCAAGTCTGATTCCCCGTGCCTCCCGCACTTTCCCGTTCATTATAGGAAACCCTTGTTTCCTTGAGATACACATCCCTTTATATGTTATCTCGTATGCACCCGGGCTTTGGAAGGAGTCTTAGCGAGGCAAGAGGGTCGGACGGATCCGGACGTACGATCTCGCGAAGGCCCTGGAAGGATCGAGTGATCTCTCCACTCGTTACTTTTGTACATGCTATTTATATCATGTAGTACCATGCTGTTCCTGAAATAAACGTGTTAGTGTATGCTTATATGTATGAGAATATTTGTTATACAAGCATTCATTATGATTTATTTAATGTTTTATATGAATCTCACTAACATTTAGAGTAGATATATGTCTGTACAACCAGTCCTTTGTGCTCGTTTCTTCTTGTATTTCGAGTTAAGAAGGAAGGACGGTTCTTGGGGGTTTGAACCCTGCGGGATCTTCTTCAACCGTAGGACCTACGGGTAACCTTCTCATTCTGCTCTATCTAGTTTTTCTGAACATGCATGGTTGTGTGAGTCTCTGTTAAGTAGCATGCCCCTGCTCTGTGGAGGTTGTATCCCAACCAACCTCTAGGGTGATATTTCCCCGAAACAATCACTCAAGCAGAAGAGGGACTCTGAGATTACACGACAGAGAGAAGGTAGTTAATACAAGAGCTATGGAAAAGGAGTTTTACTTCAAAAAGGATGGCTCAGTGACAAAAAAATTGCAGGTCAGAGAAAAAATTATGTTTAAAGGAAGGTTACTTGCACGT
Source organism: Pinus albicaulis (assembly GCA_034641835.2). NCBI lineage: Eukaryota > Viridiplantae > Streptophyta > Pinopsida > Pinales > Pinaceae > Pinus > Pinus albicaulis. The sequence goes on from JAXQQM020091423.1 coordinate 16,867, forward strand.
GAAACCTCATTGTGGTGGATCTTTCCTTGTCCACTTATATTCGATTTTAATGTGTTATTTTAATTTTTCATGGAGGGTTGTTTTGGCATATGGTCCGGCATTCAATTGCACACTTACCTGAAAGCATTGTCAATTTTTCTTGCAAAGTGGTGTGAACAAACTTGCTGATCTTGTTGGAGTCACCCTTGGGGCCAAGGGAAAAATGTTGTCTTGGAGAGCAAGCATGGTTCTCCGAAAATAGTTAATGATGGTGTGACAGTAGCTAAGGAGGTAATTTGTAGATGTGTTCTTTGGTTTTCTTTTGATCGTTGTATTAGTTCCCCCTCTTAAATGTCTTAGATTTGGTAGGCATAATTTGAAAACTCAAAGGTGAAAGGAAACATATTTGTTACCCAGTGGTATACTTGGCCTATGGACTAGCCACATTAGAGTAATGCATAAATATTTTCATAACAATAAAAAGGAAAGGGTTATGGGACGAGTCAAATTTTATTGTTATTGACGATGTAATGAAATGTATCTCAATGCTATGGTTTTGGCCTCTTTTATTGGTTGAATTAGAGGACCCGGTTGAAAATGTTGGGGCCAAGTTGGTAAAGGCAAGCTACGGCAAAGACAAATGATTTAGTTTGGGGATGGAACCACAACATCTGTTGTTCTTGCACATGTTGGAATATTGAAAAAATTCAGAACAATGAATGGAGAATAAATCTCCCTTCCTCTAACACAGAGAAAATAAAAATTTCTTTGACAGAGAAGACAGTTTCAATACTTTGAAAACAAACTTCTATTCCCTTCAATAACTCAAAAAAAAACTATTACACTTCTTCCTCACTGAGAGGGATTACAAAATTATGATCGCTACAAAACGCGAGTGCATAAAAACCAACTCACTATCTCGTTCAAAACAAACATACTCTGTCTCTAAAACACTTTGTCGTGTTTTTCACTTTTCGCATCATCTGTGCATACACACTTAAAAAGTTACACTCGAGTCTTTCACTTTTTACACACTATTGTGTAATAAAAAAATTTACGTATTGTTTATAAAAAAAACTACCAAGCTTTTTTTGTCCTTTTTTATTTTTATATGCCGTAACATATAAAACATATTATAATAAACCCTCTTTTAAAAAAATAAAATTAAAACTAAATTCTATGGCCCACCTTTCATTTCGCATATGATATATATATAACATATGTTTAAAACATATGTATATATTAAACTATCAAAACATTAAAGAACCCTTTCCGTCGACTTCAAAAGTCCGAATAGATTGAATTTCAAACCAAATTCGCGTTCCAAAATGGGATGCGGACCTCGCCTAATTTTAACTCGAATTCTCAATCCAATGTGCCCTATAAAAAATTCGGGTCCGGTTTTCGGGTTTTCGGGATTCCCTTCAATTTCATGCGATCCAATATTAATGCTCCACGTGTCCTCCTTTTGAATTTACAAAGCTGTCGGGTAAATTCTGTTTGTTTAATTTCGGTTGGTGAATTGCGTTAATCTTTGGTTGTTGTGTTTAAATACAATCTCAGTCATAGTAAATATGGCTACAGTACGTCTACAAAAAAACTTGCAGAAATTTTAAATGCTCGAATTAAATTTCTGAATGGCATGCAAGCAACCTCCAAAAAAAAATGTTCGTCATTTGCATCCGTCATTCTTCACTGAAGATTGAAGTTAAAATTCAACAGAGACGGGGTTTAATAAGTGAGGGTGTAAAGGTAACTTTTTTGTCGATAGTACTTGGATTAAGATTATCTATTCATTTTTGTAGGGTCTTATGGTGTTTGGTTTTTTAGTTTTGGGTTGGGCTTATTGAGTCTAAGATAGTTTTTGAGTGAAAAAAATTGCTATCAGATATTAACAAATTTTGGTTCTTTTGTCAAAATTTATGAGCTTGTTAGGAAATACAAAAGCTGACAATGGTTATATCTTAAATTTGTGGAAAATAATTTGAAATGAAACCTTTTTGTTTAGGTTGTTGCAAGCGAGTGCAAACCCCGTTCAAATTACTACGGGCATCGACAAGACAATAAAGGCCCTTGTTTCGGAACTCAAATTTTTTTCAAAGGAGGTAAACGCTTGCCTTTTCGATAGGCTTGTTTTCCTTTTTTCTTGATGGTTTGGTGTATCTAATTGAATTAGTTGCCTAAGGTATTTTTGGTTGCGAAACTCCTTTTCATTTTTCATACGGTATTGGCCTTGTGGAATACATTTGATTGTGTGGTCTTGTTAGATCTACAACATTTGTAGTTGTTTAGTCTTATGGCCGAGGGTGCACTTTTTATTATGAAAATAGTTGACGCAATATTGTCATTTAATCCTTACTACGGGGGTAGCATGTTGAGAAGTTTCTCATGAAACATTTGGTATTCAAAATTACACTTGATCCTATACGAGAATCATGCATTTGACTTCAAAATTCATATTCAAAGTGTGCAGTACAATTCTTGCAAAATTTCAAATATTTATGTTGTTTTAAACCATTATTTTTTTCATGTATTGGATGATGAAAATGTGAAAAAAGACTTTGGTATGAAACCAACTCAGTGAATAATTTCCGACAAAACAACCACTTCCAAGACATGATTTAGAAGTAGAACAAATGTGCTTATGAAGCATAGAAAGATATCCTTGATGCATTGTAAATGTTTGGCTAGGGTTATTTTTGGAGAAAATAACTCCTTATTCCTAGAATAGTGATCTTCAATACAAGTAAATGCCGGATAAGAGAGATCATCATGTGACGCAACAAACCGAAATTGGAGCCCTAAGGAGAGTTGGTGTGTCCACAATCGTTCATCGACATTTTCCCTTGGTTTACCCCATTCTTTTCCTCCGACTTTCGAGTCTTAATTGAATTCTTCTTTCTTCGGGTTTATTTATCAAATTCGTGAGAATTTGATAAATAAATACTATCCACAATGGTTGGACTTTAATTTATATTCCGACTTTATATTATCTCCAAGCCTTATAACCAATGTTTAACTTTCAACACTTTGTATTTATACTCCACGTTTCTTTTTTAAATAAATAACTTGTAATGAACTTTCGGCTCTATATTTCACCACCCAGCCTTACAACAATCACGCTCCGGACTTATGCTAATTATCTCGCAATCGTTTAATTAAACAATTTCATTATACTCAAGCCCACCTATATATATCAATAACCAATCAAACACTCGTATTGTACTTTGGCTATCCTCCGCACACCTTAGTTAACCTCAGGCAAGTTCAACGTGCGACCACCGTCCGATGGCCCTTCTCCAAATCAATGACTCTTGGCAATTTCGCTCGAGCTTCCAACATCGGGCTTTAACGTGCGATGGCGCGAGTTAAACGGTGGTTTTCCCGGGGTCACTTCACCACAATGTCGCATTCCCTATGGAATCGCTCGCGAATAGGAAATACCGCCTACTCCGCAAAAGCGGTGCGATATGGGCAACCCGCTTTTGTGATTCCGCTCGTGGTTTTGGTAGAGGGCTTGACCATGGGTGCATGTCTGGTTCCGCTATCCTTTTGTTTGTTAACTCATGTCCAATCCTCGGGTCAGGTTCCAAAAGCACAACAATTTATTTTCTTTTATTAAGCGGGATTTTATATTTGAACAAATACTTCATTTATCTTCATTACGTAATCACATTTATCTCGTGGGGTGAGTTCACATGGTTATCCAACAATTTACGGGAATTCAAAGACAGAAGAATGGAATTATCAGTACCCAATCGCCTCACAGTTAAACAATTCTTCAAAATTAGCAGTTCGAGATAATTCAATGGCAACTAAGCTTGGAAATCATTTAATTGGAAACAATTGTTCACACACAGAGGTTTATTGCAGAAATCCCCTCTCTACTCTCCTCTTCCCTCTCTACTTTTATTCATCCGAGGAATTACAATTTATACACATAACATATGGCTCTTCGGTTCCTCTGAGAGGACCGTTCTAGAAATCAAAAGGTCTAATTATAATAATTCAACTAACTGAAATTGTTCGACTCCTACAACTCTAACTAGTCTAAGTAATACAGTCAGCTAAGGTATTGACACCTAGTTGTTACAACTCAAATGTTTTTGAACCCTCCTAGCCACAACATGTGGACAAAACCTCCTACATTGCTGGCTAGTGCCTAATGCCCCTACATCATCATGTGACATAAACCTATTAACAAAAGTGAATTCCTTGAATTTCACCAAATATTTTCTTTGAATTCCTTGCTTTTAAAAGCCAATGATATCCCTTATTGTGTTAATGTTACGTAAATTCCTTGTCCTAGTGCCTCACACTCTACTATGAATGTTTTACCAAAAGTAGGTGCAATCGATGTTGGTGTAGAAGACATGGCATCCATTGAAAGAGAGAATTCCAAAGTAGCCTCATCATTCCATATAAATGATATTCTCTTCAAGGGATATGTGAGTGGACTTGAAATGCATGCATAATTCTTAACAAATGATCAATAATATCATGTAAGTATAAAAAATCTTCTAAGAACCTTGATTTTCTTAGGAATAGGTCATTTTGTAATAGCTTGCATCTTTTGAGGCTCCAACTTCATTCCTTCCTTTAAAAAAATATGAACCAAATACTCGAATTCTTATTTCCCAAAAGCACATTTGGATATTTTTACATAAAAATGATTGTTCTCAATAATTTATATAACTTTTCCATATGTTTACTAGTGTGGTATTCCCATGATTTATTATAAATATGTGTATTATCAAAGAAAACCAACACAAATTTTATAAGATGGGATCAAACAAAATTGTTCTTAAGTCGAGCCCGCCGGACTTCAAACGGTGATAAACCATAATTCAAACCAAATTCGCATTCCAAAATAGCCTGCTGACGTCGGAAAATTTTGTGACGCCAAAACCAAATGAATTCCGCCCTAATCTTTTTCCGGTCCGAAGTTGGGCTGGCGTACGGAGGGAAGTTGTGACGCGAATTTCTTATCAAATTGGCCCTAATATTTTTCGGGTCCGGATTTCCACTGCGCGAGCGGCCCAAACAAAGATCCGCTCCAATCAATTTCTGCCACGTGTCCTCAATAAAAACTTGCCCTGCTCCTGGCTATGGGTGCATTCGATGGCGTTTAAGGTGATGGGACATGGATATGGCGATTTCATATCAATCGCATTAACATTTAACGCTGTTCAATTAAGTTTTCACATCAAATCCACATTAATTAATTTTTAACACTGTTCAAGATCGGACCTCCACTCCTCTTAACGATTCCACACGCTCCAATATGATCCGGCCTTCGGCTCTCATTATTAATGATCAGAGATTAATTATGACGGGTGTCCTTTGATTGCATTGCAATCGGGTCGACAAAATGGCGTTTAGCTATGGTTTTTGAGACGAGCCGGTTGCTGAATTACACTGCCTGCTAACTGTGACGATAAGGAGAAGTGGCCAGCTGAACTGCTGCCTAGACCTTGTTGCATATCATCATTTATCTCGGTTCTGTCTCTGTCTGTCTTCCTCTGTTTCTTGGAATTTTGCTTCTCCGTCTCCTCTTGTGCCCACTACGCCTGAGACTGCACCCATGCCTCGCATGCATCATAGGATGCGTTGCCGCATGGGGAGCACTAGAGGTCAACCCCTGCGCGCTCCCTCCAGCCCCTCAACAGAGTCGACTTCCGGCCAGTCCAGTGATTATTACGCAGGTCGATATCCAAATACTAGGAGTGGGCGGGGTCGGGTTGTAGGATTTGGCCACCGTATGGATTCCCCTGCTCCTCGCTTCCCCACCGCTAGTTCACCTTCTCCCATGATGCGCAGTGCGCAATTTTCCTTTAATTTCTCTCTCAACCGCCTACGAATCACGGCTTTAGTCACTGTGGTATTCCGCGAGGAGGCCCAAACAGAGGAAGAATGCACCCGTCCGGCGGGTCTGAGCTCGAAAAAAGCCGGCCAGCATTCGGGCCTTCAGGAGGGGAGCCGTGGCATGCATGTGGAGGTAGCACCTAGCGATCCTGGACCTTCCGAAGGATGGTGCCGAATCGTGGAGGAACCACTGGAGGAGTAGTTTGTTTAATTTGTTTTTCTTACTTAGCAGGCCCACTTAATTGGGTTTCTTTTAGATTATTTTACTGTGCTGGACCTTTGTAATATTTTTGAATTCTGTAAATTAAACGTTCAAGACTGGTTTCCCCGTATGAGGGCAGTCTTCTTAATTTTTTGATTTTTTGATGACAAATTTTCCATGAGTCTGGCCAGGAAATGTTTTTGACTTCGGTGTAATTTTATTCGCAATGTTAATAGATTAACTTTACTTAGAATTCTCACATGATTAGCGTTTTTCTTGATCTGTTCAAGGATTTTGGGTACTTTAATTTGTATTTGGAACAATGGATGTTGGTACTATATCTGTTGCTTTACTATTCTACATACTGCTATTTCACTTTCTTATAGATGCCTCGGGCATATTTGGATGCTTTCTCAGATTGTCGATAATCTCCATGTGGACCGTTACTGGGTTTTATATCAAGTCCCCGTATGTGACATGGGGTATTTTTCTATCATTGTCTGGGGTGGGACTTCCACTTTTCTGGATGGATATTTGGGTTCCAATCTTCAGATGTGAAAATGTAATGACTTCATGGACTGTTTTACTTCATATAATATATTCAAAACAACGTTTTTTCTCTTGTGACAAAAAAATGATTAATGTTTATCACTCTGCCTTCAAAACTAGCGATGCTAGTCTATGTTGCTAGTTTATTGATATGGTCTGATGGTCTTTTTATATTTTGGACATATCACACTCCTCACATGATTAGCGTTTTTCTCTGTTCAAGGATTTTGGGTACTTTAATTTGTATTTGGAACAATGGACGTCGGTACGTACTCTATCCGTTGCTTTACTATTCTACATACTGCTATTTCACTTTCTTATAGATGCCTCGGGCATATTTGGATGCTTTCTCAGATTGTCGATAATCTACATGTGGACCGTTACTGGGTTTTATATCATGTCCCTGTATGTGACATGGGGTATTTTTCTATCATTGTCTGGGGTGGGACTTCCACTTTTCTGGATGGATATTTGGGTTCCAATCTTCAGATGTGAAAATGTAATGACTTCATGGACTATTTTACTTCATATAATATATTCAAAACAACGTTTTTTCTCTTGTGAAAAAAAAATGATTAATGTTTATCACTCTGCCTTCAAAACTAGCGATGTTGGTCTATGTTGCCGGTTTATTGATATGGTCTGATGGTCTTTTTATATTTTGGACATATCACACTCCTCACATGATTAGCGTTTTTCTCTGTTCAAGGATTTTGGGTACTTTAATTTGTATTTGGAACAATGGACGTCGATACTCTATTTGTTGCTTTACTATTCTACATACTGCTATTTCACTTTCTTATAGATGCCTTGGGCATATTTGGATGCTTTCTCAGATTGTCGATAATCTCCATGTGGACCTTTACTGGGTTTTATATCAAGTCCCTGTATGTGACATGGGGTATTTTTCTATCACTGTCTGGGGTGGGACTTCCACTTTTCTGGATGGATATTTGGGTTCCAATCTTCAGATGTGAAAATGTAATGACTTCATGGACCGTTTTACTTCATATAATATATTCAAAACAACGTTTTTTCTCTTGTGAAAAAAAATGATTAATGTTTATCACTCTGCCTTCAAAACTAGCGATGCTGGTCTATGTTGCTGGTTTATTGATATGGTCCGATGGTCTTTTTATATTTTGGACATATCACACTCACATGATTAGCGTTTTTCTCTGTTCAAGGATTTTGGGTACTTTAATTTGTATTTGGAACAATGGACGTCGGTACTCTATCTGTTGCTTTACTATTCTACATACTGCTATTTCACTTTCTTATAGATGCCTCGAGCATATTTGGATGCTTTCTCAGATTGTCGATAATCTCCATGTGGACCGTTACTGGGTTTTATATCAAGTCCCTGTATGTGACATGGGGTATTTTTCTATCACTGTCTGGGGTGGGACTTCCACTTTTCTGGATGGATATTTGGGTTCCAATCTTCAGATGTGAAAATGTAATAACTTCATGGACTGTTTTACTTCATATAATATATTCAAAACAACGTTTTTTCTCTTGTGGAAAAAAAATGATTAATGTTTATCACTCTGCCTTCAAAACTAGCGATGCTGGTCTATGTTGTTGGTTTATTGATATGGTCTGATGGTCTTTTTATATTTTGGACATATCACACTCCTCACATGATTAACGTTTTTCTTTTTTCAAGGATTTTGGGTACTTTAATTTGTATTTGGAACAATGGACGTCGGTACTCTATCTGTTGCTTTACTATTCTACATACTGCTATTTCACTTTCTTATAGATGCCTCGGGCATATTTGGATGCTTTCTCAGATTTGTCGATAATCTCCATGTGGACCGTTACCGAGTTTTATATCATGTCCCTGTATGTGACATGGGGTATTTTTCTATCATTGTCTGGGGTGGGACTTCCACTTTTCTGGATGGATATTTGGGTTCCAATCTTCAGATGTGAAAATGTAATGACTTCATGGATTGTCTTACTTCATATAATATATTCAAAACATCGTTTTTCCTCTTTTAAAGTTTCATTTTTTTTTTAAATTGAACCTTCCGTCGGCATACCGATGCCTTGTAAGCGTCGGAATTGCGACAACTCAGACACGTTGGAAGAGCGACAGTATAAAAACGTTGAACGAGCGACGTTAAAAATGTCAGACCACATTTCATTGGCATTGCGACAGTTTACAAACATCGGAAGAGCGACGTTCAAAACGTCGAACCACATTTCGTCGGAATTGCGACAGCTTACAAACATCGGAAGAGCGACGTCCAAAACGTCGGACCACATTGCGTCGGAATTGCGACCATTTACAGACGTCGGAAGAGCGATGTTCAAAACGTCAGACCACATTTCGTCGGAAGTGCGACATTTTACAAACGTCGGAAGCGCGACGGTTCGTGAGACGTCGGAAGAGTGACGCTTGTTCGGAAGCGATGGAAGAAGTGTCGATAGTGTGACACTTTTTAAGTGCATCGGAACTGCAACGACATGAGAAATCACGTTTTTTCTGCCCTCGAACTGTTGCTCTTGCGACGACTATGTGTCAGAATAGCGATGAATTGGCCATCGGAATTTCCGCCAAATTTTCTAGTGGCAGTAAGATTGTTTCCCAAACCAGGAAATTCATTTTCCTTACAACTCACTCACAGGGAAAGAAGAATATTGTGGCCACAACCTCGAAACAGGGCTCCCTTGCATGGCTGCAGCAGATGAAAAAAGTCATGGAGGAATACGAGGACATTTTCTCCTCACTCATAGAGGTTCCTCTACACTGTCAGGACAAGCACTCCATTGATTTGACTCCCATTGATGCACCACCACCTAATGTTGCCATACATTCTGCAAATACACATACAAAATCCAAACATGTACTGTATGAGGCTAATAAAGAAACCAAATTTACTAAACGCATCCAGCATGTCCATGTTGGAAATGTTGTCATTGATGGCAAAGGAGATGGCAAAGAAGGAACACCTGAAACAAAATAGAAGTAAGGAGCAACATCAGTCAAGGAGAACAGAGGAAGCAAAGGCAGTGAATTGAGGTAGAGAAATTCTTCAGCAACAAAGTAGGAGGATAATGGCCATTGAACTGAATTTCTGGCCTGTCATGAAATTGCAAGAATTTTATTTTGAGATTGATCGCCTATATTTATATATATCTGTTATGGAAGAACTGTCTTTGAATTAAGTGTGTCTGGATGGGGTTAAACCCTGTTTGAATGTCTTCTTGGTTGAATCATGTGAAGAATTGATTCAGTATTATTGTGCATTTGACGAGTTAAATCTTGTGTGAACACATGAGTTCTTGATGAATGATCCTATGTAATTGAGTCGAGTCCAATAAGCAAGGGTATGGAAATTCGAGTGATTGTGTGGAAATTCTATGGTGAAGAACCTTGTAGGATCGGTTTGTGCGAATTTCCTGCTCCCCTCAAAAGACTAATGAACCATACTCTCTGTGAATGAGTGACTGTGTGTGCGCTCTGCATAAGAAAGAGGGAATTGTGAAAGCAACGATGTTATGATCCCAGAAGGGAGGCGCAATTGAGATTACCCTAGTCATTATATGTATGTTTAACCCTCGTTCTGAAGAAGTTCGATGTAGATTTAAGTCAGAGCCCTATTTGTAACTAAATGCATTGTTCTGGTCTGGAGTGGGAGTAACAGAACCTGGAGTCTAATTATAATAATACATTGAAGAGTGAGCATAACTCATAAATAATAAAGGTGGATGGAACCTTGAGCGAAGGAGAGGAACCACGAAGAGTGAACAGTAAAATCGGGTTTCTGGTTTTTATCGTACCGCTTTCGACGGGCAAGCGGTATTCATGAAATCGCAGCGATTCCATAGAGGATCTGACACGTGTCCCTGAGTGAATATGGAAAACTGCTCTCATTGCGCACCATCACGCATTAATCTTCGCCTGAGGACCCCGTGCGATATTGATACAAGCCATCGATCTGGAGGAAGGTTTATTGAATGGCAATCGCATTCAGAAGTGGCACGGAGTTTAACCAAAGGTACGGGCATATGTATTCCATTGAATTTCCGCCAATCGTATATGTGGGCCCGGAGCCAAAGGTATGTTATAAGCGGTTCAATTGAATTAAAAATCGAGATATATATTTAAAATTCCTAAGGTCCGAAACATATATATGTGCTGATATATATATAATATCAAATATTATATAATGCATCCATATGCGGGTTTATATGTTCAAAGGGCGCTGGCATTTAAATGAATTAAAGGTGTGAAGTCTATCAAATATATGTGGGCCCGTGAATTGAATACATCATAGTTTCTCGTACAAATGGTTAAAATACAAGGCGTATCTATATATATATATATATATATATATGGAGTGGTTTATACACAAAGGACCAGGACTACAATACAAAGCCCGAGATATTATTGAGCCCAAGATCCAAAGAACCAAAGGGTTCAGTATAATGTTGAAAGTATCGTATATGTTAACAATGTGAAAAGTGAGAATTTATTGTTGGGTTTTTATATGTAATATAGACCAAAAAATAATATGAAGAGTTGTATAGTGAACACTGTATATGTGCTGAATGGATTTTAAAGTCATGGAAAAATTTGGATGAGTGTTTTAAATGTGCAATATAACAGAAGAGTGAGGGTAGCCCAATCATTAAGGAGCTTCTGAAATGAAAATATTCTACCCAAATGTAAAATTATTTGGGTTACAAAAATGACTTTAACCTCTAATGGAGCAGCTTCAACATTGATTCAAATTGCCAGTGCAGAAATTAAAAAGTATTGAAATTGCACAACAGTTATATTAAAAGACTTTGGAATATTTACACAACTGCAACAAAAGAGAGAGAGACAGTTGTATAAAAATGTACAGTGATCCAAAAAAATATGAAGGGGGTTGATTTAAAAATATATTATATGGACAGAGAGTTTGTAAGCAGGTAGCCCAAGCACAGAGATTAATAATGAACAGACATTGCCTAGATTTATATTGATTTGAGGATAAACTTGGAAAAGCATTTATATATGCAGCAGGTGCACAAAAGTACAGTAAACAGGTTAATAAACACAGGCATGAAAATGTGGGCCTAACAGAGGTAAACAAAGAATGTAGGAACTGAAAAAAGTCAGAGGGAATTTTGTAGGCATGATGAACAGAAGTATGCAGATTAGTTACTTAACAGCAGCAGAAAAGACAAATCCAGTAAAGCCAAAATCCAGAAAAGGAGCTGAGTGAAATTGAAATGTGTAACTGAAAATGTGAATGTAAATGTTGTAATTAATTTCTTATTGTTTGTGATGCATTGGCAAGTCTCCTAAAGAGAACAAATATCCCACTTTAATGTAAATTGGTACCTACAGTTATATTTTCTGAATGAGCAGATAAAAGAGATGAGAAGGCAGAAGGCAAAGAGACATGGTTGTCCATTTCGAATTCCCAGTAGAATACAAACAGCCATGAAGCTATTTTGTATAAAACAGGGTAATATCAAAGGGGAGAGGATGACGAAGATAGAGTGAGAGAAGAAGAGAGTGTGCAGAAGAATTGAAGAGAGTTGAAGAAAATAAGAAAGATGCAAGAGGTTAGAGAGTGAGTGAAGAAAATGCTGAAATGAAGCAGTGAGGTAGAGAAGAAAGAGGAGCTGAGCAGAGAAGAAGGAGGAGTTGAGCAGAGAAGAAGGAGGAGCTGAGCAGAGAATAAGGAGAAGCTGATAGAGAATATGAGAAGATGCAGAGATGATATAGGGCAGATATGAGAATAGATGAACAACAGAGCAGATGGAACAGAATAAAGCTGATATCCAAGGTAAATTAGCAAGTGTTTCTCTTTTGAAAGAGTAAGGAAGTTGGAGCTTCCCTATCAAGTTGTAGCTTGATAGATGTCAGTTGTAGCTGACTGAGGTAGTAGCCTCCTGTAGGTTGGTGCCTGTAGAAAATTGATGGGAGTTGGAGCTTCCTTGCAAGTTGTAGCTTGCAGAATTGAGGTATGAGCCTCCTGTAGGTTGGTGCCTGCAGAAAATCAGTGGTGAGAGGGAGTTGGAGCTTGCCTTTGCATCACAACATTAATAAGATGTGGTTTTATCCCTTTATGGGTTTCCACTTATATCTGGTGTCTCTGTGCATGATGTTTATGTGTTGATCTGGTTTATATCATCTGCTTAATACTTGCTGCTCTCATATTAAGTCTATTATTACATTATATTAATGCTTGCTGCTCACATTCTAAGATTACTCACAAGATTAAGTTAAACATTAAATGAAGGTGTAAACAGGTGTTAATGAAAAAATTTTAAAATTCCATGAATTTGTTAAACTGATTCACCCCCCCCCCCTCTCAGTTTAACTAAGGGTTCAACAGTCCACCCGCAGGTCCATGACATCTTCAACACAACTAATACTCAGTTCAACAGAATTTGCCTCATCTCATGGAGGATCTCAACGCAATGGGGACCATTGCTTCCTTAGGAGGAAGGAATGATCCAAGTGGATATCGGTGGCCACCCACCTATTCCATTTGGACCAACACCATCAATTATTGTAGCTTTTCACATTCAGCACAACTTACTATTTTTAGCAGGTTTTCGGGTCCTCCACTCCCGGAGCCGTTTTGGGGCCTTAATGATCCAGGTGGATATTGGTGGCCACCCACCTATTCCATTTGAACCCCCACCACCAGTTCTTTCAATTTTCAAGTTGCAACAAAACTTACTATTTTTAGCAGTTTTTCGGGTCGTGAACTTCTGGAGCCGTTTTGAGGCCCTAAACGACATTTTTTGGGAAAACAGAGAGAAACATGGGTCCATGGACCGATGTTTCTCATTCAAAAGTTGTACTCCTCAGACAGATATTTCTAATGAGCTATTGAGCGTGTCAAACGGAGATCGGATGCCAAAGTTATGTCCCCAGGAAGTTGAAACACCAACTTACCCAAACAGGGGCCCACAGTTTTGGCGCTTCATCTCCTAGAGTTAGGTTTTTGGACGTTTGAGTTTTTCCATTGTTTCTCAATAATAAATAGGCCCTCGAGCCTCATTTTAACACAGTTCAGAGGTCTGTAGCCATCACATCTCTTCTCAGAGAATCGCTACCAGCACCCTAGCTATTTTATTTCCATTATGCTTGTAAGCATATTACTGTTATTTGATATTAATGAAATGAAGCATTATTTCCGCTGCATCTCTATTTTCATGGTTATTTATGTATTCTGTTGCGTTCCTGCATAAATCCGGATTAGTGGTATCAGAGCGGGTCTGTTATTTCTTTGTTTTTCTTTGCATATCCCCAACGTGGTCAGGGTATAAGGAGTTAGGGCTCGATCTGGTTGAACCCTTGCAAGATCAACCCCGCAAACCCCGACAACCTCCCATGGCGGAAGAAAAGAAAAATGAGGGAGCAGGAGATCCTATCAAAATACTGCTCGAGGAGGCCCTCGAGAAACAAAGGAATGCGATGATGGGTAAATTTGCTCAAATCTTTCAACGATTGCCCACATATGGTGTGTCTGCATCCAACAGCCACTCTGGAGGTGCCACTCCCTTCAAGGTACAAGTAAACTTTGACATTCCTATATTTGAAGGAAAAATAGATGCAGACGATGTAGACAGATGGTTAAATTTTCTGGAAGGGTATTTCTCGGTCCATGACTTCTTTGACCGAGAAAAGATTATTTTTTCACTCCCCAAAGCCGCCCCCCATGTCAAAGACTGGTGGGAAATCTACCATGAGCAAGAGGGCGAAGGGGAACCCTCTCTATTCACGGCATCACCCACTTGGAATTCGTTCCGAGATGGCATCAAGGAACAATATTACCCTGTGGGGATCTATGAGGACAAATACATCCAATGGACCACGCTGCGGCAACAAAAGGATCAAGATGTGCACGAACTGATGAATCTGTTCCATACCCTGCGCACAAAGTTGGGTATTAAATATTCAGAGAAACATTTGGTGCTCAAGTACCGCGGCTTTCTGCACAAACACATTCAGGAGGAAATGGAGTTCCTCGACATTACATCGCTTGGCACAGCGTATCTCTATGCCGCCAAGATCGAGCAGAAATTTAAGCAGAAGAAGCGATACTTTGGATCTGCAAATCCGAAAGGTGGCCCCGAACCAAAGAACAAGGGGCAAGGCCAAAGCAATGCGACTCAGAACAACACCAAAAATCCAAATAAGGACACAGGGAAGTGGTGTGAATTTCATAACAGCCCCACTCACAGCACAAACGAGTGTCGAGCCAAATAGTCTTTGGTGGCCGAACTAAAGGAACCCGAATCAGATGCATTTTCTGATCCTGAGTTAGAACCAGACAAAGGCAATGACAAAGGGAAGCAGATCATTGATGCGGATCCCAGTGCCATTTTTTTCACCACCAAGATCCAGAGGGAGGGTCCATAGGATACAGAGGAGGGAGAGCGCCTCTTCCAGTCACAGATGTGGGTGAAGGGTTCTCCGCTGCAATTCCTCGTCGATAGCGGAAGCCAAAAGAACCTCATTTTAGCAGAGGTCGTGAAGCGGCTCGTCCTACCAACCATAGATACCATCGGGTGGCTCCACCCAGGGAGAGATCTCCACATCCACCAGCAGTGCTGCCTTCCATATAGTATCAAGCCATTCATGGATGAGGTATTGTGTGATGTTGCTCATCTTGATGTAGCTGATGTATTATTGGGCCAACCGTACTTGTGGAGGCAACATGCTGTGTATGAGTCTAGGCCTCGTGTTGTTATTATTACTTTGGGAAATAACTTGTACAGGATAACGGAGGTAGTACCGCCTCCAGTCATCTCTTTGACTACTGCAAAACAACAGAGTAAGATTGTTTCCCAAACCAGAAAATTCATTTTCCTTACAACTCAGTCACAAGGAAAGAAGAATATTATGGCCACAACCTCGAAACAGGGCTCCCTTGCACAGCTGCGGCAGATGGACAAAGTCATGGAGGAATACGAGGACATTTTCTCCTCACTCATAGAGGTTCCTCCACACTTTCAGGACAAGCACTCCATTGATTTGACTCCCATTGACGCACCACCGCCTGATTTTTCCATACATCCTGCAACTACACATACAGAATCCAAACATGTACTGTCTGAGGCTGATAAAGAAACCACATTTACTAAACGCATCCAGCATGTCCACCCGCAGGTCCATGACATCTTCAACACATCTAATACTCAGTTCAACATAATTTGCCTCATCTCATGGAGGATCTCAACGCAAAGGGGAGCATTGCTTCCTAAGGAGGGAGGAACGATCCAGGTGGATATCGGTGGCCACCCACCTATTCCATTTGGACCAGCACCATCAATTATTGCAGCTTTTCACATTCAGCACAATTTACTATTTTTAGCAGGTTTTCGGGTCCTCCACTCCCGGAGCCGTTTTGGGGCCTTAATGATCCAGGTGGATATTGGTGGCCACCCACCTATTCCATTTGAACCTCCACCATTAGTTCTTTAAATTTTCAAGTTGCAACAAAACTTACTATTTTTAGCAGTTTTTCGGGTCCTGAACTTCTGGAGCCGTTTTGAGGCCCTAAACGACGTTTTTTGGGAAAAATAACAACAACATGGGTCCATGGACCGATGTTGCTTGCCAAAAAGTTGTACTCCTCGGACAGATCTTTCTAACAAGCTATTGAGCGCATCAAATGGAGATCGGATGCCAAAGTTACGTCCCCAGGAAGTTGAAACACTGACTTACCCAAATGGGGGCCCACAGTTTTGGCGCTTCATCTCCTAGAGTTAGGTTTTTGGACGTTTGAGTTTTTCCATTGTTTCTCAATAATAAATAGGCCCTCAAGCCTATTTGTAACACAGTTCAGAGGTCTGTATCCATCACATCTCTTCTCAGAGATTCGCTACTAGCACCCTAGCTATTTTATTTCCGTTATGCCTGTAAGAATACTTTTGTTATTTGATATTAATGAAATGAAGCATTATTTCCGCTGCATCTCTAGTTTCATGGTTATTTCTGTATTCTGTTGTGTTCCTGCATAAATATGGATCAGTGGTATCAGAGCGGGTCTGCTCTTTCTTTGTTTTTCTTTGCATGTCCCCAACGCGGTCAGGGTATAAGGAGTTAGGGCTCGATCTGGTTGAACCCTTGCAAGATCAGC
Organism: Pinus albicaulis; assembly: GCA_034641835.2. NCBI lineage: Eukaryota > Viridiplantae > Streptophyta > Pinopsida > Pinales > Pinaceae > Pinus > Pinus albicaulis. Next base: position 33,571 of record JAXQQM020091423.1, read on the forward strand.
CTCGCAAACCCCGACGACCTCCCATGGTGGAAGAAAAGAAAGACGAGGGAGCAGGAGATCCTATCAAAATACTGCTCGAGGAGGCCCTCAAGAAACGAAGGAACGCGATGATGGATAACTTTGCTCAAATCCTTCAACGACTGCCCACATATAGCGCATCTGCATCCAACATCCACTCTGGAGGTGCCACTCCCTTCAAGGTACATGTAAAATTTGACATTCCTATATTTGAAGGAAAAATAGATGCAGACGCTGTAGACAGATGGTTAAATTTGCTGGAAGGGTATTTCTCGGTCCATGACTTCTCTGACCAAGAAAAGATTATTTTTGCACTCCTCAAAGCCACCCCCCATGTCAAAGACTGGTGGGAAACCTACAATGAGCAAGAGGGTGAAGGGGAACCCTCTCTGTTCTCGGCCACACCCACATGGAATTCATTCCGAGATGGCATCAAGGAACAATATTACCCCGTGGGGAGCTATGAGGACAAATACATCCAATGGACCACATTGCGGCAACAAAAGGATCAAGATGTGCACGAAATGACGAATCTGTTCCATACCCTGCGCACAAAGTTGGGTATTAAAGATTCAGAGAGAAATTTGGTGCTCAAGTACCACGGCTATCTGCACAAACACATTCAGGAGGAAATGGATTACCTCGACATTACATCGCTTGGCACGGCATATCGCTATGCTGCCAAGATCAAGCAGAAATTTAAGCAGAAGAAGCGAGACTTTGGATCTGCAAATCTGAAAGGTGCCCCCGAATTGAAGAACAGGGGGCAAGGCCAAAGCAATGCAACTCAGAACAACACCACAAATCAAAATAATGACACAGGGAAGTGGTGTGAATTTCATAACAACCCCACTCACAGCACAAACGAGTGTCGGGCCAAATAGTCTTTGGTGGCTGAACTAAAAGCAATCGAATCAGATGCATTTTCTGATCCTGAGTTAGAACCAGACAAAGGTAATGACAAAGGGAAGCATATCATTGATGTGGATCTCAGTGCCATTGTTGCCACCACCAAGATCCAGAGGGAGGGTCTAGAGGATCCAGAGGGGGGGGGAGCGCCTCTTCCAGTCGCAGATGTGGGTGAAGGGTTCTCCACTGCAATTCCTCGTCGATAGCGGAAGCCAAAAGAACCTCATTTCAGTAGAGGTCATGAAGCGGCTTGGCCTACCAACCATAGCACACCTGCAGCCGTATACCATCGGGTGGCTCCACCCAGGGAGAGATCTCCACATTCGCCAGAAGTGCCGCCTTCCATACAGTATCAAGCCATTCATGGATGAGGTATTGTGTGATGTTGCTCCTCTTGATGTAGCTGATGTATTATTGGGCCAACCGTACTTGTGGAGGTGACATGATGTGTATGAGTCTAGGCCTCGTGTTGTTATTATTTCTTTGGGAAATAACTTGGACAGGATACCGGAGGTAGTAGCGCCTCCAGTCATCTCTTTGACTACTGCAAAACAATGCAGTAAGATTGTTCTCCAAACCAGGAAATTCATTTTATTTACAACTCAGTCACAGGGAAAGAAGAATATTGTGGCCACAGCCTCGAAACAGGGCTCCCTTGCACGGCTGCAGTAGATGGAAAAATTCATGGAGGAATACGAGGACATTTTCTCCTCACTCATAGAGGTTCCTCTACACTGTCAGGACAAGCACTCCATTGATTTGACTCCCATTGACGCACCACCACCTGATGTTACCATACATCCTGCAACTACACATACAGAATCCAAACATGTACTGTCTGAGGCTGATAAAGAAACCAAATTTACTAAACGCATCCAGCATGTCCACCCGCAGATCCATGACATCTTCAACACATCTAATACTTAGTTCAACAGAATTTGCCTCATCTCATGGAGGATCTCAACGCAATGGGGACCATTGCTTCCTACGGAGGGAGGAATGATCCAGGTGGATATCGGTGGCCACCCACTTATTCCATTTGGACCAGCACCATCAATTATTGCATCTTTTCACATTCATCACAACTTACTATTTTTAGCAGGTTTTCGGGTCCTCCACTCCCGAAGCCATTTTGGGGCCTTAATGATCCAGGTGGATATTGGTGGCCACCCACCTATTCCATTTGAACCCCCACCATTATTTCTTTCAATTTTCAAGTTGCAACAAAACTTACTATTTTTAGCAGTTTTTCGGGTCCTGAACTTCCGGAGCCGTTTTGAGGCCCTAAACGACGTTTTTTGGGAAAACGGAGAGTAGTATGGGTCCATGGACCAATGTTGCTCGTTCAAAAGTTTTACTCCTTGGAAAAATATTTCTAACGAGCTATTGAGCGCGTCAAATGGAGATCGAATGCCAAAGTTACGTCCCCAGGAAGTTGAAACACCAACTTACCCAAACAGGGGCCCACAATTTTGGCGCTTCATCTCCTAGAGTTAGGTTTTTGGACGTTTGAGTTTTTCCATTGTTTCTCAATAATAAATAGACCTTCGAGCCTCATTGTAACACAGTTCAGAGGTATGTAGCCATCACATCTCTTCTCAGAGATTCGCTACTAGCACCCTAGCTATTTTATTTCCATTATGCCTGTAAGCATATTTCTGTTATTTGATATTAATGAAATGAAGCATTATTTCCACTGCATCTCTATGTTCATGGTTATTTCTGTATTCTGTTGCATTCCTGCATAAATCTGGATCACGTTCCTCCAAACATCAGGCCTTACAGATATCCTTATGTCCAAAAGAGAGAAATTGAATGTATGATTGTAGAAATGTTAGAGACTGGTATAATTCAACCTAGTCAAAGTTCTTTCTCTGCTCCAGTAGTATTGGTGCACAAGGATGGATTATGGTGCATGTGTCCGGATTATAGGGAGCTCAATAAGCTCACTATTAAAGATAAATTTCTCATTCCTGTGATTGATGAATTATTGGATGAATTACATGGAGCGATTTATTTTACCAAGTTGTATCTTCATTTAGGATATTATCAAATTAGAATGAAGAATGAAGATATTCTGAAAACACCATTTCGAACTCATGAAGGTCATTATGAATTTTTGTTCATGCCTTTTTGCCTTGTTATCACTCAGAAAAAATGAAACATCATTTCACATAGTCTTAGAGGTTCATGTGTCAAAGGTATGGGCATAGATTTCATTTGTCATTAGTTGGTAAAGATTTTTTATTTTTTTTTAGCCTATCTTAAGGTCCAAACTCACCCCAATTTAAGTCTTTTCATGTCACATCGATCATTATTTCCTGATATATTCTATTTCCCCATGCTTACAAATCTGAAAAGGTCATTTAGCCATGATTTCCTAATTTCGTAGCGAATTACACAGAAACAACGCATTTTTCACTACGAAACTGCTCATACTTTCATAGCAAAACTGCTAGAAAATACACTAAGTATGCTACAAAAATAGGTATTCCTGTCTGTATTTTCAAAACACGTGCTAGGTGTCAGTAAATGATTGAAATGGTTAGGGTAGATGCCATTTAAGTTAGTTAGGGTTAAATCAAGGTACAATGGTCATGGTTGAAGTCATTATTACTATTTTAAGCATGTATGAGTCATGATTATGCCATGGATTGTCATCGAAACTTTAAAATATTTCCCAATTGAGTCATTTGTTATAATATGCTCCTACTTTGCATACTACTGAGCTTTGGAGAGCTATTTCACTAAGCCCAAGCTATGGCTGGCATTTTCAAAAGTTTGCAGGTATCACTGATCAAGCGAGGCAGTGTTGTGTAACCAGCTCCAAAAATAGAAGAAAAGAGATATGAACGCCTTAGAAATAAGCCACTTCGAGGGGGCAACCTCCAATACATTACATAAATGGACAATTCTTGGATGATACAATTCACAAAACCTCCTTTCTATATATAGGAGTCCATGGGGCCATAATGTAATCCTAGTGGGCCACAATGTAATCCTAGCCGACCTAACAATAATAATTTAAGGGCACAATAATAACAAAATGGGGGTTACAAGGGTACAATAATAACAATAAGGGGTTTACACTAACAATAATAAGGGGCTATACTAGTGACATAGGGACCTAACATGCCCCTCTCCTTCAAAAAAAGTGTTGTCCTCAACACTTGAGTAGCTCCGGGTGCTTCTGTATAAAATTCTCATCCTCCCATGTAGAATCTTCAGTGGGTAAGTTCTTCCACTTGATGAGATACTCTGAAATTGATCGATTCCGTAGTTGTCGAGTTTTTTTTTCCATGACTGCTTCAGGTTCCAATATGATTTTCCCTTCCCCATCAAGTTCTGGCAATACTGTTTGAACTGGAAGATTTTCACCTATAACCTTCTTTAAGCATGACATGGAAAATCGGATGTACTCGCGAAGAAGAAGGAAGCTCCAATTTGTATGCCATAGTACCAATCTTTTGCAACACCTTGTAAGGACCATAGTACTTTGGCGATAATTTATTATCCTTCTTTGCTTGCTTGAGGGACATTTGTTTGTATGGTTGTAGCCGTAAAAATACCCACTCTCCTACATCAAAACTTCTCTCGCTACGATGTTGATCTGCCTGTTGTTTCATTCGATTTTGTGCCAAATTCAGGTTATCCTTTAAGAGTTGGAGAACTTCTTGCTGATGCTCGATGTGATCTTCCACCGCTTGAACCTTCGAATTTTCCCTTAAAGATGATGTGATGGATGGTGGATGATATCCATAAAGTGCCATAAATGGGGTCATTTTTGCTGCAGTATGGAAGGAAGTGTTATACCACCATTCAGCAAGAGGTAACCATTTGACCCATTGTGTTTGTTTAGCAGATACAAAACAACGAAGATATCCTTCCAAACATTTATTTACTATCTCAGTTTTACCATCAGATTGAGGATGATAAGATGAGCTATGAGCTAATTGAGTACCCAAACAAGAAAATAACTCCGTCCAAAAATTTCCAGTAAAAATGGGATCTCTGCCGCTCACAATAACCCTTGGGTTTCCATGTAGCTTTTGAATTGTGTCCATAAATGTAGTAGCAACTGTACTTGCTTTAAATGGATGAGATAATGCACAAAAGTGTGCATACTTGGTAAGTCTATCAACTACCACCATGATGACACTCTTTCCTTCGACTTAGGTAAACCTGTGATAAAATCCATTGAAATCTCCTCCCAACGTTGACTTGGAATGGATAAAGGTTGTAGAAGTCTTGGGGTCTTAATTTTTTCCACTTTATTCTGCTGGCAAACCAAACATTCCGCCACAAACTTTTGAATATCAGATTTAAGGCCATCCCAAAAAAATTCTTTCTTCACCCCGTGGTAAGTTTTTAAAAATCCTGAGTGTCCTCCTAAAGGAGAAGTGTGCAATTCCAGAAGAATCTTTTGTTTTAGTTGGGAATTTTTACAAAGATATAAGCGATCTTTGTACCATAAGGAATCATTTTTCCAACTAAATGTATCAGATGTACTAGGATCTTGCTGCAACTTTTGAATGAGTGTCCATACATCTTTGTCCTTCTTCCATTCATCTCTTGCTTCATTTATCCAATCTAGTTGGA
>JAXQQM020091364.1:0-404781 GCA_034641835.2 Pinus albicaulis
CAACTAAAACAAAAGATTCTTCTGGAATTGCACACTTCTCCTTTAGGAGGACACTCAGGATTTTTAAAAACTTACCACAGGGTGAAGAAAGAGTTTTTTTGGGATGGCCTTAAATCTGATATTCAAAAGTTTGTGGCGGAATGTTTGGTTTGCCAGCAGAATAAAGTGGAAACAATTAAGACCCCGAGACTTCTACAACCTTTATCCATTCAAAGTCAACGTTGGGAGGAGATTCCAATGGATTTTATCACAGGTTTACCTAAGTCTGAAGGAAAGAGTGTCATCATGGTGGTAGTTGATAGACTTACCAAGTATGCACACTTTTGTGCATTATCTCATCCATTTAAAGCTAGTATAGTTGCTACTACATTTATGGATAGAATTCAAAAGCTACATGGAAGCCCAAGGGTTATTGTGAGCGACAAAGATCCCATTTTTACTGGAAATTTTTGGACGGAGTTATTTTCTTGTTTGGGTAGTCAATTAGCTCATAGCTCATCTTATCATCCTCAATCTGATGGTCAAACTGAGATAGTAAATAAATGTTTGGAAGGATATCTTCGTTTTTTTGTATCTGATAAACAAACACAATGGGTCAAGTGGTTACCTCTTGCTGAATGGTGGTATAACACTTCCTTCCATACCGCAACAAAAATGACCCCATTTATGGCACTTTATGGATATCATCCACCATCCATCACATCATCTTTAAGGGAAAATTCGAAGGTTCAAGCAGTGGAAGATCACATCGAGCATCAGCAAGAAGTTCTCCAACTCTTAAAGGATAACCCGAATTTGGCACAAAATCGAATGAAACAACAAGCAGATCAATATCGCAGCGAGAGAAGTTTTGATGTAGGAGATTGGGTATTTTTACGGCTACAACCATACAAACAAATGTCCCTCAAGCAAGCTAAGAAGGATAATAAATTATCACCAAAGTACTATGGTCCTTACAAGGTGTTGCAAAAGATTGGTATTATGGTATACAAATTGGAGCTTCCTGCTTCTTCACGAGTGCATCCAATTTTCCATGTTTCATGCTTAAAGAAGGTTATAGGTGAAAATCTTCCAGTTCAAACAATATTGCCAGAACTTGATGAGGAAGGAAAATCATATTGGAACCTGAAGCGGTCATGGAAACAAGAACTCGACAGCTACGGAATCGATCAATTTCAGAGTATCTCATCAAGTGGAAGAACTTACCCACTGAAGATTCTACATGGGAGGATGAGAATTTTATACAAAAGCACCTAGAGCTACTCAAGCATTGAGGACAACACTTTTTTTGAAGGAGAGGGGCATGTTAGGTCCCTATATTACTAGTATAGTCCCTTATTATTGTTAGTGTAACCCCCTTATTGTTATTATTGTACCCTTGTAACCCCCATATTGTTGTTATTGTGCCCTTAAATTATTATTGTTAGGTCGGCTAGGATTACATTGTGGCCCACTAGGATTACATTATGGCCCCATGGACTCCTATATATAGAAAGGAGGTTTTGTAAATTGTATCATCCAAGAATTGTTCATTTATGTAATGTATTGGAGGTTGCCCCCTCGAAGTGGCTTATTTCTAAGGCGTTCATATCTCTTTTCTTCTATTTTTGGAGTTGGTTTCACAACATACATGGTTAGTAGTCAAGAAAAACCAGATAACTCCCCTCTTTATTCTATCCACACAGACCTCGACTCATTCATTCTTTACAATGATGAGAATCCTAATGAGCAAGGATTAGGAGATGAGAAGTCAACCATAGAAAAAGAGGAAAGGAAGGAGGAAAAACCACAACAGTTTGCTAACTCATAATATTACAACAAACACAATAAAGGTCATAGGAAACAAAACAGTCACCAACATAAGGTTGACCATGAGAACCAATTAGAAAACCCTCAACACTGTGAAAACCTTGAAGGAAAGAATAAAACTAAACCTAGTGCAAACCCTAAAGAACAAGATGGTGATAGTCACAACAAATAGAACAAAGAGGACAGAAATGACTTTAGTGACAAATTTGAAATTCGACTCCTATGGAGTATGAGTTTTGATGGGTCTTGTAGCAAAACTGGTGCAGGAGCAGGCATATGGGTGTGTAACACAGAAAACAATCATGTTGAAGGCCACTCATATAGGCTAAATTTTCGATGCACTAACAACATAGTTGAGTATGAAGCACTCCTCTTAGGACTACACTTACTAAAGAAATTAGGAGCCAAGAGGATAACTGTCCATGGAGATTCAGAACTGATTATTAGGCAAATAAATGGGGAGTATACTGCCAAACATCCAAGACTAAGAGCCTATAGGGACGATGCCATTTACCTTTTAAAAACCTTTGCAAAATATGAGCTCACCTTTGTCCCTAGAAACAAAAACATCCTTTCCAATGAATTAGCATTTGCTTCCAGTACATGTCTTAAACCTTTCAAAGCAAACAATACACAGTCCAAGTCAAATATTGGCCAGCAGTTCTAGACAATGAAAGATACTAGCAAGTTTTTGAAGGAGATAAACATATAGAAGATTTCCTGCAGTCCATAAATGAGTTTGAAGTTCCAAATTCAGACTTAGAGTATGGAGAAGACTGCCCCGCCAACGAACAATCTTATGAGAAGAACCTCCTGACACTGCTGATATAAATCTGTTGACAAAAAAACATAAACATAAAATAGAAATATGCGCTGATTTAGGAAAAGAAGATTTAGAAGTGCTGTAGTCTAACACTGATAACTTGCCAAAAGGACTAGTGCCTCTAGAAGAATTGTTTGACTTTAATGATGTTGCTAGAAAGCCAAAGATGGAGCCCACTGAAACAAAAGTTGAAGAATGCAATATAGGCAGTAAAGAAAAGCCTAAGATGATTAAATTATCCAAAACACTGCCAGCTCATATAAAACTGAAATATCTTGAGCTTTTCAGAGAATTTTCTGATGTTTTTTCCTAGAGTTATGAGGACTTAAAATCATATGATACAGAGATAATTCAGCATAAGATACCCCTCAAAGAAAACCAGAAACCTTTTAGACAAAAATTGCGCATAATTAACCCTGTGCAATTACCCCTGGTTGAGAAAGAAATCAAGAAAATGTATGATGCTGGAATCATAGTCCCAGTGAGATACTCAGAGTGGGTGTCCAATCTTGTATATGCGAGGAAGAAAATAGGGGAAATAAGGCTTTTCATAGACTTTAGAAACTTAAACAAAGCCTCCTTAAAGGACTACTACCCCTTGCTCAAAATGGATCATATCTTACAAAAGGTAGTGGGTTCTAAAATAACTTCTTTGCTAGATGGCTTTTCAGGATACAACCAAGCACTGGTACACCCTGATGATCAACTTAAGACAACTTTCACTACACCTTGGGGCACTTTCTGTTGGCAATATGATGCAGAGTGTTATCCTTGATGGCAACCCACTTGATGAAGATGATGGAAACCTACTTAATGAAGTTGTTCTTGATGCTTGATGAGTTTATTAATGATGTAAATCTGGTGTTCTACAAGTAGCTCAGAAGTACCAGAGAAAGAAATATCAGTAAGGGCCAGAACAATGATGAAAAGTGTATGTTACAAGGCATACGCGGGTTTGTTAAGGAGAAGGCGCGTATGCACGCGGAAAAGTACGTGCCAAGTCGTGTATGATCAATTGCGCTCTAAATGTGTAAAACCAGGGGTTACTACCATGGTATTGACCCATTGTATTGAGCGTTGGATTGTCCATTTGATCCCATCCAGGAATACCATCGGAAGTGATGTGGTTTTGGCTCATGGTATTATCAAAGGCTAAATCTATATAAGGAGAAGAAAATCATTGTGCAAAGGGGGTGTAGGTGTCTGGGTTTTAATGAATACTTCTCTCTGAAGTATATCTGAATGGAATGGGTAACAGTTGAATGATAGATCTGAATTCATAATGCACCTATGAAGAAATGATGAAGAGGGATCTCTAGATCTGAAATGTATTTGTATATTCTAGATCTGTTTATGGAATGAGATGAGGCGAACATCTATCTGAAGTGAAGGGTAAAATCTGAGCTATGTATCTGTTCTGAAGATTTGTGCAGCCCTAAAATGTCTGAAGATCTATACGCTTGTTTGCAACAGAGAAAGCGCGTATATACGCGGGTCGTCTTCAGAGAAAGCGTGTATGGGTTGTGAAATTAGATTTGTAATATGTGCAGATGTATACGCGGGTTTATATACATGAAAGAGCGTATATACGCCGGATCAGTGAAAGGAAAGCACGTATGAAATCTAGGGTTTGCTGAAGAATGTGGTATGAAATGTCTGATCTGTTCTGTTGTATTACTGCTATCTGTCTATAATGTATTCATACAAATCTGGGTTTTCTGAATATTGATTGTGCTGCTGACTATGTTGAGAAAATATCAAGTTGTTGATTGATTGGTTGATGATTCATTGAATGAATTGATAAGGGTATAAGTTTCAGTTTGATGTATGATTGAGCTTAAATGTGTGGAGTGGGTCCAGTCTGAAAATATGATGAAAAGTGGCCTGCAAGTTGTGATCTATTGAAGCTATTGGATCCAGTATGAAAATTGATGAAACGTGGTCCATGGTGGTGCCGAGGGTTGTAGCCTTCGGGTCAGTTGGGGTTCTCTTCCAGAGAGAGGCCGGGTAAACGAGAGCAGGGGGTCGTAGCTCCCTTCTAGGAGAGATGGTAAACGAGTGGTTGCAGCTCCCCTTCCAAGAGAGGCCGGTAAACGAGAGAAGGTTAGTCAGCAGTGGGTGCCTGCGTGGCTTAATATGAGTCTCAAGGCCAAGAATTGGTTGTAAGATGTTTTCTTTATAATAAAATATTGAAGGCTGAGACAACGACAACGGTGGTTTTCTCCCGACTTGGGTTTCCACCTAGCATCCTGGTGTTCATGTGTGTTGCTTATGTGTGATGGTTTATTCTGTTATTACTACACATGATTACTGCTAACTAAACATCTGATGAATGAATGATGCATAGATCTAAGTAAAGAAATAAATGCATAATAAGTTCTCTGTGTATACGCGAGTTTTATCAAGGATATCCGTGTGTATACGCGAGTTGGGCTCAGTGAAGTAGCGTATGGGTTTTAGAGAAAGAAAAAAGAAAAATATTTGAGTATGCCCTAAATACTGATTCACCCCCCGCCCCCCCCCCCCCCCTCTTAGTATTTTTCCCAACACTTTCATGTATGTGAAAATGACCTTTGGTTTAATGAATGCTGGTGCCACATTCCAAAGAGCCATGGATATTGATTTTTTAGAAGAAATAGGTTATTTCATTGTGATTTACCTTGATGACATCACAGTCTATTCCAAAACAGATGAAGAACACTTAATACACCTAAGAAAAGTCTTTGAGAAATGTAGGTAATATGGTCTATCCTTAAACCCCAAGAAAACTCTATTTGGCCTCCAAGAAGGCAAACTTCTAGGCCATATCATATCTGAATAGGGAATAAAAATAGACCCAAAAAGGATTGAAGGGATATTGCAAATCAACCATCCTAGAAATATCAAAGAACTACAATCTTTTATTGAAAGATCAATTTCTTAAGAAGGTTCATACCCAACCTAACTGAACTCCTTAGAAACATTACAAACATGCTAAAAAGGGAAACAAGAGTTAAATGGACCTTAGAAGCAAAGCAATCCTTTCAGATGGTAAAACAAACACTTACCCACACACCAGTTCTAATCAGTCATGATTTTACTAAAGACTTCTTCATATTCTCATTTGCATCAAAACATATAGTTACTATTGTCCTATTACAGAAAAACACAAAGGGATAAGAACAGCCTATTGCATTTTCCAGCAAAGCATTAAGGGATGCACCTCTGAAATACAACATAATGGAAAAACAGGCTTTTGCCTTAATTGAAACATTGGAAGATTTTAGAGTTTACATTTTACACTCACACATCATTGCATTTGTGCCTCACTCAATGGTAAAAGACATCTTAACACAAGATCCCGATGGCAAAAGAGGCAAGTGGATTGCTGTTATATTAGAATATGATTTGGAAATCAAACCCACTAAGCTTATCAAAGGCCAAGGACTTGCAAAACTTATGGTTGAAACCAACTTTCAAGCACTTGATATAAACATGATAAATGCATTAGATGAACAGGAGGAGTTGGCAACTCCTCTCATTGAATATTCTTTTCTGAATTCATCTTGGTATGCTAATATTTTATATATGCTTCTAAATCTTAATGTCCCTCCTGGTTTGTCTAAAACAAAGGCAAGATTTTTAAAGTTGAAAGCTGTAAATTACTGCATTTTAGATAAAAGTTTATATTGGAAAAACACTGGTGGGTTATTGCTTAAATGTTTTCCTGAGAATGATGCAGATAAGATCAAGCATGAGTTCCATGAAGGAGAATGTGGAGGCCACCTTTATTGGAAAACTACTGTTAAAAAAATCCTTAGAGCTGGTTACTATTGACCCACCCTCTTTCAAGACATCCATAAAATGGTTATTACCTGCCATAAATGCCAAATCTTTGAAGGCAAAAGAAAACTGCTACCCTTACCTCTGCATCCTATTACCGTTGAAGCTCCTTTTCAACAGTGGGGCCTAGACTTCATTGGGGAAATACATCTTGCTTCATTTTCCCAACATAAATGGATCCTCACAGCCACTGATTACTTCACAAAATGGATAGAGGCCATCCCTTCTACGAATGCCACAGACCTAGTGATCATTAAATTCTTCGAAAATCATATTTTATCCAGGTTTGGCTATCCTAGAAAGATTATCACTGACAATGCTGCTGCCTTTAGATCCAAAAATATGGTGGACTTCTGCCACAGATATCAGATTACATTGGGCCATTCTACAACTTATTACCCTCAAGGTAATGGGTTGGCAGAATCTTCAAACAAGAGTTTGGTAAACATCATCAAGAAGTTGTTGGAAGAAAATAAAATATCATGGCACACTAAGCTAGTACATGCACTATGGGCAGACAGGTTGACAACTAAAAATTCAATTGGGATGTCTCCTTATCAGCTAGTCTATGGAGTAGATGCAATATTTTCAACCAGTTTAGAAGTGCCAGTCTTGAAGTTGATCCAAGAAGTACAGTCTGAAGAAGATGACATGATAAGAAGAATAAATCAGACTGTACAGTTACAACAAACTAGAGAGGAAGTGTACAACAGAGCACAACAAGTACAAGAAAACATCAAGAAGCTGTTTGATAAGAGAACTAAGGAAAATGATTTCAACATTGGTGACAAAATGCTCAAATGGGATTCTAGGGGAGAAGATAAGGGCAAACATGGAAAGTTTGAAATTTTATGGAAAGGCCCATACCTTATTCATTCTGCCAAAGGTAACAATACATTCTTCCTTCAAGAGATGGATGGAATAGAACTTTTTGGAGGTCCTATCAATGGCAGGATGCTCAAACATTACTTTTGTTAAAAATATGTCAGTTTAAAGCTTCGTCCATTGTAAATAACATTGCTTGAAGAAAAGATTAGAAACATGAATACAAAAAACAAAGAAAAAGAAGAAAAGATGGCGTATGAAAGGAAAAGGTACAACCCCATACCAAAAAGAGTATTTTCTGAAAGTGAGCAAGTCCAAATGCCATTGCTTTGAAAGACAAGGTCTTATTTGGTCATACAGCCTAATCATGACTGAATAAAGTTTTAAGATTTATGCTGATAGGTTAGTGAATGAAGATTTGCCAAACTGTGTAAACTTGGCTTACTGTAGGAATTTACAGGGTAATTTCTGCAGATGAAGAACCAAAGGTCACCGCTCACAAACATATCACAAATCAATACACCAGTATAATCACGTGGTTAAAACCATCAAAGAGGGAAACAGTCCACGCCATGAGCCAACGCGGCCACTTCAGGGAATTTATTAATATAAAAAGAAAAGTTACATATGTTTATCTCATAAACGGTTACTAGAAAAATGACCCTCCATGCTCTTTAAATAGAGATCATGGACCAATCGGGTTGCCACGGATCAAGTGCTGTTAATACCGAGGTGAGAGATAACCGTCGGATCACTACAAATCATGACCGTCGGATTATAAGTTACAAATGTACATGGTAAAGAAACACATTTTACCTAACTCTACACTAGACTAAGTTATTCTTAACTATTTCTTATGTGTCGGAATATCCTAACATCCCCCCTTAAGAAAAACTTGGGATAGGATTGAAGGAGTTACAAAGGTGACACAAAAGGAGCCTATTTACTATGTGTCGAAATATCCTAACATCCCCCCTTAAGAAAAAATTGGGATAGGATTGAAGGATTTACAAAAGTGACACAATAGGAGAAGGAAGGAGGCATTAGAGCCTATCCCCCCTTAATGACAACTTTCCTGAACTCCAAGCATGGATCGAAGTTTGGTAAAATTCACTTCTGTGAGAGCCTTTGTAAAGATATCGACTACCTGATCATTGGTTGGACAATACTGCACTTCAAGAACACGATCATGAATGAGCTTTCTAATGAAGTGTATGTGGAGTTCAATGTGTTTCATACACTAATGCTGAACTGGATCTTTACATAACTAAATGACACTGATTATCACACCAAAGTGTAGTTGGATGCTGCTGATGAAGACCAAATTTAGACAGGATCTGACGAAGCCACATGGCTTCCTTGCTGGCTTCAACTGCACCACAATACTCTGCTTCTGCTGAAGAAAGGGAGATGGCACTTTGTTTCTTACAAGACCAAGTAATAGGTCGCGAACCAAGAGTGAATACATATCCTGCAGTGGACTTCCAATCATCAGGGTCACCAGCCCAATCAGAATCAGTGAAACCAATCAATAAGGGAGATGCTCCTGCACTGTAATGAATCCCTAATGAACTGTACCTTGAATATATCGAAGTATTCTTTTAGCTGAATTCCAGTGACTTTCATGAGGTTGGTGCATAAACTGAGCGACAAGACCAACGACAAGGGAAAGGTTAGGACGAGTATGGGTTAGATACAAAAGTGGCCGCGTTGGTTAGATTAGGAAAGAGTTAATGGTTCTAAAAAGATCAAAACCTGAACCAAATAAAGAGATGGATGCATAACAAATTTCATATTATAAGCCCTCAAAGTTTTGTTTTAAAAGTTTCTTGCAAATAAAGTCTATGTGCAGCTTGTACAAAAATGCCATAGCTCATAACAAGTCAGATTGTCTAATCCTAATTTGGTTATGTTTTCAATTTTCTGTTTTACATTAGAGAATGAAAATCTGTCAAACAGTTTAATCTTGACAGATAGTCAGAGTAGGTACAGAAATAATGAGCTCATCAGTTTAATCTGAAATCTTGAATGATATAAAGGTAGAAGTAGATAGTTTCCTGTTTTCAAAAAGAAAATTTGATTTTAAAAGGGTTTGCAAGTCTAAATGCACCCACTGAAGAAAAAATGCTAGGAAAGTATGATGGGTAGGTAGAAGTTTGGGTTGGTATTAATCATGTTATGATTCAGATGTTGAAGGATCACCTCTTCAAAGCAGCAAATCATCAAGTTATAATGGAGGTCTGTCAAAAATGCAGAATCAAGGCACTGGTCTACTTCTGCCAAAGATTTGATCTCTGAGGTTCTTAACACCTCCTAAAGGAGCTGCCCTCCCCAAGTGGAGCCACTGTTAGTCATCAGTAGTTTTTTTTGATATCAGAAGATGACTAAGTAATGATCTCAGATTTCCAAAAAAAAAAAAAAAAATTTAAAAATATTGTGAGTTTTGATAATCTCACTGCCTTCATTATCCTAGGCCTAACTTTTTCACTAGATTTATTCATCTATGCCTTCACAATATTACCCTGCTACTCCAAGAAAACTCCTTTTCTGGGCTTACTGACCTCACTTTTTCCCTCTGTTGTAGACAATTTTGTCACCCCTAGAGACAGCCTAGAGTTGCCATAGACCAGTGCCTAGGACATCTTAATATAGCAAGGAGCTCGTAATATAGTTTGGGTTGTCAATCCAAAAGCTCTCTTACTATCTCTTGTTAAACAAGGAAATTAGTTTAAATGGGACCAATCTCTCTCAGAAGCTGATACAAAGATAAGAATAATGTAGGAACATCATGCAAAACTCCAATACAAAAGCATCAGACAGTTAAGAGACAGCTTACTGCAAAGCGGGCCAGTTCAAATAATATGCCACAGAAATCAAATATCAGAAAGTGGATGCAGTGAAGAAACATGTAAAAGATACTAGTTAACAGGAGGCTGATACCCAGATACACAACAAAATCATATATGGGCTTAACCAACTAAGAATCCACGACTGAGAGCCTACAGAAACGAAGTTTGGGACATGGTGGAAAATTTCTTCTTCGCTTTTAATATACAGTTCATGCCCCGGGAGCAGAACAGAATGGCAGAATCTCTTGTTGTGGTTGCAAGTACATTTCGTCCTCCACAGAATCCTCTTTTGAGATACGAAGTTGAGGTACGATACAGGCCATCAATCCCAGATAATATTAAACATTGGCAGGTATTCGAAGATGATGAACATATGAGGAGATTCATGGAGACAGTGGGAGAATTCTCTAATATGGAGATTGATGATAATGAGGAAGAGGAAGCTGAAAATGTTGTAGAAAACAAATGGGAAGAAAAAATAGCAGGTAAAAAAGTGCTGCAGCTGAAAGGAAATGTTATACCTAGAGGTTTGGTGCCCCTAGAGAGATTATTTAACAAAGATGATATTCCATTGCAGCCAAACAAAGTGATAGAAGAAGATCAAGTGGAAGATTTAAATCTGGGTACTTATGCTGATCCCAAAATTGTAAAATTATCTAAAAGGGTCCCAGAAGAATATAAAGAAAAATATCTGAAATTATTTCAGTTATATAAGGATGTATTTGCATGGTCCTATCAGGACCTAAAAACTTTTGATATTAATATAATGCAGCATAAAATTCCTATGAGGGAAGATGCAAAGCCTTATAAGCAGAAGCTCAGACAGATAAACCCTCTGCTGCTTCCCTCTATTGAAAAAGAAATCAAGAAGCTGCTGAAGGCCAAAATAATTGTGCCATTGATATACCCAGAATGGGTGGCAAATGTTGTTCCTATTCGAAAGAAAAATGGAGAAATAAGGCTGTGTGTAGATTTCAGAAACTTGAATAGAGCATCTTTAAAAGATAATTACCCATTGCCTAAGATGGATCACATTCTGCAGAAAGTGGTGGGAGTATCCAGAATGTCAATGATGGATGGCTTTTCTGGTTATAATCAGGTAGCTGTGTTTCCAGAGGATCAGAAGAAAACTGCATTCGCAACACCATGGGGAACATTTATGTATGCCAGGATGCCATTTGGGCTAATTAATGCAGGAGCTACTTTTCAGAGGGCAATGGACATAGCCTTTGTTGGAGAGCAGGACAAGTTTCTAGTGGTATATCTGGATGATATTACAGTATTTTCCAAGAATGATGATGAGCATATTGAGCATTTACGGAGGACTTTCGAAAAATGCAGAAGGTATGGCCTTTCCCTCAATCCTCAAAATCTTTATTTGCATTAGATGAGGGAAAACTCTTAGGGCACATTGTAACTAAAGATGGTGTGAAAATAGACCCTAAGAGAGTTGAAGTTATAAATAGTATTCCTTTACCCAGGAATAAGAAGGAAGTACAGGTGTTTCTAGGCCGAATCAATTTTCTGAGAAGGTTTATCCCTAACTATGCTGAGATAGTTAGGCATATAACTGATATGTTGAAAAAGGATAATGAAGTAAAATGGTCCCAGGAGTCTAGAGATGCATTCACCAGGATAAAACATGCATTCGCTGAAGCTCCTGTGCTAGCTGGGCCAGATTATGCAAAGCCATTTATGATATTTTCATTTGCTTCACCCCATACAGTAGCAGGAGTCTTATTGCAGAGAAATGAAGATGGATATGAGCAGCCTATAGCTTTCTTCAGTCAAGTGCTTCATGATGCTGAATTAAAATATAATATATTGGAGAAGCAGGTATATGCCCTGGTAAAGTCCCTCAAAGCTTTTAGAACCTATGTTTTGCAATCTCACATTACTGCATATGTTCCCACAGCAGCTGTCAAAGACATTCTTGTTCAGGGGGATAGTGAAGGTAAAAGAGGAAGATGGATTGCAAAAATACAGGAGTATGATCTGGACATCAGACCTACTAGGCTGGTTAAAGGACAGGGACTTGCTAAAATGTTATCTGAATCAAATCATCAAGCCTTGGGCATTAATTTATCCATGATAGCAAATGAAGAATCTGAGAAAGGAGAAGAACAACAAGGACTAGAGATGGCCACTCAAAAGGTACACATGAAATATCTCACTAGTCCTTGGTATAAAGAAATAGTTGAATATCTTTTAAAACTTAGTTGTCCTCTGGGTTGTGATAAGGTAAAATACAGAGCTGTAAGAATGAAATCACAGAAGTATATTGTTTCCAATGGTCAGTTATATTGGAGAGATCCTTCAGGCATACTATTATTGTGCCTCATAGAGGATGAAGTGGAGAATATAATGACAGAATTTCATGAGGGAATATGTGGAGGACATTATAGCTGGAGGGCCACAGCTCATAAGATCCTGAAGGCTGGTTTCTACTGGCCAAAATTATTTACAGATGCTTTTTCTTGGGTCATAGCATGTGACAAGTGTCAAATATTTGCAGAAAGACAGAAATTAGCAGATTTGCCCTTGATTCCTATTCATGTGAATGAACCATTTCAGAAATGGGGATTAGATTTCATAGGGGAAATACATCCCCCATCCAGTGGCCAATATAAATGGATACTAACAGCCACAAATTATTTCACAAAATGGGTGGAAGCCATACCTACAAGAAACGCTACAGATGCTGTGATAATCAAGTTTATGGAGGAAAATATCATATCTAGGTTTGGCTGTCCTGCTAGAATTGTAATTGATAATGCACAGGCCTTCAAGTCTGCCAGGTTTGTAAATTTCTGCCAACAATATAACATCATATTGAGTCACTCCACAGCTTACTATCCATAGGGAAATGGCTTAGCAGAGTCTTCTAATAAAACCCTGGTGAGGGCCTTGAAGAAAACAATAAATGAGAATCAGAAGAATTGGGACTCCCAATTAAAATTTGCTCTATGGGCGAATAGGATAACCAGCAAGAGAACAACAGGGAAATCTCCCTATGAGTTGGTGTATGGGCGAGCAGTTGTGTTTCCTGTGCAATTGGCGTTGCCGGTAGCACGTTTCATGCAGGAAAGTCAGGAAGAACCAGACGACATGGTCAGAAGGATTAACCAACTGGTAGAATTGGAAGAAACACGGAGCCAAGTGAATCAGAGATTAGAAGAGTATCAAGAGAAAATGAAAAACATCTTTGATCGCCATGCGAAAGATAGGAAATTTCAAATTGGAGACCTGGTTCTCAGATGGGACGTTCGAAGAGCAGAGAAGGGCAAGCATGCTAAATTTGATCCGATGTGGTTTGGCCCATTCAAAATTGTGAATCAAGGAGGAAATAATACATTTATTTTAGAAAAATTACAGGGTGATTTGTTGGATGCCCCTGTGAATGGCTAATTCCTCAAGCCCTACTTCCAATTCTGATCCAGGCTGGGAGTTCCTATTGTATTATATTGTATATAAGTTGTTTTAGCTTTTGTTTTCATAAAGAAAGGGTGCTGGAAAATTATCAGAAGAAGCGCAGAAGAATTGAATAACAGAATGTTCATACATAAATGTTCAGTGGTCTGCGCGTTCTCGACATGTCCAAGGACGAACATGTCGTCCCCAGATGGAGCCGATGTTGTACATATTGACCCTTGCATATAAATTTTTGGTCTGCTACCTCTTCCAAATCTGTTTTAAACCTCTGTCGTGGCCTAAAACCTCCATAATTCTGTTTAACATTACCATTTCCGCTCATAAAATATACTGTGCAAAGGTTAAAACCCGTGCTTGGAAATATGTCGGGCCTGGCCCCTTGAAGCCTTAGCCCCTTTTGTTTTAATTCACACATGACCTGAGCACAAGACCATGTGCCAGACAGGCGGGAGCTCATCGCTTCACGTTTTCGGGCCAAACCGTAGCTGTCCGTTCCAATAAAATCAATGGCCCGCAATCAAATCAAACGTGGTGGCCCCCACGCCCGAAAACCAGCGGTTAATTCCGCACCACCTCCACCGGGCTGGCAGTTTTCAATCAAATGCCAGCGATTCCACAAATCGCGTGACGCGTGTCCCGGAGTACGGCGGTCAAACCGCCCATTTCGTGCGTTAAATATCCGACCATGGACGGGCAGTGGAATTCACCCGCGCCGTTGGATCTGTCGACCTCCCTCCAACAGCGGATATCCTCCGAAGCTGCTCGCGCGTTAACCCGTGTCTGTCGTGTCCCGTGGCCCACCGTTACATCGCTCCCAACGCCTTTGAGCCGTTGATCTGGTTTCAAAATCCGACGGTCCAAGACGCGTTCTCCTCCGCCTGTCGACTCCATATCTCCACATCACCCCTTCATTGACATTTGTTGTACTTTCTTCCACGTCATCTATTCCTCTTGGCCTTTCGTACACCCATGTGTCACCATCTCGCATGTACATAGTTTTTTTCCCCTGCCATATATATATGTGTTTTTCATTCATATTCATCGATTTCTCACCATGTTTAAACTGTTTTACGTGGAAAATTTACATTCCGTCTGTTTATCAAAGTCCCCATCGTATTTCCTCCACCACCCTGCATGTTCTTGCCATATGGCCATGCCTTTGATGTCACCATCGTCCTCATCTCCATCCCTGTCTGGTTTTCCTTAACTAGTTTGTGTTTTTGCAGGTTTTCCGCGGTAGAAAATTCATCATGATTCACTGCTTCGTTCACAGAATTCAAGAGCACCGCCCTTGACAGTTTTCGAGGAAGAAATTCAGGAGGGAAGCCGAGGGTAGTTGTATGATATGACCTCATTAATGGAAGCATAAATAAAATCCATTGAACCCTAAATACGCCTACAGAGAGAAATATTACACAACAAGAAATGTTAATGGGGCTGCATGAAGTATCAGTGAAAGATCGAGAAATACAACGTCCTGCATTAAAGATCTGGCATTCTAATTCAAGATCAGAGGGCCGAAAGTACCATGCACAAACACAAGCAACCTCAAGGTTTTATTGCAGTAGATTTTTCTCTTCCAGTCAAGTACAGAACATTTGTATATTTTATTCTTTATGTCTTGTTCATGAGGAAATTTTTATCCTCAGCGTTGATTTCATGAAGCAGTAGCAGAGTACTTGCACCAGTTCAGCACCACCAAACAGCATAGGCAGGTTTTTCTTTCAGATTTGTTTTAAATTATATCATTAAATGTATATCACCTACCTCATTCTCTAGAGTTTTCTCCTTCTTCTATAAAAACTAGAAAGAAAGACATTGTAAGGGTTCTAGATTTCTATCAGCAAACTGTGCAGTGAGAAGTTGTTGTATACATCTTGTAACACTTTTGTATGAAGGCTCAGAGCCCGTAGGGTCTCAGTGAGGAGGAGTTATAACTGTAATGAGGATTCTGGTCTTTGGTATCTCACAGTATGTAATTTTCTCTTATGTGTTAATATAAAATCTCATTTCATGCTATTTATCTTCTTGTATCATGTTCTAGAATGTGAGTGGCTCACTGGTCTTAAGTAAGGATTCATCCTAGTTGGTGCCCATACTTGGATTAGTCAAGCGCTTTAAATAGGCCTAGCCATGATATACTGTTCCATGTTCATTTCATCCATATTTTCTGCTATATTAGTTACTTGAGGAGGGTGCTTTTAAAACGCCATTGTCATGTATGGATTCTTAGTTGGATAAGCCCATATGTGGTTTTGTTGTGTATCTAGGTATCAGCCTCATGCTAACTAGTATCTTCTTCATGTTTCTTCACCGCATCCACTTTCTGATATTTGATTTCTGTGGCATATTATTTGAACTGGCCCTCTTTGTAGTAAGCTGTCTCTTAACTGTCTGATGCTTTTGTATTGGAGTTTTGCATGCTGTTCCTACATTATTCTTATCTTTGTATCAGCTTCTGAGAGAGATTGGTCCCATTTAAACTAATTTCCTTGTTTAACAAGAGATAGTAAGAGAGCTTTTGGATTGACAACCCAAACTATATTACGAGCTCCTTGCTATATTAAGATGTCCTAGGCACTGGTCTATGGCAACTCTAGGCTGTCTCTAGGGGTGACAAAATTGTCTACAACATCTTTCTGGCGCCGTTGCCGGGGACGAATTTGAGAATATCATTTTCCCTGGGCCTCGACAAATCATATTCACTCTCTAATCAGGTGAGCACAGAGAGTTGAAGAGTTGCGTATCTCTCACCTTGGCGACTCCACTTTTCTTTATTTGATAAATCTATTGGCAGTCCTGGCTCCTCGTAAGCCACATTTGGGGTTAGATACATCCCAGTCGAAGACACCCTACGTGTCTGACCCAGAGAAGATCATTCATAAAAGAATTTGGAAGGAAAGGAAATCAGTTCGTGCCGAAAAGCCTGAATATTCCGTTGAAGATTATCTGCCCTCTTCTTCTCAAGAGATCAGAACAGAAAATCCCGAATACTACTCAGAAAATCCACGTAGAGGAAGTGCCTGGATTGAAGAGGATTTCCATCCTACTCCTGAGGCTGAGGAAATTAAAGAAGTTACAGAGGTAGCCTTTGTTAATCATGAATTGTTCCCATCCACACCCCAGTCCTCTGTACAACATATCCCCATTGTTATTCATACCCCACTTCCTCCTACTCCCCTTCCTTCATTTGTACCTCAGATTGTTGCACAACCCCCACCTCCTCCAATGGCCAATGTACCAGCTTTTCTATTGAACAAATATGCACCACTGGCCTTACCCCAATTGCTAAATGATATGCCACAGGATTATTTGAAGATTCTGCCTAAATTTAATGGAGAAAACGAAATTGATGCTCTGAAACATCTTGAGACTTTATAATCCTTCGCATAAAACTTAAATGTTGAACATTTGGATGTGGTCTTGAGATTGTTTGTGCAATCTTTGGACGGTGAAGCTAGAAAATGGTTTAAGACCTTGGGAAACCGTTCAGTGACCACCTGGGATGATATGGATAATACTTTTCTCAGGAAATGGGGAGAAAAGAAGGATCATGGACAGTGTCTTACTGAATTCAATACTCTTAAGAAGAAACATAATGAAGGAGTGTCAGAGTTTATCAAGAGGTTTAATAAGTTATATCTAAATCTGCCTGCTGATATGAAGCCGCATCAGAATGCTGCCAAAGTTGTTTTCATATTAGCATTTGACTTAGATTTTGGATTCTCTCTAAGGGAAAGAAAACCTGCTACTTTAGATGATGCTCAGTCAGATGCTCTGGAGTTGGAAGCAAACTTTGCCTCCACTGGGAAATTAAAGGGAAAAATTGAACAAGATACTAGAAGGAGAGGTAAAGAAGAGGTTTCCTCCTCTAGCCAAGAAAAGGACTCAGACAAGATGGACGAAATAAGCAAAATGATAAAGAAGATGGTCAAGCTTGAATTGGAGGCTAAGAGTTCAGCCCCCAAGAATTTTTACAATGCTCCAAACAGAGGATACAATCCTCAGTACAAAAGACCACCGCTGCAGATATTTTCGAGAGAAGCAAAAGAGCAACCAGACCAGGTACCACATCCATTGTACTTGGAAGGTCCAGCAGAAGACTCCACTGAAGAAGCTACTTATCAATTAGAAGATTCAAATCTTGCTTTTTCAAACAATGATGATATAGAATGCCCATTGCATGAAGAAGAAGAAGCAGAGATTGATCATTATTGTAAAAAATTTGCTGATTTCATGCAAGCACAATTCAATGTAAAATATGATCTCAGATCTTCAAGGAAGAGGACCCGGACTCAAGACCAAGAAGAAGCTCCATTTCAGAGGGATTCACTTGCTCAGAAAGAACCAACAGTACAAAAAGCTGCAGAAAAAGGTAAGAGTCCTCCTAACACTCCTCTACAACCTAATGATCAAACTCCCTCTTCCTCCAAAGTTGCTAGTCCCCCTAATGTCCAGTCTGTGTCAAGAGAAGTTAAACTTCTAGCTGAAAATAAAAAATTTAAAGAAGTTGTAACAGAAAAGCCTTCCTCCGCTTTTAGTTTACAAAAAGAGCTTGAGAAGATTAAGATTCCAGTCCCCCTGACCGAGCTGTTAAAACAACCTGCATATCAGTCTCAAGTTACTTCCTTCATACTCCCTCCTGAAGTTCCAATAACCCCAGATAGTCTTAACCTCCAAGAAGAAAGACCCCTGGTAGTATTTGGCCCACATGTAGAGGAAATAGACCCTTCTACTCCTCCTTTTTACTTGTCTTTAGTTATTCATGACCTGCTGTTACACAACTGCATGCTAGATTTTGGGGCTTCCCATAATCTTATGCCTCTGTCTGTCATGGAACAACTAGGACTGTAAATTACAAGACCATATAAAGACCTATACTCATTTGATTCCAAAAGAGTTAAATGCTTGGGGATGATTAAAGATTTAGTGGTCAATCTGGCACAAATCCCAGCAAAGAATGTAGTTATGGACATTGTGGTTGCTGATATCCCAGCCCGCTTTGGTATGTTGCTGTCAAGGTCCTGGGGTACAAAAATTGGCGGGTCACTCAAAATGGACTTAACATATGCTACCGTCCCAGTCTTTGGAGGCCAAGAGAGGAGGTTATACAAGGAGACTAGATTTTTTAAAATGGTGACTAAGGCTGACTGCTCAGAGAATTCCCCAGTTTACAAAAAGGAAGGAGACTTCTCATGTTTGATGTTAGAAGAAAATCAAAATTATGCTCATGAGCCCTCCTTCTGTCAAATCCAGATTGAGCAGCCTTCAGAAGATCAGGAGGCATAAATTTGGACATTACATTTTGATGGAGCAAATTCAAAGGAAGGTAATGGAGCTGGAGTGTTATTAATCTCTCCAACAGGAAAATGGGTGCCATTGTCCTTTAAATTGGAATATGAGGCTACTAATAATGTGGCTGAATATGAAGCACTGCGATTGGGACTACAAACAGCCAGGAATATGAATATAAAGAATTTAAAATTTCTGGGAGACTCTGAATTGGTTTTTAGATAGGTCAGAAATCAATGCCAAACAAAACACCCCCGGCTGAAAACCTATAGGAATGAAGTATGGGACATGGTGGAGAATTTTTTCTTAGCATTTAACATACAGTTCATGCCCCGGGAACATAACAGAATAGCAGATTCTCTTGCTGTAGCTGCCAGTACATTTTGTCCTCCTCAGAACCCACTTTTGAGGTATGAAGTTGAGGTACGATATAGACCATCCATCCTAGATAATATTAAGCACTAGCAGGTATTCGAAGATGAAGAAAAAATGAAGAGATTCCTAGAAACAGTGGGAGAATTCTCTAATATGGAGATTGATGACTGTGAGGAAGAGGAAACTGAGAATATTGTAGAAAACAGATGGGAAGAAAAAATAGCAAGTAATAAAGTGCTGCAGCTGAAAGGAAATGTTATCCCTAGAGGGCTAGTGCCCCTAGAAAGATTATTTGATAAAAATGATGTTCCATTGCAGCACAGTAAAGTAATAGAAGAAAATCAAGTAGAATACTTGAATTTGGGCACTGATGCTGAGCCCAAAATCGTAAAATTATCCAAGAAAGTTTCAGAGGAATGTAAAAGAAAATATTTGAAACTATTTCAGTCATATAAGGATGTATTTGCATGGTCCTATCAGGACCTAAAAACTTTTGATATTAACATAATGCAGCATAAAATTCCTTTGAGGGAATATGCACAACCATATAAGCAGAAGCTCAGACAGATAAATCCTCTGCTGCTCCCTTCAATTGAAAAATAAATCAAGAAGCTGTTATAGGCCAAAATAATTGTGCCACTAAGATACTCTGAATGGGTCACTAACCTGGTTCCTGTTCGAAAAAAGAATGGAGAAATAAGATTATGTGTAGATTTCAGAAACTTAAATAGAGCATCTTTAAAGGATAATTATCCACTGCCTAAGATGGACCATATCAAAGTATGGAAAAAGAAGGAATTACAGTGGATAAGAAGGAATGGCTAGAGCTATGCTTGATGACTCTGGAACACCTGACACATTTTGGGGAGAAGCAACACATACAACGGTAAATATTCTTAACAAGGCACATGTTAGTGTAAATAGTGATAAAACTCCATATGAACTCTGGTATGGTAATCCTCCCACTGTGAATCATTTTAGAGTTTTTGGAAGCAAATGCTTTATAAAAAATAATGATGAAAAACTTGGCAAGTTTGAACCCAGAGCAGATGAAGGAATATTTCTTGGTTACTCCTCTAGGAGTAAAGCATATAAATGTTACAATAAAATACTTCGAAAGATTGTTGAATGTATTGATGTTGTTATTGATGAGTCTCCTGCAGCTCCAAAAGAAGAAAAACAAACAACAGATGAAGATGATGATGACATATATCCTTCTACATCAAATAAGGATGATATAGACAGTGAACCCAATGAAGAACCCGAAGATGATTTATTTGAAAAAGCTCCATCTAGATATGTTCAAAAGAATCATCCAGAATCTCAAATTTTGGGAGAAAAGGGATCAGGTGTACAAACAAGAAGGACTCTTGTGGGATCTTCTAGCTATCTGGCATTTCTATCCACTATTGAACCAAAAAATGTCAATCAAGCTAGCAAAGATGAATGTTGGATTCAAGCCATGAATGAAGAGCTTGATCAAATTGAAAAGAATCACACTTGGGAATTAGTACCAAGACCTCATGACAAAAATGTCATTTGAACTAAATGGATATTCAAAAACAAGTTAAATGAGAATGGGGATGTTATAAGAAATAAAGCTAGACTTGTGTGCAAAGGGTATGCTCAACAAGAAGGTATAGATTTTGAAGAAACCTTTGCTCCTGTAGCCAGACTTGAAGCTATAAGAATGTTTCTTGCCTTTTCAAGCTTCCAACAAATCAAAGTTTATCAAATGGATGTTAAATCTGCTTTTCTCAATGGTGATCTAGAAGAAGAAGTTTATATAGAACAACCAGAAGGATTCATTTTGGGAAATGATGAAAAACTTGTTTGTAGACTTAAAAGGCTCTATATGGTCTCAAACAAGCTCCAAGGGCATGGTATTATCGTCTTGACAAATATCTTCATCAACAAGGATTTTCAAAGGGGTCTGCTGATAGCAACTTATACACAAAAACTGAAAATGATAAACTATTGATTGTGGTTGTATATGTTGACGATATCATTTTTGGAAGTAATGAAGAGTCTATGAGTCAGAAATTTGCTTCTGATATGCAGCAAGAATTTGAAATGGCTTTACTTGGGGAACTAACATTCTTTCTTGGCTTGCAAGTGCAACAAGCAACAGATGGCATATTCTTATCACAAACAAAATATCTTAAGTTAATTCTGAAGAAGTATGTCATGGAAGAGTGAAAACCTGTAAGTACACCAATGGTAACCGGATGTAATCTCAGTTCTCATGATGATTCTCCCACAGTGAATCAACCAGAATACAGATCTATGATAGGAAGTCTACTTTATCTCACTGGGACTAGACCAAACATTATGCATGCAGTTGGGATTGTTGGACGATTCCAAGCTAATCCAAAAGATTCTCAACTTCAGGCTGTCAAAAGAATATTCAAATACCTACAAGGAACTCAAGACTTTGGACTATGGTATCCAAAGAATGCTGATCTCACTCTTCATGCTTACACTGATGCAGATTGGGTTGGAAATGTTGATGATCGGAAAAGCACTAGTGGTGGTGCATTCTACATGGGGCCCCGGTTAGTATCTTGGTTCAACAAGAATCAAAGCTCTATTGCCGTATCTACAACAGAAGCAGAATATGTGGTTGCCGCATCATGTTGCACTCAACTTCTCTGGATGATGCAAACCTTACAAGACTTTCAAATCAAATGTTCACCTCCTATATCCATTATGTGTGATAACACAAGTGCCATCAGTATCTCAAAGAATCCTGTTATGCATTCCAAGACCAAGCACATTCCCATCAAGTATCACTTCTTACGTGAACAAGTGCTTGAACAAAAGGTGAAGTTGGTGTATGTTCCCTCCAAAGAACAAGTCGCTGATATATTTACCAAACCTCTACCCAGGGAAGCGTTCGAATATCTCAGACAAAAGCTGGGAGTAGTCTCTGCCATGCAAAAGATCAGATCTACTTAAATACAGAAGATGCAGATTTCCTGCAGGACAGCCGCATATGGGTATTTGCTGACAAATTCTTTTGGGTCAGCATTCTTCAGCACAGTTGCGGTGCTGATGGGTATCTACGGATGCACAGGAAAAGGGGGAGCATTGGTCATATGGAAAGGATGCATTTTTGGCATTCTAATTATTTGTTGTAGTCTGATCTCATATTGAATAATTCATTTCTATTATTTCATTGAATATTATGTTTGAAGAAGCAGCATGATCTCAGGGGGAGCATGGTATTGTCGATACAAAGGATATTGATCAACCCTTTGCCCTTGATGTCAAAGGGGGAGGAAAAGAAAAGAGGGGATTCTATAAGACAAACAGAGGAAGAGTATTGCCATCAATGCCAAAGGGGGAGATTGTTGGAAATGTTGTCATTGATGGCAAAGGAATTTGGCAAAGAAGGAGCATCTGAAACAGTAACTAACAGAGTTGTCCAGAGACAGAGTAGGAGAAAGAGGCCATCGAATAGAAAATCTAGCCAATTGAGAAGAATGGGTGAATGTACTAGTAAATGGTTACATTTGTATATAATGATGAGGGATTGCTTCTAAATTCTCTGTGAATTGTATATTCTTGATTGAATTCAGTAGGAATGATATTTGAGTCCCTGTGGATTTAAATCATGTGTGAATAAGTTCGGTGTATTCATACATCCTGACAAACCTCTAAAGTTGGAAGGTTCTGGTCTCTTCGCAATATGTGTTAAGTATGGCTGAGTAAATCTGCGTAAAGGGCTGATGGATTCGATTTCTGTAAAAGCACGAGCTAGCAAATTGGTAAAGGATGTAATTATGTATGGTGGATTCGATAGGGTTAACCTGCTTGCTGAAGAATGCAATTGAATGGACAGATGATCGCAGAGCATGTTTTACATATATATATAACCTGAGTTACATTAACATAATTGCGTAAAGGAAGAACAATTAAAACATGGTTTTTCCTTAATGAAGAAACGGAGCGACGACGGAATAAAGGCAGACGGAACCTTGAGCGAAGGGGCGGAACCACGAAGGAGGAACAGTAAAGGTAGTTTCCGGTTTTCATCACACCGCTCTCGACAGGCAAGCGGTATTCAAGAGGTTGGGAGTGATTCCATAGAATTAGCGACACACGTCCCTGAATGTATTTTCAAAACCGCCATCACTGCGCGCCATCGCACATTAACGTTCGACCAAGGATGCCGCGCGATATTGTTGAGCACCATCGATCTGGAGGGAAGGCATCGGACGGTGGTCGTATGAGGAAGATGCGCGAAGGTTAACTAAAGTATGGCGGCCATTGCGCGTTATTATTCATACGTCTTCGTCGAGCGATATCTGTCCAATCAAATGAGGCGGTGTGACGCGATAACAACCGTCGATTGGAGATGACCGTTAGCATTTGGGGCCCATACGCATATGTTGAAGTTTGTGGGTTTAACCCAAAGTATTATGTCGGGTATTAAGGATGCGGGACCCAATTTCCCTTCGCATTATTGGTTCAATATACGTTGTTGTGTTATGCCAAGATCTTAACCACCAAGTCGAAGATTAAATATTGTTGAAGGGCCCGAAAGGTTATATATATATTACTGCTGGGTTTTTAATATAAGTCAGCGGCACGTTAATGTTTATTAACCTTGGATATAATATTATATGGTGGAGATAAAGATTACCTTTGGGACGTTTCATGCATGGAAGAATGAAGGTTGGGATTCCAATTTGGATTGGCTCGACTTTTAATACGTGGGTTGTTATTAAGAAAGCATTTGTGTATGCCTTAGGGAGGTCATTACTAAAGGAGAAATTTGGATTAATATCTCAATCTCAGATTGAGATATTAAAAAGCCTTAGATTAATTAATTGCTAGACCAAGAAAATAGAACAATGAGAAGTTGTTTGGGGCTCGGGTAGACCCCAGTGGATTATCTATTTAATCCCATCCAGGAATACCATCTGCGGTTGAATGGTTTTGACTCATGGTATTAACAAAGGCTAAAACTATATAAGGAGAAGAGAATTATAGTACGACGTGTGCATGCAGAGGGGTTGATAACGAATAAATCTCTTTAAGAGATATCTGCATGAGTAAACTCCAATAGATCTGAATCGATGATGCACCTGTGGACATGATGAAGGTTCAAGATCTCTATATCTAGAAATGATGAATCTCTAAGAAGATCTGCAGAAGAAATAATGAAGACCTGGTGCAAGTCTGATGAAGAAATTGAAGAAAGTTGATGGATCTGAGGAAAGTGGATGCTTTCTGCCAATGAAAGTTGGTGTTAAAAACAAGGGGTCGAAGCTCCCTTCCAGGAAAGGCTGGTAAACGAGATCTGGGGGTTGGAGCTCCCTTCCAGTAGTGACTGGAGAACGAGAGAAGGTTGTAGCCTTCTGCAGGTTGGTACCTGCGTGTTGGTATAAGTCTGCGCCAGTACAAAATTGTAAAAAGTTTTCTTTATAATAAATATTGAAGATAGAGATGACAGCAGCGACGGTTTTCTCCCAAATTGGGTTTCCACCTTAAATACTGGTGTTCATGTGTGTTACTTATGTGTGATGGTTTATTCTGTTATTACTACACATGCTTACTGCTTATTGCTTACTAAACTTCTGATGAATGAATGATGCAATAATATAAGTAACGAATTAAATGCATAAAAAGATCTCTGATAAAAAAAATTTCAGTCAGCTCTAAATACTGATTCACCCCCCCCCCCTCTCAGTATTTTTCCCAACACTCTTCTTGTTCAATTATTGGATTCAGCTTGGGATTTTTTCTATACATTAGTTTAAATTTTGTATCAAAAGTAGTCTTTGAAAAATAAGAGCCTTCTTCTCTTGCCCTCTTTGAGTTCCTATCTTGTGGGGCTGGAGTATGCAGGATGGAACTAGCATCAGCCTGCTTCTCCACCTCTTGCAAAGTATTTTCCAACCACTCTGACTGGTTGTAATACTTTTCAATCTCTGGTTTTGACTCATGAACAAAAGGAGTCTATTTGAATTTTACTCTTAGTTTACTGAAGACCCCCAAAGGATCATACTGTCATTTAAAACTATTACTGAAATTCAAATCTTGTAAACACTTATCTGCTTGTTGACCAACATTCCTATTATTGCAAATGAAAGGACCAAGCTGGTTTTTAATCTTAAATCGAGTTTTCTTCTTTGCTGATAGGAAATTAACTTCATCTGAATTTAGGATCTGTCTGATGTATTCTAATGAAAATAACCTCATTGGGAGGTATTTAGGGAGCTTGTATGGAATAAGCTGACATCCATACACCCTAATTTCAGTATGGTTCTAGTATAAATACCATTCTCTTGTTCTACTTTGATCTGACAATTGAAATACTTTCTTTATCTCTTCACTGACCCTAAGTTGAATGCTACTGCTTAGCATGTTGACAATTGGATGAAAAAATGAATCAATGAAGTCCTTGTAGCTAAATTCTATGGAATCCTTTCTAATCAAGGATGTACAGAAGACTATATATTGGGGGTTACCCTCTGTGTCTAGTTTTTGGAGGCTAATTGCAAACCTTTCTGATTGTAAATACAAGAAAAAATGAAACAAAACTGATGAATATTTAAACACTCCTTCCTCTAGTAATTTGAATAGTTTCTCATGGATGGAATTCAATAGATATTGAGCAAAGTTAAATGTTGAAGCTGGAGGCTATCCTGGGCAGAATATTGATAGAAAACCTAGGATAGAGGCATCTACATATTCATTAGTAAAGTACCCTAAAATGCATGACAACATTGGGACAATCTGTTTGGTTCTATATAAAAAATGGAATCTGAGTATGGAGGGTTACTCTTTGGAGTTTCTACTAATGGAGGAAGGAAGGTTTGGAATATTTGGAACCTCTTGGGAAATTCGAGCTTCGGATATAGTTCAGTAAGGGTTTCAATTGATAAGGGGGCTTCATCAGGCTTGGGTTAGATATGTAACATATGATTTACGGATTCTGCAGTGATGGTGAATAGAATCTTTTGGCTTGGGGTTACTAGGGCTCTTTCATTGGGCATGTAATTAATCTGACAGAGTCTGATGATTTCTAGAAACTGGAAGGTCTGTGGGAAGATGTACCTGGGTAGGTTTGATTCCCAAAGGTGGATATCATCAACCTGGTATATGAATTTATCATGGCTCCAGTAGTGGAGATCTAGGAGGTTGAAATCAGTGTCTGTATCATTGATTTTGAAGCCTTTGTCTGCTAGAGGAGTGTGTTCAATATCTACTACAGGTGGATGTAGAGGATTTACACTTATAATAATCTAGGAGGCCATTTTAACTTGTTAAATCATCAATTTATTACTTTTCTGAGCTTAATTAATTGTCTCAGGTGCTTAGGATTACATGTGAGATGAAGTTTTGATCTTTGGATGGGGTTCTTTCCGCAGAAGAGGCTTTAACTTCGGTCTGCAGAAGGGGTTTTGGTTGCAATTTTCAACAGAAATGGTGAAAAATGTTTTAGGGTGGGATTTATTTGTTTTAACCAGAGGTGGTTTAAACTCATTAGTGTGGGGTGAATTCAAATAGTGATTGGTTTCATTTCAATGCACAGAGACAGATTGGCAATTTATCGCATGATGAAAGGCGGGTTGGTGGTTTCGGGATGGAGGATGCGATAAAACATGGGAGCGCCACGTAGCAAATGGGCGTGGGTGCAAAACCATCCATTTTGCACCCCTCACCTCAAGTTTAAACTCAGGACTGTCGAGGGTGCAAAAGCGATTATTGGCCATTATATCTAATCAGATGATCGGGTGAATGGGTGAGTTGGGGGGATTTGATAGGTGGGATCATCAGTCTTTTATACGAAGGGGTATGTAATATATATACAAAGGTTTAAAAAGGGATCAGGATGTTTATATGTGATGAGTTATAATATATAATATGGGGTTAATTAAAAAGTGGGACTAGGGATCATATTGAAGAAAAAGGGTTTAAAATGGATGTAATATTCCTAATTAGCCCAAGCTAATAGGAATAAACTATTTTGTTTTCATTTTCTTGTTGCAAGAATAAAATTGTAAAGGAGGATGTTTGCTCGAGGGGTCCTGACCTAGGTTCAGAGTTGAAGGTTTGCCAACAAACCCCTATACTATTGGCCCTTTCGGCAGTGACATGCTTGCGCAGGTCAAAGTCTCACCCTAAGTAGTATGTGTGGGTGCTGGAACCAGGTTTCTGCACCCTGAGAAAGGATAGGTAAGTCAAGCAGATCTGCGTTCGACCCTGCGATGCCCGGATCGCCTCTTTCTACGCAGGGTCAATAGGTCTCTTTTCGCATCCACATGTGCTAGATCTATAATTATATATTTCTATGATAACAACACAATATTGCATAAACAGAACACAAAAAATCCAGATACAACAACCACACTTACATAGATATTTCGCAGCTAGAATACAGAATGTGCATAATGCAGTAATTACCAATAATTCACACAACAATACACACAGATTCAGTTCTCAAACAACCTTTCTTATTCCTCAATTCATCAATTCCTTCATACAATACCCATTCCAGCCTGTGCACACAGTAGCAGGGTCCGCACACAGCTGGAATCTGGATCTCCGCGCACACAGCTAGCAGGAGTCCTTTCCCAAAACCCAAACCCAAAAAGATATCTTAAACGACATTTCACATCAATAGCTCTTCATTTCCTCCTTTACAATACAAAATGTTCCTCTATTTATAATAATCTAACCTAAACTTTCCTATGGTCCACAAACTGTGGTTTGCGGACCCTTGGTTTTACCCTTTTTCCCATTACAATGCTTTCAGGGCTTTGACCCACCCCAATACCCCTGTGCTAGACTAAATATAATCAAAAGTATTCAAAATTGGACTAGTTTCGTAGCTCCTAGGAAACCCTGTTCCAACAGAGGATAAACTAAACTCCTAAAAAAGCAAAGTAAATCCATGCCCATGTGAACAAGGCTAAATCTGGGCTGCTTTAGCAAAACACCTTTATGTGTGAAAGGGATTAAGTCATTTGACTGGGTCAACTGGACCAAATCAACAACGCTATCTAGATACATTGAACCACCTAGATACACAGTGCAATTTTAGTTGGAGGCTAATCATGTGAATGCAGCTAAATCATTGAGATGGTTTAGGGTTTGACAAGGATTCCATCTTATTTAAGGAGGAGGAGGATAGCATGAGAGGGGGTTGTTGAACATATTATCTTGAAAGGATTTTTTTGTTTATACACTTCTCATTCTCTTGTTGTTTAGCTTACAGATACGGAACCTTTAGATACGGAACCTTCCCATTCTCTTGCTGTTTAACTTATAGCTCCTTTTAGCTAATAAAATGACATTTTCAAGCTTGTACAGTCATATCATATGGTTACAACCTCTTATTTTGAGCATTTCTTCATGTAAAGTTTGCTAATTTCTGTTCTATGATGTATGGGATTCAATATAATATTGATATGCTAATGAAAATGACATGATTGAGCCTACATATTGGCCTCCTGCATATATTTGGCTAAACTTCATTATTTCTGAAGCAGTTTTGTCACATAGTGTTGCAGTCCCACTTTGGGCATTTTCTAATCTATACTAGGTGTGGGAGATCTGTTTAACCCACCTATAATGATTTGTTTCTAATATCCTATTAGATTTGAGTCTTAGATTATCATATCTAAGGGATCCAAGGGCTGATTTTGTTTGCTATAGCACACACTCCTGAAAAATGCGTTTTTCAGGCATGTCTTGCTAGCAATCCCAATTAGGGGATATTACAGTGGTATTAGAGAAAATATCTTGGCACAACCTGTGCTTTTCTTACTAAAGAGCCAATATGTATTTTCATGGAAAGAAAATACTAATGAAGAAATGTGGTTACACTGAAGACACAAAAGAAAAGGGCAAGATCCCTTTTACTGGAAGATTGCAGAGAGAAGAGTTATCTAAAACTCTTTCTCAAGCTATGTATGAACTGAAAGAAGAAATTCGGGGAATGAAGATTGAAAGACAAGCAGATATTTTGAAAAGGTTTTCACATGAAGGAAGCCCCACTACTTCATATGATGTGTGTGAGCATTCAACCACACAATTTTATCTACAACATTGTAGCATGCCTACATTCCTTGGAAGAGGAGAAGAGGAAGTAGAGACACCAAAAGAGGAGACTCTTGGTGACTATCTCCAAGAATATGAATCTCAGTCTAAAAGATTCAAAGAGCATCTAAGCTTCCCAGAGTTTTTTCAACTCAAAGAAGAAAGAAGATCCAGTAGAAATATGAGAAGAAGAGGGTGCATGTAGCACGCCTTGGGTAGAACTTTTCTACCTACTTTTGATGGGTCACCTGAGAACTAAGCCAAGTCTTGGGTAAAGAAGCTGGACACATATTTTCAACTGCATCAAGTTTCTAAATAATAAGCCATAAGAGTAGCAGCGCTACACCTCCAAGGTAAAGCATATGCCTAGTGGTTATTTGAGTCTTCTTCACTAAAAAATGTGGACATCTCTACTTATGCAAAGTTCACTATGAGGTTAGTGAAAAGATTTGATCCTATGCCATCAGAGATTCCTTTGGGTAAGCAAACTAAGACCAAGAAATTAGAACCTTTGCATGAGATGGAAAGATCCATGAAGATAACTCCATTTCATAACAATGTTGAAGGGGTTACAGATCTACTACATAATTTGCCAAGGGAAAAGGCCCCACTTCAGCGAGAGAATTATTCTCAAGAAGAAGACATGAGTGTTACTTTTTCAAGAAGAGTTCAAGAGAAAGGATCTCTTATTGATGAGGCATACTCCATTGATGAGGAGAAGAAGGAAGAAGAACTGAAAGGTTCCTTCAGCACTGTGACAGCAGGAGGAGATCTAATTTAATTGAGAGATGGAGATGAAGCCATTGCTTCCACAAAGAGGGCTCTTGTATCTTTGCAAGAAGGCCCCAAGGATCCTATACATGAAGAAGATGAGCAGCATGTGTCTATGTTGATAGACAAAGAGACAAAACAATGGAGGTAATGTGTTCCAACATTACATCCAAATTTGGAACACACACTATGATGGATCAGTCCTTTGTGATCAAGAATCTTGAAACCAAGGAGGTGATGGGTGTTCTTGAGTTAACTGAATCTAAAGGGAGCACCTTAGACTGTGATAACTTGCAGAAGGTGGGTGATGAAGAAGAAGATGGGGGAGTTGCTCCAACTTCTCCTTATCATGATACTTCCACACAGAAAACAAAGATGGATTTGTGCAGTGGAAGCAGTCATAACATGTTCCCGTCTATTGTTCACATGGGAATGAGCTATGAGACATCATTATCTTGTGGTATACCACCTGGGAGACCACATGATTCAGATTTGATGAAATATGTTTCATGCATTGATGCTCCTTTCATAGATCCAAGGAGGGAGGGAGCATTAGAATAACATGCTTCAACGCTGAGAGTATGGGGAAAGTACAAGGGGAGGGAAAGCATTTTTCCCTTAACATCAATATCCATTCTATCATCTCATACTGCGCTGAGAAAAGAAGCTGCAAGAAAGAAGAATGACACCACCATGGAACAAGGAGAACAATCCTTGACTGAGAAAAATCAAAATGAAATCTCATTTGGAAGGAAATCTTCCATACATGATAGGAGATGGTGGTCACACATGCATGCTTGGGCAAGGCCAAGGAGGTTTTGGATAGGTAATAGTCTTCCATGGGAGACTAACTTCCAAGAACTTCCATTTTCTTTTGAGCATGTGCATATGCAAGGAGGGTAGCAAGGAAGGAATATCAACCTTGCATCTTATACCTTTGGCATGGGAGATGTCAAATAGGCGAAAAATGGGAGGCATGGCCTTCCAACATACACCTTGGAGATGAAGAATTCCAAGGAGAATAGCTACATGGCAGGAACTTCAGTTGACACATTATCGGCGCTGTCAGTATTGAGCAAGCTAGATCCATATTGGAAATCCCAACTGTTGGTGGAATATTCCAAGGATCTTCATACATGCATGGTTCTTGATGACTTGCTACATGATGAGGATTATTCAATGCAAGATGGGGTCATTTATGATCATGGTAGGATATTCTTATCTAGAGCCTCCAAGCTTACTACAATGGGCCTATGAGGAGTTTTGTTTCATCCATACATATTCAATGAAGCTCAACAACATCATCTTGAGGAGCTACTATTGGGAGGGCTTTGAAGGAGAAATATATCAGCATTATCAAAGATGCATGTATTTGGTGGAGATGGAGTAGCAACATAACTCTGTGGGAGAGTTAATTCAGCCTTCTCTTTCCCCTCTTGAGGGAAAAGATAGATCTATGCACCACTCCATTTTTATGAGGAGGACTATTGGTGAAGAGTATGCACATGTAACACAAGTTTATATTTCTGACTGTATGCATTCTTTCACCATGTTTATGGAATCCATGACTCCATGAAGGAGTGTTATATCTTGTAAATCTCATGGCAAATATTGGGCCACAACAATTGCTACACTTGGCCACTCCCTTGGTGGACAAAGGGAGATCTTGTTTCATGATGGGTGCTTTCCTAAGGCACCAAACATATCTCACACTTTCAGCTATAGTGAGATGGCATGGGCTGCAATTAAGTGGTGGGAAAACCACTTACCACATCTTGGTTTGATGCAGGCAGGTGATGCATTGCACTGGTTCCACATGTGGGACTATGACCCACCTCCATATGTACACATATCTGTTCGTTTGTACATTATTTTGCTCCCATAAATTGATGACATGCTTGTACTTTTTATGGGAATACATGGAGGGAGGATGGGAGGTATGCATGTGCCTAATGGGCTGAAGATTCTCCATGTATTTTGTGTTACATATTTCAGGGAGAACATTAGGCAAGCCATGGTTGTTTCACATTAGATATTGTTTCCTTGTGGGATGGAGTGTTTACAAACACATCTCATAAGATCTTTGGAGGAACATTTTATGGAGGGTTGGATTGGTGATTACTTACCTCATGGGATAAGCTTATCATTTGATGGTATCACCAATGGAGGAGGAAAGAAGTTGCAACACTCACCTTATCAGTTGCTTGAGGACAAGCAACATTTTGGAGGGGAGGACTGTAATATTCCTAATTAGCACAAGCTAATAGGAATATACTATTTTGTTTTCATTTTCTTGTTGCAAGAATAAAATTGTAAAGGAGGATAAACTAAACTCCTAAAATAGCAAAATAAATCCATGCCCATGTGAACAAGGCTAAATCTGGACTGCTTTAGCAAAACACCCTTATGTGTGAAAGGGATTAAGTCATTTGAATGGGTCAACTGGACCAAATCAACAATGATGTCTAGATACATTGAACCACCTAGATACACAACGCAGTTTTATTTGGAGGCTAATCATGTGAATGCAACTAAATCATTGAGATGGTTTATCGTTTGGCAAGAATTCCATCTTATTTAAGGAGGAGGAGGACAACATGAGAGGGGGTTGTTGATCATATTATCTTGAAAGGATTTTTCTATTTAGACACTTCTCATTCTCTTGTTGTTTAGCTAAGAATAGTGTTGTTTAGCACTTGGGTGTTCCTGATCGGGAATCCCACCTCTTCCATTGAGTAGCTCTTGGAGGATTCTTGCATTTCTTAACCACTATTGTTAGGACCCCATAATGTACCATTTTGACCATAAATTTTGTTATCATTCCACTCTTTTCCACTCCATATTTAAAGCTTATACTATCACTTTCATCCATTCTTCCAAAGGTATATAACATTCTTCTCTTTACTATACGTTTAACTTGTTTTGCATATAATTTTACATTACTTTCATATTTAATCATTAATCGAAGATATATAGTTGCTGAGACAGTTTGAAGACCGCATATAATCTATCGTGGTTGTCTGAAGACTGCGTTGCTGAAACAGTCAACATGGTACGCAAATCCCATTGCTGAAACAACCCATGATTTGCGATTTTGAAGCAGTATTTCAAGCATGACGGCAACAAGAAAAGACAAGTAAGGAAGTTGTTACACGAGCCACTCTAAAGCCAGTACCATTGTAACCATTGTAACAACATTTTGCTATGGAAGTACAGAAAGGTCCTATTTCAGTATAGAAGATCAGATTGGATTAAAAATAGGATTTCTATAATGTAAATCAATTGTAATAGATGTCTCCTCTTTAAAAAGAGGAGACATCAGCATTAGGGGGACAATTAGAGACTACGGGAGGTTTATTCTGAACAGAGAAGGAACGTGAATCCTTTGTAATATGTTGCTTTCGACAGATGAATAAAATTTTGTTCTGAGCATTTCATTTTAATTCCTTCTCCTGGGGAATCTTGTGAGAAGGAAAGGGCCCGCCTTCTTCACAAGATTCACCCATTTATTTCTGAAGTTTGTTAACTGTTCTTTTCCATTTACACCTTGTTAAAATCTGTTTGCTGAATTCATTTATGCAGTATTGGAATTCTGTTGTTTCTTGCTGAAGCTCTATTTCCATTACTTGTTGCATTGATTTCATACAATTCATTCTTCAGTAATTGTGGATTATTTTAATTGGAAAGCTTGTTTACAGAATGAGTTTGTGAAAGCTTGGTAATCAGAAACAGGTGCTGAATATTCCTACTTGGGGAATAGGGTCCTTTTCTTTGTTATAGAATAATTGGTCTTCCTTTTGCAGATTGATTTTCTTTCCTAGATTGTTGTCTTTTTAATGTAATCCAAAATTCTTTTAATGATTGTCTGCAATAGAAAGATTGTATTGGTTGTAACTCAAGTAGACTTCAGTTTGTTTGGAGCAAGGTGTAATTAGTGTAATTTTTACTACAACATTTCATTTCTTTTGAGATTGAGCATATACAGTGTGTGGTTTCCTTTGAAATAAACTGACTTCCCTGGGTTGACAATTTATGTAGCACTTGAATTGTTTAATTCAATAAACAATTAAAGTGACCAACAACTATCAGGCATTTGGCCAAGATCTTCTTCCAACTACAACGTAGATCCTGTTGAGGGTTTGGTTGTATTTGTAAGCTGCAGAAAGTGGAGGCTAGATCTATTCATATCTAAGCCATTCTAGTGCCTCTTTTCAGTGGGAAAGCCTTATATCCCCCTGGCAAGAGAGTATTGGATGACGAGAGCTCATTTTCAGATCCTGGCTTGAGGCCACATCATGCTATAGAGCCTACAATGCAGTCCATCTTCTAGAACTGCGTTATTTGCAAGGAGAAAGTTGCAGGGTCTTTTGGCACTTCAAGGAGGAGAGATCTCTAGTGTTGGGAATATGCCCTTCACTGTGGTGATCCTTGGATTATAGATCTAATCCATGTTCCATTTAGATCTGATCTAAATACTGATGTATTTGCTTCATAAATTCTGAATCATTCTGCAGATCAGCTGCATTAGATCTCAGATCTACTCCATGTACATCATTTTCTACTGAAAACCCCAAGGGGCTTTTAAAGAGGAGACTCTATAGTGTACACATATGATATAGATCTATATCTTTGTACGAAGACCTACTCTAGATCTGAAGTGTAAGTTACAACTCTTTTCAGCTAATAAAATAACGTTGTGAAGCTTGTACAGTCATATCATATGGTTGCAGCCTCTTATTTTGAGCATTTCTTCATGCAAAGTTTGCTACTTTCTGTTATATGATGTATGGGCTTCAATATAATATTGATATGCTGATGTAAATGACATGATTGAGCCTACATATTGGCCTCCTACATATATTTGGCTAAACTACGTTATTTCTGAAGCAGTTTTGCCACATAGTGTTGCAGTCCCACTTTGGGCATTTTCGAAGCTGTACTAGGTGTGGGAGATCTGTTTAACCCACCTAGAACGATTTGTTTCTGATCTCCTCTTGGATTTGGGTCTTAGATTATCATATCTAAGGGATCCAAGGGCTGATTTTGTTTGTTGTATCACACATTCCTGAAAATGTGTTTTTCAGGCATGCCTTGCTAGCAGTCCCAATTAGGGGATATTACAATGGATTGGGGGTTAATGAAATGTATAAAGTGGGATAAGTTTTAAAAACTATAGGCTATAATACAATAAGGGGGTTGGGGAAATATATATGGGGGAAAATTTTAAAATAATATCAAGGAAGGATTTTTATAATGGGGCCCGATACATTTTAAATTTTTAAAACTTTGGATAATGGATTTTTCTTTTTTTAAATGGAAAAAAGGGAATTGGTAAAAGGGGAAATTAATTTTCAAAGGAAAATGTGTTTTTTAACTAAGGGGTTTTAGGAAGGGAAAAGGGGTAAAATAAGGGGAAAGGGTTACAATAAGGGGAAGGGCTTTAAGAGTGGAAATAGGGTTTTAAGCAAGGGCAAGGGGATTTTGGGAGATATTAGTGATATGAAATGAACCAATTGATATTTTCCATTACTTGTGAAAGTAATATACATAATCTTTATTTACTATAACATTTTTTACTTCTTCCGGATGCGGATGGTTCATTGGATTGATGGGACATCAGTCCCTGGGCATCTCCCAAGGAGCTTCACATGGGATAGCCAACTGGCCCACTGCGACTCCATTAATATGAACATTAATATGAACATTAATATACCAGCCTCCGACGCATTTACTCCCCATCACCACCATTATCCTTGGCTCGATCTGCTCCGTCGGTTCATAATGGCCTTCGTCTCCAGCTTTCTGGAACATTCTCGCTTTGCTGGTTGCTCTTTGGATTTTCTCTGCAACGTCTGCCCTGAAGCCTGTGTTGAGGCCAGCACCCGCACACAGACAGGGCAACGATGCTCCCTACTTGGCTGCATTGAAACCACGCGAGGCTCACACTTCTCTCACAGCGCTTTCTGCTCCACCATCGCTAATCTGCAAGCTCCTCTTGGTTCTCAACGTGATTTCGTTTCTACCCCCTCTCGCTCTAATTGTCCCAGGCCTTGGCAAGCAGTCGAGCCCGCCATGCCTAGGCTCCGACAAAGAATGCGTTGCCACTGTGGTTCAACCCGTGGTTGGCCTGCAAGCTCGAGGCCCTCTCCTAGTAGGGGCGAAGCAACTTCCTCTGACGACGCTGAGGGTCGACGGGGCCATGCCACTCGCAGCCACTGGGGTAGTGAAGCCTCTCCTGTTTCTGCTCATGATTCTCAGCCTCCCTCACATCCTTATAGACCTCTCCCCACTATGCCACGCCCATCGGGCAGTCATATCTTGCGGCAAACTTCGCAGAGAGTGGAGCTCCGCTTTGACTGCTCGTATGATCGTCCCATTGTTACTGCCTACATTACTGTCACCGTGCGCGAGGAATCGACTCTCTCTCCTCCTCCTCTGTCGGAGCCTCCCCCCTCCCCTCTTGGTTTACGCCCTCCCCCTGTTGTGTTTTCCCGTGAACCCCTGGTTGCTACCCCCTCCTCCGCCCCTCCCTCCACGGATCAATTTTCAATGCAGGTGGCAGCAATGCCTACGGGCAATGAAGGTGTCCAGAATGAAGGCACAGGTGCTGTTGGTGAACAGGATGAAAAAACTGAAGATTCCGAGGATACGTACTGGTGTCGCATAGTGGAGGAACCACCTTCTCCAGCCCACAAGTAGTGTATCCGGTTAGCCTGGTCTCTACATGGTTTTGAATTCCTCTATTTTTGAAAGATGAATTGTTACTTTGGTTGCTTACAGCAGCAGAAGCTGCACAATACTGAAGAATTTCTACTTTCCACTTTTGTATGTAATGTACTATGTACCGGTTTCCCTGTCAAGGGCGGTGCAATCTCTCCCAACAGAACTGGTTTCCCCTACAGGGCAGTTCTTCACTCTGTTAAAACATGGACATCAAGCCCAGTCTCAGGCTCACATAGCTGAACTGTGGCAGTTTTGTAACACTATGTTTCTATAATAGAATTAGGATAATTTAGAAAAAAAAAAAAAAAAACATTTTTTACTTCATTTATTGGGTGCATTTGAGCTTGCTGACCCTTTATTTTCTTTTGACAAGCAAACTAACCTATTTCTAACCTTATAACTTCCAATGGCTCATATTAAGCTGATGAGCCCATTTTTATTCTCTACCTAACTATTGATCTGCCAAGATTAAATGGTTTGGCTAGATCTTTATTCACTAAATATTATTACTTGAAATTTAAAAGCATGAATGAATCAAGATTAAACCATTTGATCATCGTGAATTGTGGCATTTTGGACAAGTTGCACACAATTTTATTTGCAAAAGTAACTAAACTAAGAGTAGTGGCATTTGAATGTGCAACACTTTCAAGATCTATTTTTGTTTCTTTTTTGTGGGGTTCATACTTTATTTTTTGTTTTGATATTTTTCTTTTAGTCCTTTGATTTTTCTTTTAGGACTTACCCTCTTTTCATTTTTTAATATGGGAAAACATTTGAAGAAAGAAAA
Source organism: Pinus albicaulis (assembly GCA_034641835.2). Lineage (NCBI taxonomy): Eukaryota > Viridiplantae > Streptophyta > Pinopsida > Pinales > Pinaceae > Pinus > Pinus albicaulis. The sequence continues at coordinate 37,568 of JAXQQM020091364.1, forward strand.
AGTATGTAAAATATTACAAGACTTTAACATAGTCAATTCAAATTCATGATTCCTATTATTATAGGACCCTAATAGCATCCACATGTGCATCAATTTACTAACAATATTTTTTAGACAGACATAACTCAGAAATCAACATATAACACAATCCATAATAGAAAATAGAGATATTCCAATATCAGCGAAAGGTCTTCTCATTCATTAATATTTCAGACTCCACTTACAGACTCTTTACGAGCCCACACACAAAGCCAACGGGGTCTGCACATAGCAAGGCTTAGGGTCTCCACGCACATAGCCAGCAGGAGCCCTTACCTAGAAAAATTCCACACAACTTACACATATCCAATATTATTCCTCGGGCTTAATCTAAACTTGCCTCTAGAATCGATCGTATTCATCTATTTATACTATTTTAGCATGCGCTTCTCTATGGTTCACAAATCGTGGTTTGAGGACCCTTGGTCTACCCTTTGAACCATTACAATACATTAGGGGCTTTGACCTGCCCCAAATACCTTGTGCTTGACTAAAGTATTACAAAATATTACAGAAATATATCAAAATTACATGCAGGGGACCCTACTCCAACACGCTCCCAACACAATCTTGTGACTCACCCCAAGTCATAGCGGTAGTGGGGTCTTAATTTTGAGCTCGAGCACCTTGATAGCTGCAAAAAAGGGGATCAAGATACATGCACTTTGGGGTGCATCGTTCTGCACGGTTTTGACCAAATGTTCTGATGGAGACCCTACAGTGGCCGAAGTGACCTGCTTCATCGTGTGTTCAGACTGCGGATGACAACATCAAGGTCCTGAGAGAGCTGCATGGCCTCCTCTGCCCAAGGGTTGATGTGATCAATGAATGAGTATGCTTCTTGACCTCCCAAATTATCCAGGATTTCATCAGAAAATGGCATATGGAAGGGATCTTCTACACAGGCATCATTCAGCTTACGCATATCTATGCAGATCCTTATCACTCCTTTGGTTTTCGTTTCTTTAACTACCATTGGGCTCACCCAATCAGACTGATCTATGAGCTCAATGATACTTGCGACCACCATCTTATATAAAACCTCTTTTAATTTCTGGTTATACTTAGTGTTCAGTCGATAGGGACGTTGCTTGACAGGATGTGCATATAGCTTCAAGGTGATATTCATAACCCCTAGATCTCCTACAATTCCCTTGAGCTCAGAAAAATTTGTAGGAAATAGGTCTTGATATTCGGTTAGCAGCTCTGAAATCTTTCCAATATTATCATCATCCCAGTAATCGCCAATCTTGGCCAACTTGGGCTGCTCCTCCATCCCAATGTTGACCTCCTTCAAATTCAATGGTTTGGTAATGTCCATTACCTGTAATGAGGGTCCTATGATTGTGCGCTCTCCTTTAGATTATGGGATTGAAATGTTCCTGGGATCTTTGTTGCTATCTTCTACTAATAAATTTCTACAGTTGACAATATCTTGCATCTATGCATCCCAAGCTGGCGCAACACATTCCTTCTGAGGAAAAGACTAATAAAAAACAAGGGCATCGATATCCTACAAGGCCTCATCCAGTTTCTCTGACCCTCCAACTAATCCAAAGGTTGCCCTAAAATCCTCTGCCATTGTATCCCAGTGGCGAGTGTGTTGTTGAAGCTCCACATCTAAGTACCAGGTGGTAGGTACCGGCCCCAATGAATAAATAAACATATTGACCCACTCATTCCAGGTTCTTTCATTCCATGCCTCTATCCATATAGCCAAGTGTTTGCGCGGGTCCCCACAGCCAAAAAAGAGCTCCATGGGTGGGTTGACTGGAGGTTCAAAATGCAGGATCATCATTTTTCAGCATTCCTCCCAGTCTTGAAAATCCCCCTTGTGGGTTTCCCACCACCGCACAAGAGTCACGCGCATAGCCAAATCAAGTGCCCAGAATGTTTGTTCCTCAGGAAATTCTATTACTAATGCATAAAGAAATTCCTTAATACTACCAGAACCATCAAAGTAAGGTAGTTATCTTACCTCTGAGGAAATACACTAGAAGCTCTTCATGATCTTGAGGTAGCGCAACACAGATACGTTGTGTAACCTGTTCTGCCAATTTTCTATCTCACCATCTTAATTTGAGAGACATGCGCCATCCTTTTCTCAACACAACATGCCATCAACTATAGGGTTGACCCAATCATCATCCCGCATAGTTAGTTTGTAAATATGGTCAACATCCTCCTCATCGTGCACCAATTCTGTATATCGTTCACCTTCTGCTGGATCGAGAAGGACTATTACCCGCGTACCATCATTCTCAAAGACCATGCTCCTCCTTCTCAGATTGATGATACCTCCCATGTCAATTAGCCCAATCCAGTCCTAATAGTGTTGGATAAGGGTCTTCATCATCCACAATCTGGATTACCTAGAAATCTGCATATACTTTAACTCCCGCAATGTCAACCACCACCTTTGGCAGTCTACCTAATGGAATGATATTCTGCTGGTTAGACATACGCAATTGAATGGCAGACCACTACAACTTAGGTTCTCCCATCCTTTGCCAGGTTTGTTTGGGTACGACATTGGCATCAGATCCCAGTTGCAGGATGACTTGGTCCATCTCATATTCACCATTATGTGCATTCATACGCATCTCCCGATCAATCCTTTTCTTGTTCTTGTAAATATTATTCATAGCCTTATCCTCCATTCAGGGGGGTCCTTTTTTGCGCAACTATTTATTAATACTTGGAGATTCTCCACCGCCTTCTGATTGCGCAGTAACTTCATACATGCTTGAAGAAATGGCTTAACTTCTTCATCAGCTTTTGGATCCACAATATTCCTCGAGGTGGATGCTTCATCCCTAGCAAAATCCTTCCTAGCTTCGATGAAGGTCTCTTTCTCTTTCTGCAGGTCAAGGCTTTCCTTTTTGTCAGAGGCCTTCTTGATTAGCAATTCAGCCACAGATTTTTCCTAAGCTCCTTCAATGGCAATACCACTGCGTGTAATTACATTGACATTGGGTCCATCATCGCGCGGTTCAACCTTAACCCATTGTACATTTTGCGTTGACATCTGATGTTTTTCATAAATTATAGTTATCAGCACTAGACAATATTCAATTACATGATCAAACTGTCTGTAATACCTGCAGGATTCGCTCGTAGGGTACGATCTGTCTCATGCATAATGTCCAGCATCCCCACAGTTGTAGCAAATTAGTTTCCCTCTTCCTCGACCTGCACCACCTTTCCCCTCCCCGCCCTCTTGTAGGGGATCCTCCTCGCTCGGAGGGAGATACTTGTGAGTAAGGGTTGATCTAAACTTTTTATAGGTTCCCCCTATCTATCATAAGGTCATATGTTCAGTAGTTGTGTTCATCGTCACCCATCGACGAGCAGAATCTGCACCACTGTTGCTTCAGTTATGGGACATAGGCACCCAACTGCGGGTAGTGGTCTGTATCATGCCTCCCAACCACCTGAAAGTTGGCGCACCACAGTGTGGGGTACTTGGTCCAGCAATATCTCTTGGGTGTAATGGACTTGGTCCCCCAGCTTGCATATAATATGACATCAGAGGGCATTGATCTTTTGCATGGCCTAATACCCTGCAACATATGCACTAGACATCTGTGCTAGCTTCTTTACCCCTGTATCTTCGTAAATTATGGATTTCTAAGTGCATAGCTTCTAATTGGATCTAGATCTGCAGCGCCCCAACTTGAGCATCTTCCCTTGGTGCAGCTTCTAGCTTGATAGAAATCTCCATGGCTTCTTCCCAGGAATAAATCTTTTGCTAACCCATAGGTCCACGCATATGTGGCAATAAATGGCGATAGAACATTCCTTATGTTGTTTGTCATCATAAGAAAATCCTCCATCATTGATGAACCTCTTCAATCGTTGGTCAGCCTCCCAGACAGACTCCATAGGTCCTTTCCTAATATCTTTCAACTCCACTATGCATTGAGAATAGGACTTAGGTTTTTGAAACTACTTCTTTAGAGCATCCTTGATCTCTTGTATTGTAGGGTTCACATGTTGATCAGTGTATCCCATGAACCAATCCAGGGCCCGCCCATCAAATTCTATTGATAGTTGTGCTCTTTTTACCACATCGTTATTGACATTCTGCGCAACCCATACCGCATTCGAAACGAACCAAAAATGATCCATATCCTCATCCCCCACACCTTTAAAAGTGGGTAGCTTTATCTACGAGGCCATATCGTCCTCTGGCAGAGGTGGAGGTGGGGTAGGAGGATTCTTACCCTTGCGCTAGTTCGACAGTGGCGTAGACAGGGGGACTGGTCTCTGCAACCCTGCCTCCATTCAGATCAGATGAATTCCTTAGAGGACTGTACACTGATTTATCCCCTTCTTGATTAACCCAGTAGTATTTACCGCTTCATGTCGTGCTTCCACTCTGATCGGAGGTCATTCAACTGGTGTGACTAAACAGGACACCCTTTTCACACAATAGCCTCTTAATCAGCAATGAAAATTTTTGCAAGAACTTACCCCTGAATCCTTTCAAAAACCTTCGCTCAACTTCAGAGTAGGACACGAACTGATCGACTACAAACTTAGTTACAAATCCACCCAAGATGCTATCAACCCAGTGATCTACAATCTGGGTAATTTTTTTATCATTCTGTGCCAACTGTTGGATCGATTCAGGGGTCCAAGGCATTACCTGATCATCTTTCCAACAATTTTAGAACTCCACTAACCTTGCTAGTGTTACGAAACCAGCTCCAAAATTAGAATAAAATAGAGATCAAGGCCTTAGAAATCAGCCACTTTGAGGGGGAAACCTCCAATACATTACATAAATGAAGAATTCTTGGATGATACAAATCACAAAACCTCCTTCTATGTATAGCAGTCCATGGGATCACAATATAATCCTAGCCGACCTAACAATAATAATTTAAAGGCACAATAACAACAATATTGGGGTTACATGGGTACAAAAATAAAAATAAGGGGGTAACAACAACAACAATAAGGGACTATACTAGTAATATAGGAACCTAACATTCCCCTCTCTATCAAAAAAGTGTTTTCCTCAATGCTTGAGTAGCTCTGAATGCTTCCTTATAAAATTCTCATCCTCCGATGTAGAATATTCAGTGGGTAAGTTCTTCTACTTGATGAGATACTCTGAAATTGATCGATTTCGTAGCTGTTGATTTCTTTCTTCCGTGACTGCTTCAGGTTCTAATATGATTTTTCCTTCCTCATCAAAATCTAGCAATATTGTTTGAACTGGAAGTTTGTCACCTATAACCTTCTTTAAGCATGAAACATGGAAAAAATGGATGCACTCGTGAAGAAGCAAGAAGCTCCAATTTGTACTCCATAGTACCAATCTTTAGCAACACCTTGTAAGGACCATAGTACTTTGGTGATAATCTACTATCCTTCTTAGCTTGCTTGAGGGACATTTGTTTGTATGGTTGTAGCTGTAAAAATACCTTGTCTCGTACATCAAAACTTCTCTCGTTGCAATATTGATCTGCCTATTGTTTCATTCGATTTTGTGCCAAATTTAGGTTATCCTTTAAGAGTTGGAGAAATTCTTGTTGATGCTCGATGTGATATTCCACTACTTGAACCTTAGAATTGTCTCTTAAAGATGATGTGATGGACGGTGGTGATATCCATAAAGTACCATAAATGGGGTCATTTTTGCTGCAGTATGGAAGGAAGTGTTATACCACCACTCAACGAGAGGTAACCACTTGACCCATTGTGTTTGCTTATCAAATACAAAACAACGAAGATATCCTTCCAAAAATTTATTCATTATCTCAGTTTGACCATCAGATTGAGGATGATAAGATGATCTATGAGCTAGCTGAGTACCCAAACAAGAAAATAATTCGTCCAAAAATTTCCAGTAAAAATGGGATCTCTGTCACATACAATAATCTTTGGGTTTCCATGTAGCTTTTCAATTGTTTCCATAAATGAGGTAGCAACTATACTTGCTTTAAATGGATGAGATAATGCACAAAAGTGTGCATATTTGGTAAGTCTATCGACTACCACCATGATGACACTCTTTCCTTCAGACTTACTAAACCAGTGATAAAATCCATTGAAATCTCCTCCCAACGTTGACTTGGAATGGATAAAGGTTCTAGAAGACCCGGGGTCTTAATTGTCTCAAATTTATTTTGTTGGCAAACCAAAAGTTCCACCACAAACTTTTGAATATCAGATTTAAGGCCATCCCAAAAAAAAATCTTTCTTCACCCTTGGTAATTTTAAAAAAATCCTGAGTGTCCTCCTAAAGGAGAAGTGTGCAATTCCAAAATAATATTTTGTTTTAGTTGGGAATTCTTACAAATATATAAGCCATATTTGTACCATAAGGAATCATTTTTCCAACTAAGTGTATCAAATGTACTAGGATCTTGCTACAACTTTTTAATGAGTGTTCACACTTCCTCGTCCTTCTTCCATTCATCCCTTGCTTCGGTTATCCAATCTGGTTGGATAATACAAATGGCACAAAGCAATGCTTCCACCTCTTTGTCCTTTCTTGAGAGTGCATCTGCGACAACATTTAGCTTCCCTTTCTTGTAGATGATTTCAAATTCATAACCCAACATCTTTGTGACCCATTTTTGCTGCTCTTATGAAGATAGTCTTTGTTCCAAAAAGTGTTTAAGACTATCATGATCATTAGATATCATTTTTGGGATTCAACTGCGTTAAGTAAGTCATTCATGTATGACCATTTCCATGAGAAGTAGTCGCAACTGACTAATTTCTCATGATTTTTGAATAGTCCACTTAGCACTCATTGCATCGGGTGATGTTTTTACCTTGAAGTGTCTTCTTATTAGGTAAGGTCACCATTTATTTAGTGCATGCAATATTTCCAACATTTCATTCTCATAAATAGCTTTCTATAAATACTTTCCTTTGACTGGATGACTTTCAAAAGAAATGGGTCTTCCTTCTTGCATTAGAACAACACCAATTCCATTTCCTGAGGCATCACATTCCACAATAAAGGTTTTTGTGAAGTCAAGTGTAGCTAAGACAGGTGCTAGGAACATGGCCTCTTTAAGATGTTCAAAGACCTTATTTGCTTTAGGAGTCCATGAAATTGCATATTTCTTCAATAATGTTGTTAGAGGTGCTGCTATTCTCCCATAATTATTAAAAAACTTGCGATAATACCCCGTTAACCTGAGAAATAATCGCAACTGCTTTATGGTTGTGGGGACTTTCCATTCCTTAATGGCTTTCATTTTGTTAGGGACTACCTTAAGACCCTCATGAGATACAATATGACCTAGATATTCCACCTCTTGTACTCCAAAGGAACATTTGGATGTTTTTTCATATAATTATTTCTCCTCCAATAGTTTGAGCACCCTGTCAACATGTTGAACATGATCCTTCCAAGACTGCTATAGATTAGTATATCATCAAAAAATACTAGCACAAATTTTCTAAGGAAGGGTTTGAAAATGGAATTCATCAACACCTGAAATGTAGAAGGTGCAATGGTAAGGCCAAAAGGCATCACCAAAAATTCATAACGACCTTCATGATTTTGAAATGTTGTTTTCAGAATATCTTCTGTCTTCATTCTAATTTGATGATATTGTGAACGAAGATCCAACTTGGTAAAATAAATTGCTCCATGTAATTCATCCAATAATTCATCAATCACAGTAATGGGAAATTTATCTTTAATAGTGAGCCTACTGAGCTCCCTATAATCCGGACACATGCGCCATGATCCATCGTTCTTGTGCACCAATACTACTGGAGGAGAGAAAGAACTTTGACTAGGTTGAATTATGCCAGCCTCTAACGTTTATGCAATCGTACGTTCAATTTCACTCTTTTGGACATAAGGATATATGTAAGGCCTAATGTTTGGAGGAACACTTCCTCAAATCAAATGAATAGCATGATTATGATCACGAATAGGTGGGAGTCCTTCAGGAGTTTCAAACACCTTGGAATGATTGCCCAAGACTTTTTGGAGATCTAGAGATATAGATTATTTTGATGTTGGAACTTCTAGTGATAATAATTGTGCATTTAAGCCTCATTGTTCTTTCTTCAGAAGATTTTTCATGACATTAGAGCTTATTATCTTTCTTGGCTTCCCTACGATACACTATAATTCGACTTCCTTTCCTTCCAAAAAAAATTCAAGAAAAGTTCTTGAAAATTAAAAGCTACCGTCCCCAAGGATTGTAACCATTGTACTCCTAGTAAAACATCGGCACCTCCCATTGGAATGGAAAGAATTGGAATATTTAGTACATATTCCCCCATGGTTAGCTTGATATTATGACATTTTCTAGAGCAATTTATAGTTCCTCCATTTGCAACCATCACTTGACATTCTGGTGCTGGGTATAGGAAACAATTCAATTCCTTGGCTACCTTACAATGAATAAAATTATGGGTGCTACCCGAATCAATCAACACTATTACCTTTTTCTTCTTGATTTGTCCTTGTATCTTGAGAGTTTGAGGAGTGGTAATTCCTGCCAGTGCATTACACGATATGGTCGGATTCATTTCTTCCTCTTCTAGGGTTGGTTCCCGGTGTATATCCTCTTCTTGTTCATTTTCTTCTTCCTCTTCACAATCTATGTAAAATAATTTCTTCTCAGCACACTTATGACCTTTAGTGTATTTGCTATCACAACCGTAGCAAAGCCCTTTTGCTCTTTTTTCTTCCAATTGTTGTGGTGTCAACCTTGTAGGTTGTGGAAATCTAGGCGTAGCAACACTTCCTTCTTTATAGAATTGAGTGGTAGGCTTCCTTGTCGCCATGATTTTACATTCAACTTTTCTTGCCAACCTGAATGCCTTCTCCAATGAATCAGGTTCCAAAACGCGAACTTCATGTTGGATGTTATCCTTTAAAGTGCCTATGAAGAGATCAATCCTGTGTTCCTCTGGAATATCAGTCACCCTTATATTCAATTTTTGGAAGTCCTCAATGTGCTGCCCCACTAAACCCTTTTGTTTGAGATTTATCAATTGGCTAAAGAAGGTGTTGCTCTTCGTATCCTCATAATGTGCTATCATTTCTTCCGTAAAAATTGACCAAGTGACAATTTTTTTATGGGAGCAAAGCCATCGATACCATACAAATGTATTTTGTTCTAAATGTAAAGTTGCAATGCGTACCTTTTGTGTGTTTTGCACATTATTGAGATCAAAATATTGTTCCATCTGTAGTATCCATGTTACGGGATCCTTGCCATAAAACTTCCTCATATCCATCTTTGAAATATGGTGGTTCTTCCATCCAACATTAGAGTTTATGAAATCACGATTAATGTTTTTTTTTTCTCATCATGATTTTCCTCTACTATCTTTTTTCCATTAGGAAACATTTCTTGTATCAACTTTGTCAAACCCTCCATGTCTACTTTTAGATCATTCTTCAGGTTTTCCATGTTGTCTTTCATTTTTTCTTCCATGTCATCCATCTTAGCTTCCATTCCATCCATCTTAGCTTCCATGCTTTTCTTCAAACCATCCATCTTAGCTTCCATGCCTTTCTTCAAGACTTCCATTTCATTTTTTCTTGCTCTTTGCGAGAGAGAAATTTGGTGCACTTGGTTTTGTAATTTTGACATGTCGTGTTGCAGTTCTTCGTCTTCATGAGTCATAGTAGATCCTTCTAAAGGCTTAATGGGTGTTGAATTATTTTTAGGGGGAATTTTAGAACCCAATACTAATATCTATTCTACAATATTCCCTTGGAATCAATTCAAACTGATTTTTCACACAAGACTTATGCAATTCGAAAAAATAATACAGACCTTTTTCTTGCTTTTAAGGAGCTCGATATTGAAACTGAATTATCTCTATGATTACAGACCTTTAATATATAAAATTCAACCTGTAGTAGCCCTCTAAAGTGTCTTTCCAATGCCACAGGTCTGACCTGATTTGGATTCTTCAAGGAAAATTTATGCCCAATCTCCCACAATGACCTAATTATGGACTAGTTTAGTAGATCAAACTTGTACAACGTGCCACGTGTCACTTTTTCCTCCTTCAGCTCTGAAATTGATACATAGGAAACTAAAGTCCATGTACTGGCAGACACTTTTTATAGAATTCCAATCTGATGCTCAGTGAGAGATTTATGATGATTTTCCCACGGTCACATCTTTGAGATGAAATTCAGGAGCTTCAAACAACCCTAACTTCCACAGATCATATCTCCGAAAATATTGTGAACCAAGATATGAAATTTTTTCACGACGTTCCTCAAGATTTCAGCTTCTCTCTATAAATATTTCAGTTTCCTAGCCTTCATAGAACAACAATTAATACGAAAATTCCACGATGGTCTATTTTAGGTGAATTTTGGGATCCTAAAAAAACCCTAACTTCCATAGATCATATCTACAAAAATATTGTGAACCAAGATTTGAAATGTTTACAAGACGTTCCTCATGATTTCAGCTTCGCTTTGTAGAAATTTGAGCTTTTGAACCTTTGTATAAAAAAATTTATTACGAAAATTCCACGATGACCTATTTGGAGCAGCGAAACCCTAGAATCCAAAGCTCTGATACCAAATGTTATGAGACCAGCTCCAAAATAGAAGAAAAGAGAGATCAATGCCTTAGAAATCAGCCACTTCAAGGGGGAAACCTCCAATACATTAAATAAATGAACAATTCTTGGATGATACAAATGACAAAACCTCCTTCTATATATAGGAGTCCATGGGATCACAATATAATCCTAGCCGACCTAACAATAATAATGGAAGGGCACAATAATAAAAGTATTGGGGTTACTGGGGTACAACAATAAAAATAAGGGTGTTACAACAACAACAATAAGGGACTATACTAGTAATACAGGGACCTAAAAGCCAACTACTCCTGCAGTTCATGTGCAGAGGTTATGAAGAAGATCTTGTGTACCTTTGTAAAATATATATATAGAGAGAGAGAGTTTAATGAAGCGAGTGTGTTTAGATCTAGAACAGGTCTGCACTGAGGGAGCCCTAACCAAAAACCCTTAACAAGACTGAATAATTTGTTCAAATCCCGTAAACCATAAGATAAATAGCTAACAGAAGCAATGTGGAAAAACATAACCAGATCTATGCATTGATTGCTCTCTAAAGCATCGCATCCATGTGTGCATCAATTTACTAATAGTATTTAGTACAGAGACATATCTTGGAAATCAACATATAGCGCAACCCATAACAGAACACATAGATATTCCAATATAAGCAAAAGGTCTTATCGTTAATTAATACTTCAGATTCCACTTATAGACTCTTTACCAGCCCGCGCACATAGCCAGCGTGGTCCGCACACAGTAGGACTTAGGGTCTCCGCGCACATAGCCAGCAGGAGCCCTTACCCAAACAAATTCCGCATAACGTACACGGATTCAAAATTATTCCTCAGACTTAATCCAAAATTGCCTCTAGACTCGATCGTATTAATCCATTTATACTATTTTAGCCTATGCTACTCTATGGTCCACAAACTTTGGTTTGCGGACCCTTGGTCTACCCTTTGACCCATTACAATTCATTAGGGGCTTTGACCCACCCCAAAGCCCTTGCGCTAGACTAAAATATTACAAAATATTACAAAAATACATCAAAATTTGCATGTAGGGGACCCTGCTCCAACAGTATCATTGTCCCTACATCTCTGTTTGAAAGTTATTCGTCATTTCCATCCATCGAAAACCCATTTCCCTTCATTTTGCATCATCACCCTATAAACCCTGGCCCTGTTCTACCAAATTGGGAAATTTCCCTAGCTTGGATCCATTCATTTCACTCCCTAAATATTCCTAAGACCCCTGCCCATCTCCCTAAATTTTCCTACTCCCATCTCCCTTCCCTAACTCCCTCATTTCATCCCTTCACTCACTTTTCCCTATTTTTTCCCTTCCTATCATCTACGGTTTCAATCATGGAAGGATATTCTTCACCATCAGAGAAGAGAAAAAATCACAAAGGGGGGAAGATATTGAGGTATGAGCCCTCAAATTGCAGTGAAATCACTTCCTCACCCTTCATGAGAAAATGCTTTGAAGATGTCAACTTCCTAGGGTTTTTTCAAAGAGTGGAGGAGGTAGGTTACCATGAGAAGCTTAGAAATCTGTTTGCCACCAATTCGAAGGGAGAAAAGGCCACTATTGCAGGGATTGATTTCACATTTTTAGTTGATGCCATCTCTCTTTCTACAAGGATAACAAATCATGGGGAATATTGGTTCTAAGGCATGAACTTAGACCTTGAGCAGTACAAACCCTTCATAAAATCACAGTACAAAGAGACTTATTCTCATATTATTCCATTCAGATACTTGTTGGAGAGGTATGCACCATTGATGAAGTTTGTGATGAAATTTTTCACACGTGAAGGTAGGTTTTCTAGATTGTACCAATATCACATCCGACTGCTCATGCACTTCACAGCAGTAAAGTCCCTTAATGTTATGCAATTTTTTGTATAGGAGTGTGAGAAACATGGATGAAAAGGTGCAAATCATGAATATAGAACATTACCCTATACTCTTTCACCACATATTAGTGAAGATCATAGCTCTCCATCACTTGGCAGAGAATAACATAACATGGGGTACCTTCAGTGAGGAAGCCTTGCAGATGCACACAACTACTACAGTAACTCAGCAACAAAACATATCACCTACCATGTCAGCATAGCCTATGGAGGTGGGATCATCAATAAAACAAGCTGAGGTTTCAAAGAGGCCAAGGCCTGAGGTTACTCTCACCTATCAGAGAGGTAGGATGCTTGTGTTTGCTCCTCGAAATGAGGAAGGGAGCAAGTCTGCTTCACTACAAGGATCACCATCAACACAACATGAGACAGCCATGCATGATGAGGAGGAAGATGACTTTGACGTAGTTGACTTGGAGGAGCATGATGAGAAAGAAAAATTGTATAGGGTAATCAAATACAAGGATACTCAGATCAATGAGCTCCAAGACAACTTGGAAAGGGAAAATTTTGTCATTTCATTTCTAGAGCAAGAAAACTAGCAGCTGAAGACAAAACAACTGATTTTGGAAAAAAAAAAGGCTCTTTAAGGAAAGAAAACATGATAATAAAGGAAAAGCAGTGGCTGAGCATGATGAAAATTATGAGCATGAAAAATAGGTGAAGAGGAAGAGTCCAAGAACCATGGGTCTCAAGAAGGCATTGCAAAAATAAAAAGAGCAAAACCATACATATGAGGAGCTCACTTTTGAAGAGAGGATTGAAAATGAGATCAATGAGGACATGGAGTTTTGGATTGAGAAGGTCAATACTCATTTGGAAAATCTCCTTGACAAGGAAAACAAGGATAAAAAGACTCAGAAAATCATGGATTCCCACTACCAAACAAGAAATCATATTGCACACATCAAAATCAAGCAATTGCAAGACAAGCTTAAGCAAACCCTAATCAACCAAAAGGAGAAGGGTAAACTTGATTTGCTTGCTAATGCCTCCATGATTGCATAGTATGCCTCATTCAGAAGTTCTAGACCAATTTTGGGAAGATTTGGATCGAATTTTGTTTTTTTGGTGAAATTTAGTGCAAATTCAGAAATTTCAGAAATTTCACTAGGCCTAGAATTGCAACGCCTTGGCACTGCTCTTTTTCCTTAGGGATCCAAATGGCATAAAATCAGACTTTATAGAAATATATTGGCCTCCTCTCAAAACCCATTTTCTCATATTTTCATACAAGGCTCATATTTTGAGAAAAATGAGAAAAGGGGGTCAAAAATGAACATTCTGCCACCTCTTTTTGACAGGTACTACGCCCCTGGAGAGACCTTGGGAGAATGAGGTTTTAAAGGCCTTCCCATGGGTCATTTAAAAAAATTAAAGATGTTATGGAAACTAGATAAAAAATTTTAGTTTACCATTCTCTCATATTTCAATTTTGATTTTAGGGAGGTGGCTAAAAATGGCCTTCAAGATGGCACTGCGCATCTACAATTTTCTGAGATTTTTTGTAAAATTTTCATTGTGTAATTTTCTCCAATTTCCAGTTTGAGTTTTGTTAAAGTTAAAAAAGTGAAAGTAGATGAATTTAAAAGTCAAAATGTAAATTTAAATGGTAAAATTGAGTTGAATAGGTGTCTTATCCTCCATTTATTGCTTTGAGGATATGTCTCTTAGTGGTAAGATAAAGGAGGAATTTGTTGTGTAACCTCCCTAGTGTGTAGTAGACTTCAGATAGATGCATGCATTTGAATTTCTTGCTGGAAAATTCGACCTCCAAGGGAGGATTTCAACCTCAGTATCTATATGAGGCCTTTTTTAATCATTTTCAAGGGTTGGAGTCTTGGACATTGAGCGTGTGTATTTCAGTTTGACAAAGTAATACAGTGAATACATAGAAAATTTGCAGCTTAAATTTAGGGATTCATGTGGTGAGCTTGTATGGCTATGCTTCTCTTTTGTAAGTCACTCCATTGAATTCTTTCTCTTTCTATTACATATCTATTGCTTTCACTCATTGTCTTTAAAGTTTTTTAAGCAGGATTCACGAGTAATACATGCTCTGTTTAGATGAGATGATGATTTTGTGTTTATAGAAATCTCTTGGCCTCCTCTCAAAACCCATTTTCTCATATTTTTCATACAGGGCTCATATTTTTAGAAAAATGAGAAAAGGGGGTCAAAAATCAACATTCTGCCCCTCTTTTTGACAGGCACTGCGCACCTGGAGAGACCTTGGGAGAATGAGTTTTTGAAGGCCTTCCCATGGGTCATTTAAAAAAGTTAAAGATGTTATGGAAACTAGATAAACAAGGCTATTTTAGCATTCTCTCAGATTCATACTTCTATGCTCGTTCCTAATATCTCTGTTCATCCTACACCATAACTATAAAGCCTAAAGGTTCTTTCAAGCTTGCCTACCTTGCCCTTTTATTCCCCTCTAATATTTTCTCTTGTAACCCTACCAGAGTTTCAAGCCTAGCTCTAAAGGCCCATTTTCATCCAGAACAAAAATCCAAATCAACCAAAACCATAGAGCCTATTATACCTAGCTTAAAATCTCCAGTATCCAGTCAATTTGGCTGTTATCTCATTTAGAGAGCCCTCTCATCATATTCGGGCTAGCTACTAGGTCAAAGTGGTCTGTGGATACCTTTGTTGATCTCCTTTTCAGCCTTCGAAGAACTGGTGGAGTGCTAACATGACTGTGAGGTGGAATCGTTGTTTAAGGGTTGATACAGTTTGATCTCTGGAAGCCCTGGTTTGCTTTTGATTGATGTGTTTGATGAAGTCACACATTCATGCTTGGAATATGGCACGGGGTGACTGGATGAAGTGAGATTTGGCTCAGCCATGTCTATGGTTGGGTAGAACATGGAAGTCCCAAACTTGGTTGCAATTTTCTTATGGAAATAAGAGCTATTTTGATGAGTAAATATTTTGGTTATCATATGGATTCTATCACTGAATTTTCCTTCATATTCATGTGGTTATTATGTTGGTTATGGGCATTTATTATATCAGTGGAGATGTATGCCTCTCCTCATGCTTTTACTTGTAAATTAATGGAAAATGTATCTATGGTAAAATAGATGGTAATGCAACTAATGATGTATGGGAACAATGCTTCTTAGTGATTCTCATATAATTATGATACCCCTATGATTAAATATGCTTTTCACACATGTAGATTCAATGTTTATGACATGTTTGATGAAATGCCTATCATGGCTAGGAGGTGTCTAGATGAGTTCTTGTTCATGTGATTTCTTTTGTATCATTTTCCTAATGTTAATTATCATATCCTAAGTTTTCATGAAGTTTTGGGAAGTGACCTAGGATCTCAGCTTAAAAAGGTGTCTCAAATCCCCGAGATGCAAGGACAAAACTGAGTTTTTTGGGCCCTAGCCTCTAGTATGTAATGTTATGCCTGGGGATATGGCTTCCTAGCTATTGGCATGTGTCAGGCTAGTAGGTAGATCCACAAAAATGAGTTACCTTCTGGCTTGACATGGTATTAGAGCCAGCTCTATTTTGGCTCCCCTACCATTGTAACTCCCTCCTTCTCTTAGCATAACTACCTCTCTACCTGCTTCTTATAGAACTGTCTCACTTCCCACTGCAATTACTATTCATCCTATTCTCGACACTTTCCACTCCCCTCCCTCACCATCGCACAAAAATCTATCACCAAAGTTCAACTCTTGGCAACAGATGTTCCTTCCACACTCTCGAAGTTGTGTATACCCTCCCCACTGCGTTCCTTTTTCCTTTTCACAACAGTATTATACACTGTTCTCCCACTGTGTGTTATACCCCTTAGTGATATACGCTTCTCCATACCATTGCTCGGTTAAAATACTCCTACACTGTGGCTTGGCCTCCTCCAATATGTAGTCTCCTCATATGTTGTTAACATTACATTCAACACCACCTCATACGTTGCACGTCCCTCATTAGAGTTGTTAGTGTCCTATAGTCACAATTATCAAATTTACCCTTTCCATTGTTGTTTGAATCTTAGGTTAAATTATAATATTTGCAAATCCAATTTGACATGTCTCTTGATTGTCAAATGGTTCCATGTTATTGTCTAGGTGTCATTGATACTCCTCACAAAAAGCCATCATGGTAACTATCATCATTTCCTATCATAAGTCATCAAATAAGTTAGTTGGTCATCATAGTGGTCATAGAATCATAAAAATGCATACTTTGAGAGCTAAATTTTTAATTCATGGTCAAGAATATGCATACGATGTTCATCATTTTGAAATAGGGAGTCATGTCATCCACTATGGTCATCATCATCGGCGTTAGAAATTAGGAAAATAAAGTGTTTTAAATAGAATCAAAGTACATATGCTTCACATGGAGATGTAACACTTCCTATTGAAGAATAATGTTGCTAGTACCAATCACATCATCATGTCACTTTGTCAATGTACAGATGATTCGATTCCACTATGAAGCCAAAAATCGATTTTCCAAGTTTTAAAGGAGCATCAAGACATTTCAAAACTTCATTGTATCCTTATAAAAGAACCAAGAGCTCCCCTCTACCAATTTGATACTTTCCATAGCCATCAGAACTTCAAATTTTTCAACCACTTCACTTTTCATCTGTTTACTATGTTTCTAGCCTAAGTTCGTGTTTTTCCCTTTCCACCCCTTCTTTCTCGCTCATTTTAAGAAAAAAATACCTTCATTATATTCCTAACATCTATCCCTACTCCCCATAATTTTCTTATAATTTTTCCTACCCACCTTTCCATTCCTCCCCTTTCCTCAAGTTGATGCGCTTTTAGCTGCGTTTGCGAGATTAATCCTTGCCATTTCTTGTTTTTGAAATTATGGTTTTATATTAAATGCGAACCCAAAAACATGGTGAAGACCGATGGAGAATAGAGATTTATAATGGAGGAGAGATTTCTAGGTATGATCGAACTCATATGTAGGAGGTTAATTCATTAGAGTTCATTAGAAAATCATTTGAAGCGTTTGGTTTCCTAGGGTTTGTCGAAAGGTGCGAGAGGTGGGCTACCATTATGATTTAAAAGCATATTTGCCATTAAATTCAAGAAGTATTAGGCCACCATAGTAGGGATGAACTTTCCGGTCATTGAAGAAGATCATATCTCAAACAGCTACTATCCTAATCAGGTGAAATGCGGGTTCAAGTGAGTGGACTTGGATCTAGAGCACTACAAAATGTTTTTGAAGCCACGATACATTGATTCTCCTTATCACATATTTACTAGCAAGAAGTTGTTAGATAACAACCTTTTAATGAATACCATCATGAAGTACTTCACTTGTGAGAGAAATATGGAAAGACACTACTATGCTAGGAACATGGTTTGCAAAGTTAGGGTGAAAAATATGAAGAAGAAACTCAAAAGAACCCTAAAGGAAATAAAAAATAGGGAAAAATTGACCTATTAGATGATGCATCATTGGTGAATTAAAATAAAGACATAGAGAAGCGAAAAAAAGGAGACAAACTTGAAATTTTGAGTTTTTGTGCATGAAGGAAAAATTATCCTACGAAGCACAACAACTATTTGCTACGCTTTTTTCTTAGAAAGGTAAAAATCCAAATTTGCAAGCATGCCCAGGATAAATTATTGTATATGGATACCAGAAAAGTACACGAGGATGCCGAAGGTGATAAATTTTCATAAAATTATCAAAATGTGCACCTTTTTACACCTTGCTTCCCCCTTTCCAACACGGATTCTTTATGTTTTAAGACCCCGGTTAGTTTTGAAACCAAGTTTGAAGAGGTTAAAATGATATTTTTGAATGGTTTAAAGGCTCTTGGGTGTAGTGGACATCTCAAAGTTTCTTCAAAGGTCTTCATCAAGACTCAACACCTCATTCAATCGCCGCTAATTCCGACAAACATTTGTTGTGCTTCGTGGAATTGCTATGTTTCTGTGAGATTTGTTGCGATTCATTTGTATAAAATAATTTCAATGCATGTAAAAGGGTTAAATTTCAAATAGGTTAATGTAAATAGTTGTCTCATGAGTTTATCTAATGTAAATAGGTTTATTAATGAGATTACCATTGTAAAAGAATCTTGTAATCAATTCTTTGAGAGATAAGCTCAATCGAGTTAGCTAAAAAGGGAAGATTGTTTCTAACTTCCCTAGGATGTAGCATAATTAGATAGGTTCATGAATCGATTTGCTATGGATCGAGGATTCAACACCTTGGAGAAATCTTGTTTGTCTTCTATATGTACTCGAGAAACAAGTCTAAGCAAAGGGTTGGATACTAGAGGTAGAGACATTTTGGAACTATTGTACTTGATTTTTGGCATAGTTAATATACATTTGCGAGTTTATCTTTCTGGGATTCATGTGTTGTGGTGAGTGACATTTTTTCTTCAATTTTTCTTAAGCATATGATTTTTAGATGTTTCTAGCATCTATTAATATTTATTCTTATATTAATCTCTTAAGTTTTAAACATAAATTATTGTCTTAATGCTTTGTTTCGTTTGAGATTATCATATAAGTGCTTCTCTTCCAAAAACGTTAATTCATGCATGTATGCTCACTTTATCCCCTTTTATCTATTTCCTCATCACTATCTTATTACAACAAAATCAATTTGTGTCTTTTATTGCATCTATATTTCCTCAGTGTATTTTATGGCTTGATCTTTTGACCTATTTGACCTAGTTCCTAAACCTATTGCTTCACATCCAGTAAACCTAAATCAAAACCCTACGCAGAAAAATACTTGGCATAAAACCTTGATAATTTCGGTCATATTTTGGTTGATTCTAGAGACCCTACAGTTTGGTAGGTATAGCTACGAAGTCAAAATTTTGGTACGTAGTTATCTCTTTGGTTTCTTTCTTAGCCTTGGGAGACTAAGGAGTGCTAACAACGAGTCAGCCTTGATGCTCTCATCACAATACGCTCTCCATTTGACATGTGGCATCTCACATCGGTATCCTGTCACTCTCCTTCTGTCTCTTGTTACTCCTCATCGGTGGCATATATTTGTGCAACGGAACTGTGGCTTGGCCTCACACTCCTCTTCCCCACTCCCCGGTTTCTCCATTGTTTTGTCATACCACTAGTTGTAGGTGTTATGCTGTTGAATGTAACACCGATCATACGTTGATATAACTCCACCCTCCACATAAAATACTTTCATATACTCCCTCATCAGTTATGTCCTCCCCAAAGAAAACCCTCCCCTAGTTAATCCCTCCCCCAAGTAAACCCTCCCCTATATAATACCTGCGCGCAAATTTAGCACCAATTCTTTTTTTACAAAAAGAATTAATTTTCGAATTCAAATTTCTATTTTAATTGTTTTTTTTTAAAATAATATTCACATAGTGATAGTAGAGTGATTTTTTTATAGTACATATTAAATTGCATTAACTCATATCTATTGTGGGAGTGGTTCTCTTTACAGCGGGAGAGCTATCTAGAGTAGTCTGGAAAATCAAGCACACTCTTAGTTTTAATGAGTTGTGAAGGAATTTATGTGACGACGAAGAAAATGCTAAAAAATCCTACCTCATACAAGGATATCACCATTTGGGACAACGAAAAAATAGAAAGGCCTATGCCTTGATTTACTGACATCTGTAAATGAAGAGGTGAGTCACCATATTACCTGTTTTAAAATGCTTATGAAGCCTTGTAGATGTTGAAAAAGACAATATGAATCACATTCAAAACTACGAATTTTTTCGAGTTGATGATTAAATTATTCGACCTTGAATTGAAAAATGATGACCCTCTTGCTTTATCATCGAAGTAAGATTGATCATGCATGCCATTAAACACAACGGTGTTGAAATTGATATACCTCTCATAGCTTATCGAGGCATTATATCATTTACTCACATTATCTTGAGTCATTGCAAGCGAGTGGAAGCCTCGGGGAATTTAACTTGACTCCCTTGAGAAAAAGTTTGCGGTGAGAGAAAAGGGATTTTTGGGAAAGACAAATCATTGTGCAGAAGTTGTATGTCTTTCACATAGAGAAAAGAATCATGCTCAATTTTTCTTCTAGAGGAGAGGTGAAGAGGACGAGGAAGAAGAAATTTCAAAGCTAGGGCGAGATAAGTTCAAAGTGAAAAATATGATCTTCATTGCATATGATGCAATAGAGATGTACATGATGCATCCATGTAAATTTGCCTTGGGAAAAAAAATGAGCAAGAAATAAATGGATCCAAAAGGTAAAAATCATGACAAAGAGAAATGTAAAGCACTGAATCCACTCATTATGTTGTGACGCATTGTAGTATTGGAATAAGCGAAGACTTGTTTAATGATTACTTGCTTCTTGGTAAAATGATTGGTTGCTATATTCAAGAGCAACATGCTACACGAATTTTTAGAAAATATTTTTTGAAGAGTTTACTAACAAGGTTGATGGAGACGATATGGCACAATCAAGCTTAAACACTGGTCTTCTAGACTTTCTTCTACATGAGGTTATACCTCCCGGATTTGAGGAGAAAATTTACGTATTTGGTCCCACATCCACTAGAAAGGACACTCAATTTCATATGTTTAATGGAAAGGTTGAGATCAGAAAAACATCAAATCGCTCACTTGGCATGATAGGGATAGAAGAAGAAAGACTTCTAAGCTACAAGGTACCTATGCTTATGCACAAAAAATTTCATTCAATTCTCACTATGATTAAGGTACATTCCCATCATGTATTTTATGGTATGCTAGATTTGGACACTTTAATTATGACAACCTTGATTTTGAAGAAAAATGGTGTTACTAGCTTGCCTACAATTCCTAGAAACTTAAGCAATGTTATGCTTGTATTCTAGGAAATCATAGCAAATAGTCTTTTCATGATTCACATTCCGAGAGCACATAGAAAACTTGAGCTTATCCATTGATATTTGTATGGCCCCTTTGCATGTTCATACTGCGAATGGAAATAAATATATGATGAAATTTATTGATGACTACACGAGAATGTGTTGGGTTTACTTATTGAAGAACAAATCGATGCTTTTAAAAAATTATGTTATGAAACCAACTCATAAAATAGAATAAAAGAGAGATCCAATGACTTGGGAATCAACCCCTTGAGAAGCCTCCTTTACATTACATAAGTGCACAATTCTTGGATGATTCAAATGAAAAATCCTCCTTTCTATATATAGGAGTCCATGGGATACAATATAATCCTAGCCGACCTAAAAATAATAATGTAAGGGCACAAAAATAACAATAGTGGAAGCACTGCAGACACGATAATAAAATATGGGGACTACGGGGGTACAACAATAAAAATAAGGGGGCTACACTAACACGAATAAGGGAATACACTAGTAACATGGGGACCTAATAGTTGGGTAATGTAGGCTAGCAAGGGCTACAAAGAGTTAATAGCAAGACTAACGCATGCTTGTTCCCCGAGCATCGACAACATTATAATTCTACGGAACACACACGAGGGGTGCGTTATTGAGGGGAAAATTATGAAAAATGACTAGGTAAGATCTGTTCGGAACACTTTTTGTTGCGGGATGGTCCACGAGCATATGAAATGATCGCAAAGGGATGTCGACGGAATGAGAAGTGAGGAGGGAAAGATCCGAAGGCTCGGAAACAAACAATCAGGGAACTAAGGATTAGTCCCTAGTGGAGTTGCCAATTCTACTTGGGGGTAAAATGCATAGGTGGTGCCTTGAGTAAATCCCTCTGGGGCCTTCCTACAGGACCCAAGGAAGACGGTCGGATTGTTTGACAGTGTCTGAAAGAAACTACATACATGTTCATACTAATGCTTAATTGAAAAAGTGAGATATTGAAGGATTACCTGCGAGATAGACATGTGATACCCGTTCTGTAAAAAGGAACCTACCACCAAAGGTAAAGGCAAAGCATTGCGTACCGATCACACATGCACTATCGAAGCATATATGGGCACTACCTATCATTGTCCGGAAATCCCATGATACGGGAATGCATTTACATCTTTATCGACGATCTGTGAGAATATCCCTCCAACCATTCTGCGAGAAATGTACCTTGTACACATCGGTACCCACGGAAGGCAAAGAAGGTCACTAGAAAGCATCCATTTGTCCCTCCTTCCCCCCCGAGCTACTGCATAACTATGGATAGAGAACCTAGTTTGCCTGTCCTCTTGAGTTATGAAAGCGCATGAATTAACTAACGAACGGCTTGGTGGGTCTTTGACCTAAGGTCACCTACGCGACGATAATACGCAATCGGGGGAGATCTTGGACAAGGCGTGGCCGGCCACCCCCATGATCTCGGTACGGGAAACCCCAACTGAAATAAAAAATAGGAGCCGAATGTTAACAACTCCCAAACCCAGACGAGAGGCGATGCCACCACGGCCACAGCACTCCCGAAAAAATACTTTTCGGTGTCGGCCAAATTGCCTCTCTCATCTTCTTTTTAAAAAGCTCATGACTTTCGATAATATTTGATAAAGAAGATGCTTTCACTTAGGGTATTTGTTTTGCGGGGAAAAGCTCACAAACCATCCACAACATTATCTCTCGACGTTCCGGAGAAAGTATCATTCTACCCAGGCATGATAGAGTCCAGAAAGCTCTTATATCCTAACATCTTTAATAACTGAGAAATAAACCATGAATTCCCCATCTTCACGCATGTTTTGTTATCACCTCACCCTTCACATGATAAACATCTGCACTAATTGGTAGAGCCTCCCCTCTAGTGGTGCCCATCACCCGTTGGAGCCATATATCACAACATAAGTGAGTGCCATGGCCATACCACTTCAGTTGGGGAAGCACCTCGTTCCATCCATTCACCATGCATAAGGTCCAGTTTACCATATGAGCTAAAACCCCCTTCCTAGACGACCGGGTTCGCACCGACGGATCGAGCGCACCACCGCGCCTCGCATTTAGCCCACCATATATCAACAATCCATCTGCAATACTTCCTTGTTCGCTTCATGAATCTGCATGATACAACCGATGGGACCCCCCCTCGGAAAAACACCTTCCTCACACCATCGGTGAGTGAACACCTTAATGTTTTTAGGTAACCGTCTCTTTGTGTTTTATACAAACCAAACTCCATTATTTTATTCTTTTGGTAAATACGAAAAGGGCTTCGAATGGTACTACGTGCTTCACCCTCTCATTTTGTATTTTCTCACGAGCGGGTCTGAACACCCTTGGTCGGAGTATTATACCCATTGCACATGCCATCATGACAATCATAACCGGTTCCCCCCACCTGCAATCTCTGACTCCCGGGGATTTCCCGCGAAAATAACTATAAATGCGAAGCTGCTTACGTATACTTCGACCTTGAGCCCATGGAATCCCCATCATCGGTTTTCGATCACCCCTCCCTTTACATGCCTATGTTAAACCCATCACATCTAGGTCCTTGACCCCTTATGTAGGTGACCCCTCATTTCGGTTGGAAACGCTTTCGTGAATTCAGCACCTATATTCCAAAAAGGAAGTGGTACCTTGGATCACCCCTCCCCTTCTGAGGGCATCCTCGGGGTGGGCTTGTGGGGAACATCATTGTCCACAGATGTGTTGATCCTCTTGACATTTAAATTCAACAAAAACTTTCATGTTGTTAGTCTTGAAATTATTTTTCACTTGTTGATGATGACTAGTTTTAAAATGATTTTCTAGAAGGCAGTCTCCAATTTGTCAAATCTGTCATCTAGAAAATACCCATAAACAATATTTGTCCTCCTACCTTTTCCGGTCGGCTATGATGAAAAAACCTAGTTTCAAGTCCTATCTAGTTTTAGTCATATTATCTTGTCCATGGCATTTGTCATAGCTAAGGATTCATCTGTTGTGTTACCCTCATTCCCAGGTCATTCTTGATATCAGTGTTGATAAAATGTTAGCCACCCTACCTCTGGTCATATGTCATTTTGAGATCTAATCCTACCCAAAGAAAATACTCCATTGTCAAAATCTCCCCTAAGTTAGGTAGTGGTGCTTTAGGGAATCTTTTCCTTGGCAAAAACATCTTGAGCCAAAATATTTTTGTTCCAATACGAGCCGACCACGAATTAGCGCTTAATATGCAAAAAACAAATCTTGATACACCTATCGGTCATGCCACTAAGAGGTCTTGATGTCTCGGTAGTACATGTTTCAAAAGCCAAAGTTTGATACAATGTTGATGTACAATGTTTCGGTGTCTTTCGGAAGCAAAGATGTATAAATATTCAGGAAAGAAATTATCAAACTAAACATAAGAAGACGGAAGTTGCTTCTCATATTGTCTTGAGCCTGGGATAAGAATACTAATTGAGAGAGCAAATTCAATAAACCTCTGCAACACGATCGAAAAGGTTAGTTAGTAATGACTAGCAAGCAAATACTCTACAAATACAAGTCATGTGGCTCCTGGTTTAAAGATTCTAAGGATATTAGGCAACGGGGATACATATCTCGAACATGCCTCTTATAGCATATTGTCAAATTTTCACTTTATTACTTATTATGATATACCAAGAAGAGATATACTTATTCTAAAAGATGACAGAGTTTGAGAAATGGATGAAATGTCATGTTGTGTTAACCTCTTCCAAGCAGGCTGAGATGGTTGGGTCACATCGGCGGCCTCCTCGGTATAAAGAGCGGATGGTTTGGAACATGATAGGGACTCCTTCATTTAAAAACGGAGGTTAGGAACGGAAGTGGCCTCATTCAAAGAGCACGAGACTAACAACTTTTCAATGACTTAAAAACTTGTTTACACCACTTCTGCAAAGGATGAAACAGCGATATAGCAATAGTGTTTCAAATAGTGTTTAAATGGGTTCATACATTTTAAGGACAAAGTTGAAAATCGGTAGGAAGAAATTGAAGGTTTATGAGTTGAAGTATGGTGTTAAACATAAGACAAGCGGTGATATTATGGTGTTAAAAGCTTTTGTTTTCTTAAATGTCCATAAAGGTCTTCTTCAAAGGGTAATTTGAGGCTAGAATGTCCAAAACTTGGAACAATCTCATCGAAATGAAAAGGAAAGGTAGAATAGCCTTGTTTCTTAAAAGACCTTTGAAAATGAATACAAAAAGATAGTATGGATAAGGAAGGGTATGACACAATGATTCAAGTTAGAGACAACATTCAAAGAAATAAAACATACCACGAGTCATAGACCAGACCTTTTAATGTACAGAACAAAACTTTGTTGTTTGTATATGATTGCATTAAAGGTTTTAAAAGGCCATCTCCTTGATGAACGATGTAGGTCAAAGCTTGGTGAGTGAAAATAAGGGTTTATCCATGAGTCAAAATAAAATATCAATATAAGGTGCCTAACGGTGTGACAAACTTCAACGCTTGATGGGCATAATCAATCATCAAACACCGAGAGAGTTGAATTATGAAGTAATTTACGGAATTGTCAAAGTAATTTTAAGGAATTGTCGATCACCTCCTTCCCGAGAGATGCGCAAAGGATGCATCGAGCGGTCTTTGATATGGTTCTTTCCAAACATTTTCCACTTTTGAAGGACAAAATAGCCTCAATCTTCAACAATAGCCTCACCTTGCTAAAAGAAGATAGTTAAGAAAATGGGCCTTTGGGTATTTTAAAAAAGTGACATAATACGAGGGCGGTGATTTATGTTTTTATATGACAAAAACCTTTTCGAAGCCTCAAACCCTTCCGATGTAGGCTGAAGGTATTCGGGCTTATTCAAATTTTAAAGGAGGGAGGAGACCATTTTAAAGGGCCCATTAGCAATTTCAAAACCAAAGCAAACATCCCTTGGTTGCACATTGAAGAGAAGATGGTTTTCGGAGACATTTTCAAGTTTTCGGTGCTCAAGCTGCACGCGGCACGCACAGAGCCGAACAAAGAAATTGAAGAAGGCGTGGCGCGTACGTAGATGCGCACGACCCCGACACCTCCATCTGTGGCGTTTTCTCTGCAAACAACCCGCTCATCCACTGAGACCTCCAAAAACTCTTTGAATCTTGAATCGGCAGGTAATGAGGTCCCCGAGCTCGTTTTCAAGGTATTTAATCACTTCTTGGTAAACTTTGAAGTTAAAAAGGGTGTTTCTTTGTGATTTCAAGAATAAATAGGGGTTTTAAAGGCACTTTGTCTTCTAAAAACACGGAGAGAAACAATAGTTAAAGGAGATAAGTTGTTTTCAAATTGAAAAGGGTCTCTTTTATCATGGATAGTAAATGATAAAACAATGAAGAGGGAGGTTTTTTATTGCAATTTCAAAGCTCTTTTTTTGCTATTAAAAAGCTAAAACTATACACGGATGCTAGAGAGGAAAAAATATAGGTTGTAGGGTCTCAAAATAGTTTAAATGATCATCTAGACGATGGTAAAAGGGATGAAGGCTTAATTGAGTTTGAGAGGTCCTTTTGAGTTGTGAGATAGTGAAAAACTTGTCATTTGAGTCAAAAAGTAGAGTTAGTTTAAATAGGTCTTTGAACCATTTTAAAGGGTGTCTTAATAGTGTTTACAAAAGGCGAGTTTGGCTGCTAAAAACAAAGAGATAGATAGTGATTAGGAGATTTGGCCTTTGGTCAAAATCAAAGTTTGTTGATGTGGGTATCAAGGATTAATACGGTGATAGGGAAAGGTGTTTGTGCCAATAAAGGAGATTCCTCCTTCAAACAAAAAACCACAAACATATCTTGTTTAAACCCTACTGCTCAAACACGGTGATCAAAGTGATTTTGGTTCTCAATTTGACAAACACTTGTTTGTAGCATCAAAGAAACACAAATGACTTGCAAAGGGAGGAAAAGGTGTGGTGTTGGGAAACTATTTCGAGAGATCATTTGAATCAATCTTGTCTTGGTCGGTGGCAAGTATCCAAAGCAAAATGCCTCCTAGGCAAGATAGCGAGGAAATTAGCCCTCACAAAAGGTATGGACCTTTTCCAATTGAGGAACTAAATGCCCATCCTTCGGTGCTTTTAACTTTCATGAAGTAGGATATTTGGAGTTTTGTCTAAGGGTTCGGGAGGTGAAAAGTTATCTTCCCTTAATGAGATCTATTTGCTTTAAAGCTACAAGGGAAAGAAACATCGTCTGTTCATCTAAACGGGCTTAGACTTCAAAATTTTCTACTAGATCCATTTATAGAGCTACCAAAATTCCATATGTCGGAGAAAAATGGTTTAAGTAGAGTTACTTAGGCTAAGTTAATACAAACCCTTTTCCCAAACCGATTACATCGGGATGCATGACCATCCATCTTTCCTTTCTCATATTTTTTGACCCGGTTATGCTCCCCTCATGAAGATAATCACGAAATATTTCACATGCGGGAAAGGTTTTCCGGGTTTATGCTTACCATGTCGGCTACTCATGCACTTCACAAGAACACAATTGCTAAACCTCCCCTTTTTCCTCCATAGAAGTATTGAAAAAGTGGTTTCCATTGTTCGAAATATACCTTATTCTTCTCTGACTTATTGACATGTCTTTTCCATCATTCCTTATCGGTGTGTTCTCCATCAACTTGAGAAGAAGGGAATTTATTGGGACACTTTCATTTCTCCAAGTTTTGCCCTTTGCTTCTTCATCCATGCTTCTCCCTTCACCTTCCACTCATCATCTTTCTCCTTCTTCTAGTAAACCACTCATAAAAACAAAAATATTCTATGATTGATCGAAGAAGAGCATAGTGAGAAGAAAAACACGGTGAGGAAGAGCGACTCGGTGATGAAGAGGAGCACGATCGACGACTTAGTGATAAAGAGAAAAATAGTGATGAAAGAGAGGAGAAAAGTGAAGAAAAGAACGGAGTTATGGCTTGACACGGTGATGATGAAGAGCACCATGAAGAAATGAAACGAGTTTGATGAGGAACACAATAGTCACAAATAGGAAGATATTAGGTATCCCTCACGGTAGCAAACATGATGAGGATGAAGCACGAAACATTGAAGATACGAGCCTAAAGTGTTGAAGAAAGCGAGACGAAGGTGAAAAAAGGCGGCCCTCGAAGAGACTGCGAGGTGATAGTCGAGGCATTCATGAGGAGGGTCAAAACGGTGGCAAGGATGATGAGGAGAGTAGCAAGGGCAAAGACCAAATAGAGTATGTGTTAGCGCCTCTCCTAGGCAAGAGACATCTTTCTTCTCCAAAGGTAAAAAAACTCAAACGTAGAAAAGTGGCTCAAGCTTGTAACTCCAAATGTTACTAGAGCACTCGAAGCGAAAGGGGAAGTTGCAAGCAATCCATTGTTGAATTACCAAAGAGGAGGAGGACCAAGAAGGCCACCCAAAGAAAGGAAAAGAGAAGGAAAGAGGCGACTGTGAAAAGAGATTTAGACATAATTCGGATAACGGTGATGACGGGGACGGTGAGGCCAGAATCCTAGAATCTCTTGATAAATAAGAAGAACAAATTCATGATCTAAGAGCGGATCTGAGAGGTCTAAAAACCTCATTCATTTTTTACTGCAAACACAAAACAAGAAAATGAGTGTCCACATGGCGGTGTATGAGACACGAGGGCTATCGAAGTATCGAAAAAGAGAGGCCTCCAAGCACGAACTAAAGGCGGAAGAACTCGTGGGCGAATTCGGTATTAGTGAAGAAGAAGATCGACGGAAGAGGCCAAGGACCATGGGACTCGGAAAGAGCTTTGGAGAAACAAAAGGAGGAAGAGCTTGCCTTTTCCAATCTTTTCTCTTACCACTGTTACCCAGAGATAGAAAACAATAGAGAAACATGGCTTGAAAGGTTGAATGAACACTTGGAGAAGAAGTTGGAAAAGACGATAGAGATTTGGACCTTGAAATAAAAATGAACGAACCTTATAAGAAGCTTAATCAATTCGCTCGACGGAAATTGTGTAGGTTTTAACACGAACGAAAATTATCTACACATGAATCTTATAACGGAAAATAAACAATAGCAAGAGCATAAAACATAAAACGGATAAACACGAGAGATTTTTCCCTGGATCCCAAATTGGGACTACCCGGCTTGATTTTTCATTATATTCCTTTTAGTGTTACAACACATATATATACATGCGAAGCATACATAAACCCCAATCCATTAACCTGGATTGAAAATAACGTAGTTCCCTTGGCCAGGATCTACAAAATACCGAAGTCAAGAAAACCATCGTACCCCGAAACCATGTGCAAACTCATGCGCAAAACATGGGTGGGTCCCCGCATATGAGTGGGACCGCATACTAAAAAAAAATTTCGCAGGGCCGGCTATAGCCCCCACCTTGACCCCCCTGCTTTGCGCCCAACGCAACGTACGGCGCGTGGGGCTAGTACGTGGAAAGAATATAACACATACCCAACATTCTCCCACTTGTTGTTTTCTTTCCACGAGGGGGCCACGGGGGAGAGCTTAGTCATTTGACGATTCTTCAACACCCATTGTTTCTCTACACGAAGAGAACTTGGTACTCACGGACTTCGTCAATGCATCTTGCAACATTCTTCAAAGTGTCCACCTTTACCGGTAACACCCTTTTAGCCTCAACCATATCTCTAACGAAGTGATATTGAACATCAATGTGCTTTGTCTTTGAATAAATAAAAAGCGGGGTTCTTAGCCGAAAATTGCACTTTGGCTATCCTGATGCATGCGATGGCTGTTGTACCAACCCCATACTTGAACACAATCTTTGCAACCAAAGCTGCTTCCTTGCTTGCATGAGTGGGCACCACTATTTTGCCTGCAGCAGTTGAAAGCGCCACTACGGACTGTCTTTTACTCATCAATGGCGCACCTCCAAATGAGTAAACACACCATACCCACTTGTAGATCTTCTTTGGTCAGATCTCCGGCCCGATGCCGCATCGACAAACCCACGAATGTCCAACATTCTTTCCAATCCTTGTCTTCCCTGGTAACCTGACCATAATCTTAGTGCCACGTAAATGTCGAAAACCCGCTTCACTGGCATCCCTGACACTCCTTCCTGGGTTTGGCATAAAGCACTCTACTCCCACTTGCATGTACGTGTAGGTGTCTGAGACCATTGCATACCTTGAGCCTACCCGCTGCACTTGCATATGGAACCACGGGACTTTATGCTCCTCTTCCTTCTTGTGTCTTGGGACATTCAACGAACGACTTTGCACCTACGGGGAATGAACGTACGGTTTACTGTCACTGCATATTGAATCTCTGCAATATAGTCTCGACATACTTCCTACGGTTTAACCGAGCTTTCTCTTTTCTCGATCTCTCTTAATTTCCATGCCCAAAATATAGTTTGCGGCACCAAGATCCTTCATGTCGAATTTGGAGAACGAGTTGGGTCTTGAATGTTGGATAATTTCTTTGTGTTTTATTCGGCAACATATCATCCACATACAGACCAAATAAATAACATGGTCACCAATTAATTTAAAATAAACACAAGGATCCTCCTTGCTTGGTGACCAAGTCCGGAAAGTATAGGTATCAAATTTACGATACCACATCATGGTATTACATTTTTTAACCCATACGAGAGACTTCTTCGGCTTTGCATACTAGTTCTTTCTTACCCTTCACCATAAAGCCTTCGGGTTGCTTCATGTAGATCTCCTCTTCTAGATCCCCGTGAAGAAATGATGTCTTCACATCCATGTTCTATCTCAAAATCAAATGCGGCGACGAGATAAAAGTAATCTAATAGAAGTAACCTTGGCAACGGGGAGAAAAAATATCACCAAAATCAATTCTCGGCACACAGGAATAAGCAGCACTGCTACCAATGAGAGCTTTGTATTTCTCCACCTTTCCTTCACATTCATCTTCTTTTTAAACACCCCTTTTCTCCCGGAGTAGTCTTCCTTCTAGCCGGCAACTCCACCGGAATCCCATGCCTCATTTTTGTGCAAGGATGCCATTTCATACGACATGGCCTCCTTTCGAGTTTTCCATCCTGCGAATCTCTTGCCTCACGGCATTTACGGGTTCATCATCGATTATAATTAAGGCAAAACCTGAACGGAAAGCGAGATGGACGATACCTTTACCGTTCCTTCTTTACGGCCAGTCTTCTCAAAGTGAGTTTGTGGCTCTTCATCTTCTAAGTCTTCTTCTGTTGCTTAGAGTCGATTCATCCTCCTTTAGCTCAAACTCTATCTTCTCGGGTTCCTTTGAGTAGAATTCATGTTTAACAACATCTTTCACTTCTCTAAACACCACATCTCGGTACAATGCAACACTTCCTTGTTTACCGGGTTAGAAAGCTTGTAACCCTTATTCATCCTTATACCCAATAAAGATGCACCTTTCAGATTTATTATCCAACTTGATCCTTTTCTCCTTTGCGGAACATGTACATATGCATCACATCCAAATACCCTTAGATGTGAAATATAAGGTTTCTTACAGTCCATACCTCATGTGGGTCTTATCCTCCAACGGCGATGAAGGTGATGTTTTGTTAACTAAGTAACATGCAGTCTCCATTTGCCTACGCAATTATTTTCCTAACACGGTACCACGAGCATGCTTCTTGCCTTTTCCATCGGTGTTCCTATTCATCTTCTGCAACTCCATTTCTTTGAGGTGTGTATGGATTAGTCTTCTGAGTGCTATACCGCTTCTTACGAACTCTTCAAATTCCTTCTTGCAGAACTCCTCACCATTATCTTTCTAAACTTTATCTTCTTCTACGTACGGTTTTCCACGGAGCCTTAAATTCTTTAATTTTTCCAAAGACTTCAAATTTCTTCCTCGAAATATATCCATGTATTCCTTGAGAAGTCATCTGTCGAATGAAACATAGTACACGGACTTTCCCGAGTGATGGACCTGACATAGGCCCAAACACATCCACTGACACAAGTTCTAATATCTTGTTTGCCCTCAGCACCGAAGGAAAACTCACCCGATTCTTGCTTCCCATATACACAATGTTCCCAATCAAAAAATCTAGAGAACAATTAGACATGCATATACCATACCATCTCTATGCGATGTCAGAAGGCCCTTCTCTCCAATATGTCCAAGCCTTTAATTGGTGCACGGCCCTATTCTTGAACATGGAAACAACGGTTGACCTCAATACGCAACCAAAAGACCAAACACTTTGGATACGGTACAATTTTGACAACATTCTTCTTTGAGAAGATACCGGCAGTTGAGACCGAGTTATCTCTACCATCGGTAGCACGTGAGACCCAAGAATTTCTTTGTTGGTGGACATGATGAAGATTGGGGAAGGATGAAGTACCACAGGACCACATGGGACGATGAGTTCTTCCTTTGGTGGGGAGAACAAATCATCATGGTGGGCAATAGAATATCCCTATCTTAGGGATGAGGACTTTCGTGGAGATCCGAGATCTAGTTCTTCCACTAGGCATAGCCGCGTTTCTGATCGGTAAGTTTTGCAAATTTTTTTTTTGACTTATAATTTTTTTGGATTTTTCAAATATATATGAAAAAATAGAAAAACAAACATGTTTTTTGATTGGATTCATAATAAGCGACAATTCAAAATGATCATGATTGAATATTTGGACAGTTCGACACGGGGGTCTCCGCGCCACGAGTGTCGGGGGCGCGGGGGAACGGTGGATTTTAGGCAGGGCCACTCGAGGGCTGTGCGGGGAGGAACTTGGAGGGGTTAACCGCCAAATACCTATGGGTAACCGTGGAAGGCCACACGGAAGCCATCTAGGAGACGGGTGGTAAGGAGCACCCACGAATGCAGGTACGATTATTCCGCCGAGTTGCCACCGCGGAGTCCGTTCTATAGGAACACGACTTGAGCGAGGGGACCTCGGGAGTAGACATATATTATGCTGACAGATGACGTATATTCTTTTTGGTGAACATGATCGGGGCATAAGCCCAAGTTTTGTATGACCTTATGGATTAAATTTTGTGTTTTGAACACTACGATGATATATATACAACGATATTTGGTGTGATGTGATAAATGTATCGGAAATGTATATGATATTTTTTATGATTAAATTTATTGTATAGATAGTTAATATGCAGGTCTAATGCTTGATTAGCCTAATGGTCGACAAACCAATTGTCGGCTCGAGGAATATGAATGAAAGTTAAAAATTGAAATGACCTTTATCAAAACGTACCCTCGGGAGTAATCGTAATAAAAATGGATCTCGTACCCGATAAGTATTGTTCAAGTTGCGACACCGAGCGAAATTTGAGAGTCTAAGAAAACTACCAACGAATCAACCACCAAAGATATTGCCTCCCGAGAGTAGATGAACAAGCGCACGATTATCGTCTGCTATATTATTGGAAACGGGATAATGCGAACTCCTCTTGATACTAACGGTGACAGATGGATAATGAAGCACCCAAGCCGCGGAAGGTTTAAGTTTCGAGTGTGTCTACTGGCATATTGTCGAAACCAAAATGACTCATGACATCTGACACAACACCTTAAAGTAGATGAAAAACATCACCAACTCGCCAGATCGAAGAGTAACCGGATAGCTAATATAGAAACCAAAAACTACTATGCTCTAAGCGACATGCCGGGCCGAAGCCTAGGCACTTAATACTTCGGAAATAGAGCCCATTTGGGGGCTGCGACAACTCGTTCCTTCGAAATCCCAACCGAGGTGTGTGCTCCTTTCTTAAGGAATTTTTTTAACGATATAGGGGCCATACCACATAGACTTAAACTTTCCCCTTTGAGGGCATATTTTCTTGGGCATAGACCAAAACAAGGTCATAGAAAAAACCACAGGTTTGACGCAACATGCGTCTTGAACTTTAACTCGGTTTTTATGCGCTTGAAATTCATCGTGGCGGCATCCGGCCTTGCTCATCGAGATGTTCCGGATGAAGAAGCCGTTACGCGGACTAGAAGTGTCGGGAAGAAGTTCAACGACTAACTTAAGAGAAGGAATCTCGCATTCAATAGGAAATATGGATTCCACCCCGTGCACTAGTGAGAAGCCGGAGTAAAGCCGGTTGCGGTTTTCAACGACGTCTGTATGCCCAAAGTGCCGGATATAGCATAATATGCCGGTTGGATCTACAGCTTTATCAATTGTCCTTTGAAGAATTGTCCCCGGGGATTTATTCACGACTTTTCCACTTGCCCATTGAGCGAGGATAATATGGAGATGAATGCTCTGCCGGAAAACTGATTTAAGGAGCCAACTAC
Source organism: Pinus albicaulis (assembly GCA_034641835.2). NCBI lineage: Eukaryota > Viridiplantae > Streptophyta > Pinopsida > Pinales > Pinaceae > Pinus > Pinus albicaulis. Next base: position 72,185 of record JAXQQM020091364.1, read on the forward strand.
GTATCATACTATTCGAAAATGGCATTGCCATGATCGGTGACGATCTCTACGAATACCAAAATGAGCAATAACTGGTTGAAAAAGAAAAAGCTGGGTCACCATCATTCCCAAAAGTAGGCATGGCACAGAAGCCCACTTAATAAAGTAGTCTACGCTACAACTAATGTACTTATTTTAGCCGAAGGCGGTACAAACAATGTAATCAATACCCCACTTTTAAAGAATGAAAGCGCAGGTAACAAATGGAAAAAAACGAGCTGGATGAGCGCGCATTTTCGAGTATAGACTTGACACGGACAGAGCACTTTTGACCGATTCAATACGGTCTTTGAAAATCGAGGGCCAAAAGTATCCGGCACGCGAAATATTTTGGGTGTGCTTCGAAGCGAGATAAATGACCCCCACGAAGCTCCCGCGACGAGAATCGTGCCGAGCACGACCTCGACTTCTTCGAGAGTTAAAAAGCGGCGTCTTGGGATTGAATCAACCCCTCGACGGTATAAAGCATCACCGATAATCAAATAATTCTTGGCCAAGTGATGCTGACTTACGACGCTCATCTTTCGAAAAGTAGGGGAAACTTCGCGATTACGGATATACACAATGATATCCCCGTACCAAGGATCTGTGAAGAGATAAAAGTAAGTGTTCATGGGAAAGGACTCATCGTAGATCATCTCTTCTCCACGGGGCAACTCGGAGATCAATCTTAAAACTAATGATTTCTTGGATTTGGCGGACATAAATTCAAGATCAAATTCTGCAAAAATCACAATCCATCGATTGTGTTGCCCCCAATCACTCGCCTACGAGGACAAGGCGAAATGGATTGGCGGTGCCAAAAAGATAAGTTTGTGAAGAATAATGTAATGCGGAGTCGGCGCACGGCCACGAACGGTTGCTAAAGCTAATTTTTCTATCGGAGTGTGCAGGGATTCGGGTCCTACCAATCCTCGACTAAGGTAGTAAATAACATGCTCTTTATAGCGCATCATCCTCTCGAACTTGAGAACCATACGGATGGTAGATTTTCGCTGTTTGCTAGATACAAAAGGAAATCCCTACTATAATCGGAGTGGACTCGGTAAAGGAAGCGGAAGTCATTCTTTCTTCAAAGCATCGAATGAGCGTTGGCGCTCGTCGTCCCAAAGAAAAGACTCCTTTCTTCAACAATCTCATAAATCCCTTTGTGACTTCGACCATAATTGGCGATAAACCTCAAGAAGAAAATTAGACTTTCCTTGTATACTTTGGGCGGCGGATGGAGGACGGGGGGAGGCAACGAAGTATTGCCTCAACCTTGAAGGGATCTACCCTTATCCCTTCCCTAGACACAATAAATCCCAATAACCGGCCGGATGTAAACGCGAAAACACACTTGTTCGGATTCAATCAAATCTTATAAAAACGACATCTTTCAAATATTTGCGGAGGTGACCCGGAATCGATCCATCCTCTTTCGAGAATGACGGCTAAATCTGTCAAGTATGCCTGAAATCGTCTTTTTGATGTCGTGAAAGGCATATGACATGGCCGTTGAAAAGGTAATGACATTTTAAGACCAAAAGGCATCTTCTTGTATGCGAACGTACCCGGGGACAAATAAAGGCGGTCTTATGTTGATTTTCGGGACGCAGATGGTAATTTGATTATATACGGAGAAACGTCCATGAAGGAGAAAAATCTCATTACCGACACCTCGTCAATGATACGATGAAATAAATGGTGTGAGATGAGTATCTTTAGGTTGTCACTTTATTTGGTCTGAAAATCGATGCGCTCGAATCGTTCCTTGCTTTTTATCTCTGGAACGGGGTTTGAAACCCATTTCGAGTCGAGAGGAATAGGGAAAATGAATCTTTTGCCTTAAGCGGCTTTTCAACTTCGGCACACAATCTGTTCTGCCTTCCTAAGTTGACGGACGAAGTTTTGCCTCACAGACTTAGCGTTTTCATCATCTTCGATCTCATCTTTGGACAATAGATCGGTCATGCCGAGCATTTCCTCGCCAAAGACGAAGCAAATACATCCCTATACTCTTCAAAGAGCTCGGTGTAAATTTGAATCTCTTCCGCAGACTGTTCAGCTCCAATGAAGACATTCTCAATAATATTAGGATCCTGAAATGTTCACGGATAAACGGAGAGATCACAATATGTTCCTTGACATAAACACGTATTTGGTGCTAAAGGGTTCAAGGCTGAGTGAACGGGGACCGGGAGACGAAGGACTTGGAAAACTTGTTTCAACTTCGCTTAAGTCGGGTAGGAAGTAAGACCGATGATGCAAATGCGCCCACGGTGTCTATGCAGATCATGGCTTCGGATGGCCTCTTGAGATGGAAGAGTGGTATCCTGCAAGACAATCACAGGCGAAGAAGAGCTGGCGTCCAGCGGGAGCCATCACCATCCGGCCTCTTGGGTGAAGAGGAGGCGGATGGATTATGAAGTCAACAATGGTGATACGCAATCTCGGCTGAGAAATCGGAAATTCCATTCCACCACTTGACCTTCCGCTAATGTGGCGGTAGGGAAGGTAAGGTCCAAGGGTAGAAAAATAATGATTACAGAAGAACTCTCTTGAGAAGGAGCACTTGGAGGATGAAATAGCATTAATATGAACGCGGAGGAGGAATATCAAAAGTACCCATCGAGGAAGAATACATTCCAACTCCTAAAATTCTCCTGAGCGCCTTAGTATTATCCAACCGGAATAAGATGAGTCGAGAAGACGCATTCGGGTCTCGGAGGCAGGTCTGATTCGATCAATGTAGCAATCATCCCTTCGTGGGGGAAACATATAATTCGAAATAATGAGGATATAAATAGCATCCATCTCGCAATCCAATTTCTCCCCAACGGAAGGTTGTAGTCAGGGTTGCATCCACTACCTCGGCCTCTATGTTGGCGAGTTTGCCCCCAACACGGATGGGAAAAGGCTGGGACAATACCATGGGGTACGAATGACCATCGAACGCGGTAAGAAACAGAGGTGCTAAGATGGGCAACACAGGAGGTCAGTGTCTTCCAGCATGCGAGAGACATCACGCACAGCCAAGTTGAGCTCATTGCCTTAAAATCACGACAATTTAATATGAAAAGCCATGTGATGAGAAGTCTCTTCTTAAAATTAGTCATATCAAAAGTAATCGAGAAGAGAATTTTTTGGATCAATAGCCCCCGATGGCCGGTGAAGAAAAACGCTGCGTGACACGGACAGGCGGAGTACCTCTAAGCCGACATCGCGCGAGGACTACGGGGCCGATCTTTCGTCGGTAGTTGCAGACCGGCCTAGCATTTGGATTAATGATTGATGCTTGAAGAAGATGCTTTGGGCATGGGGAGGCATGAACTCGACGAGTAGGCTTCGTAATGTGAAGCGGCTCGGTAGCATCGAGGCCTGCTTTGAAGACTCTTCCTCGCCATAATCCACCGGGATCTCGTGGCGACCTCCACGTGAGCACTCATCATGAAAATGTTCGATCGTTCCCCTTCACAGGTGCCCCCGAGAGGGGCCCCGAGGATTTTGGTTCGCGCCAACAACTAATTGCTGCCCTTGAGAAAAGGGTTTGTTAACACAACTAGGGAACTGAAGAACCTGGGCTAACAAGCCTTTGCGCATCCTAAATTTTAAGGGCAAAGGTGTGTGAGATGTTCTCCGGCCTGAGCTTGCATGACTTCTCTTTCTTTTCTCCTTTGGACCCTCTATAACCGCTCGTTGGTTTTGTTGTCTGCTCCCGTTCTTGCCCTTCTTGCAACGCTGTATTTCGTCCCCTTCTTCTTCCCATCGGATTGTTGATTTCTTTGGGATGAAGCTTGGACAACGTTTATGGACAAAGGCGGGAAGGCGATGACTCAGCGAGCACAGCTTTGACTAGAAGGAGTAGTTGCAAAGACAATGCTGCCCCGATTGATTAGCGAAGTGGTACACCACTATTGATCGATAAACCAAACTTCAATACCGAGGACCGGGCTTAGTTTTTTGATGAAAATCTAATTTGGACGGCGAGGAGCATTGGGCAAATATTTATAAAGGACCCCCAGAGGCCCGAGAATAGATTAGTTAAATTTCTTTGAGACCCTAAAAATGGCACTCCTGGAAAATACCTAGATAGGGATACATCTTTTGAAGTATACTCGTGAGAGATTTCAGAAGCCATTCCGAAGAATTCTCCTGGAATATGAGCTTTATTGACCTCTTCCTTCTTCTCAATACACGAATATGAGTGGAAATGTGGGTTGCCTCATCCTGTAAATTAGCCGGGGTTATTCGACCTTCTCATATCAGAAAGGCAACTGAAAATGGTTTAGAAATGTGACGGCCAGTTCTCAAAAAATGTAGCAAAAGCTGCCCCCCGATTAGCTCGATATACCATTTGGCGGTGTTCCGGTTAGCGGGGTGCGTTGAAATAATCTCAACCTAATTGAATCATCGATCGGGGAGGTTAGAAGAACACCATAAGTGGAAAGTAATTGATGTGGTCGTAGGATCCTCTCCATTCTTACCTTCAAACTTTGAGATATACGAAGAATTTTAATTGAGGACCGGAGGCCACCGGGACTATAACGAATTGGATCATTAGTAAACTTCGACGGATACGCTTGAATTTAACATTGCCGAAAAGGTAAGCGAGGGCGGAGCACAGTTCCATCCTTGATCGGATGATTTAACAATACGAAAAGAATACCCTAGATTTGATGAGGCACCGGGTTTCCAAGGACTGGTAGAAAAAGGAGAAGAACCTCCTCACCACGCGAAGTTACCAAAGCCCAGGACAGGTTCCCCACTAAGTATTAAATGAAGAGGAAAGCCCCTGGTAGGGGTTCCAAGCAATCGAACGGAGGGAGAAAAAGTACGATAAGCACTGACGAAGGGAAAGAAGCATTCTTGATGACCTGCGTGGCCAGTTCCCTGCCCCCCTTTGTGGTGAATACGAGTTCAACTTGTAGTAATCGAACTTTGCCCGAGACAAGGGTTGAAACTACGGGTACGAGAAGTAAACGGAAAGGACCCTAAGAAGGATTGAGCGGAGATATTGTCAGGTTTCTAAGGGGAACCCGCGGGCGAAGGCGATCCACTAGCCATGGAAGACATGGGTCTAGATCCGGTCGAAGCGACGGAAAAAGGAAAAGAGGGATTCCCCTAGGCATCCACGAATAGAAAGGGACCAAAATGAGAAGCATGTGCTTTGGTGAGGAAACCGAACCAAGCACGGCGTGACACTGAAGCAATCGAAGATGAAGCGATAGTGCTCCTGTTTCAACGAGAAACGAGGTACGGGCTCTGCAGCACTCACGGCGAGAAGCCGCGTTCCCCGGTCGTGGCCAGCGAAAGGTAAGAATGATGGGAAGATCGCCGGGTCTCCTCGACTGAGTCCAGTGTATTGAACAACGAACGGATAATCGGAGAGATGGGACTGGCGCGGCGGTTCGGTGCGTCTGCTTTGAATTTGAAAATCTTCTTCCCTAAGGAAACAAAACTCGCCGAGGTGAGCGAACGCTCCTGCGAACAGAGCACGAATCGGCTATGGAAACCTTCGAACTTTTTGGAGGATCTCTCATAGTCGGAACGCCACAGGGTGGTAACCACCGCCTAAGTCACTCCTACGCTTCAGCTACTCAAAGAAGGCTGCAGACTCTCGGGAGGTCGCCCGGATTCTCGATCGACGAGCGCCGATCGACACTTTTATAGATTTAGAATTAGACTGGTGAAAAGCTAGGCAAGCTAGGAGCAAAGCACTCCCACCTAAAGAAAAATGCTGGTCTCGTCAAGCAAATGACACTCGAGTATTTCCGCTCCTGGTGATGAGACGGGACACCAAAAATACGGGAAAGCGAGAAATATAGGACCTCACGGCAGTGGGGACAGTTGGGGCCCCGGAGAACAACTAGCGAGTGTCGAGAAACGGTCGTCGCCTCCTGGCAGCGGTACTGCAGGCTCAAGCACCCAAGCTTCGCAAGAGCACCCCAATCTTCTTACGAAGAAAGTGATGCGACGATACTGCCTCGGGTACACGGGTATTCCCCACGCAGTCCTGTGTGGAACCTAGGAGTGGCAACTATGGGCACCAATCCGTGTGGAAGCGGGCGGAACGGTCTTGAGGTCGGTCCAGGCTAATGGGAGAGGTGTCCTCTTCTCGGCCTTCACTTCCCCTCACGCTTGACATCTGTCGAGAGAGCTTTCTGAGATACTAGCGATTTGGATTTCGCCTCGATTAATCGGCTTCTATGTTTTGTTTGAGCGGCCTTGGAGAGTTAACTCTCCACTCACCTAATCCAAGGCCTACAGCCTAGCTAGTTGGTGTATGACACTTAGAAAACTTGCTAGTTGATTTTAAATTATATAAGCATTTTATTATTTGTTATGTTAAGTCACAAGTATGCGGAAATGAAACTTATGATGTTTTGGCAGAAAAATTAATAAAAACCAAACTACATGCAAATGCGATTAGTACATTTCGATGAAAAGCAACTTCTATCAGTTCTAGGACTAAAGTGTATTTTTCTTTTCGGATAGCAAACTCACACTCCCACCAAAAACTACGAAAATGACTAAATGCTTAAGTGCACAATGCAAATCACTACGTATGCAAATTCTAAGATACGAAATCTCCTAAAGAAGAGTGAAATTTCCCAAAAAAATCCTTTAGTTTTAACTCTTTTTGGTTGCCCGAGCTAGTTCTGAAATAGAACTCTTAATATGAAGACACCAAAAACGCTTAAAAACAAGAAGGAAGAAATCAATGACAACTCCTCCCAAAATCAAGCCAAAAACTGGCAGAAACTTCTGGCTAAAAGATATAGCAAAACGAAAACAAATGCAATAACAAAAGCAAATAACAAGACAAAAATGTTTTTGAGCCTTTGGTAAAAACAAAAGCAAAGCAAATGTTTTTGAGCTTTTGAGTTTTATAAAGAAAAGAGCTGGAAAGACCAAGCGAAACTATCAAATTCCAAGCCAAACACCTTTGAATTTCAAGCAAAAACTTCAGCAATGCTCCAAACCTTATAAGGCTAACTAGTAGCAAGATCAATAAGAAGAAAAAAGAAGACAAGAAAACTGAAGCCCTCGGCCCTAGAAGAATAGTACAAACTTACGCAAACAAAAACTCCAAAGAACCAAAGAAAGACTCTTCAAAAACATGACAAGACCTAGCCTACGAACTCGAGAAAACCAACAAAGAAATGAGCAAAAATGGTAGTTGACAAAACACAAAGATAGGAAAGAGTAAGTGAGCGGAGCTCTACGGTAAAATAAACGAGAACAACCAAGAATGCTCGAAGCGATCTTGGTACTCCAAACTAGAAGTGCTGACACCGAAACAACACTTTGCCAAAAGACTGATTTCAATCAAACGAAGAGAAAGGACCAAAAACCACCTTCTTCACAATCCAGAGAGTACAAAGACAACGTGAAACGGAGGTCTCCACGACGGAAAGGACTAAAATGTCAAGAAATCCAAAAATTCGTCTGCTGGTATACCTACTTCCTGAGTTTAGCAACAAGAATGCATACGCGGCGCGGTAAAAGGCTCCGTATACGCGATATTACATCGAAGAAAACTTGCATGTACGCGTGGCCATAAAGCGTATGTGAGTAAATAGTGAAAAAACAAAAAGGATCGAGCACGGATAAGAAACCGGGACTTGATTCTGAGTGAGAAAAAGTAAGGCCCGAATTTTAACGAATAAGAGAGGATTTAAAAGCTGTCGTGACCTATCAAATAGCTGAAACTACCCAACGATCACGAATGTGATCGGTGGAGTACGCCCGATTCTGTTTCGGGGAAAATCACCCTGGGGTTTGTTGATTTTAAAGCCTCCACGGACGAGGGCATGCTTCTTAAGAAGGACTCACAACCATGTGTTCATGAAAAATCGATACAGAGTAGATCGAGGGAAGTTACCCGTAGGTCCTACGGTTGAAGCAGATCTCCCGTGATCCAGACCCCGGCAACAATCCTTCCTTCTTAACACAAAGAGACAAGAAGAAACAAGCTGCGAAGAGCGTTTGTACAACATATATCTACTCTAAATGTTAGTGAAATCCATATGAAACATTAAATAAACCATAATGAATGCTTAAATAACAATTTTCTCATATATGTAAACGGAACACTAGCAAGTATATTTAGAACAAGATGGTACACTTGTATTATAAAATAGCATACCACAAAAATAACGAGTGGAGATATCACTTGAATCATTCCCGATCTTCGAACGGAGACAATCGTCCCGGATCGAATCCCGCCCCTTGCCTCATAGATTCCTTCCAAAGCCCGGGCATACGAGATGACATATAGGGAGATGAGCATCTCAAGGAAACAAGGGTTTCTGTAATGAAGCCCCAGGAAAGTACGGGAGGCACGGGGAATCGAGGCTTGGATAGGGAATACCAACGAGGTATAATATCAATAAATTCTCTCTTTCCCTTAGGCCCTTGCACATGAAGGGCTTTTATACTCCTCAAGTAGTTTATTGGAGTTGGAAACGGTTGGCCACGTCTTTGAGGTGGGATTGAACCTACACGAGTAACCATCGACCAGGCTCCCGCAATGAGAATTTTTATATATTTTTCATGATTTTAATGGCATACGCGAGAGAATTAAGTTGGACTCGCGTATACACGTGGAAAAAGGCTGGGCATAACCACGTATGGGGATTTTGTTGTTTTTAAGTGAATTTGTCCAAGTTTGTAGGAATGCGTGCCAGACATAAAAGCAATCTGTGAATCATATGAAGGTGAGAAATGATGCTATAACAATACCCTTAGTGTGTGCTTTCTCAGAGAGAACTAGACTTTCCATCCCACTTTAGAACCACGGAAGCTGACACACCCATCAATAACGGTCTTGCCTTGTAGCTTGTCACGGAGTTCGATCAGGAACTCCCCGCATTAATACAGGTGCTCACGGTCATCTTACCCGAGGCATCTTTCTCGGGCTGCTTTGTTTTTACACATCATCCATCTTGCTTGTAAATTAGATTTACGACGATGTGGGAATATACGAACACCGAGAAGTGTTCTAATCCTCCCACCTTGCGGCTTCAGCTTGACCTTTCCACGTGAAACGATTTTGGCCTTCCCTATCATCCCTAGGAAGACATCACCACCATCATGTTCTCATACTCGCGAACCACTCCCTATGGAAGTGAAGTGAAAAGAGATTTTTGAGTCAATCAACCATGACTCATGATCTACCTGTGTATTTGAAGAAAAGAGAAGTCAAATACATCCCCACCTTCATCAGAGGTGGTTTTCCTCTGCGAAGGAGCCTCATCGAGATCCCTTTCTTCTCGGGGAGCTTTAGATACGCATTGCTTTATGGTGTCCTTCCTTTGCGCATTTTCCGGCACACCTTTATAAACTTTCTAGGAGATTTTAGATCTCTCTCTGAATTTAGATCTCACTCGAAACCTTATTCTTGTTTCTATTTTGGGACCTTCCTCGTACGGGATAAGGCATCTCCATTTCGACCCTCCATGTTCTCAATCTCATTTCTCAGAAGCGGCAAAGTGAGACAATGTCATCAAAATTCAAGGTAGTTGTGTTGCTACCTATTGCATGCTCGGAAGCTTGTCCGAGTACGGTGAGAACACAACAAGCGATGCACTTATCTTCTTCGAAGATTTTAATATCCATGGAATGACGATCGACTTACCACAGTATTGAAGGCGTTCAATGCTCTTGTCTGAGTCTCCATCCTTCATCCTCGAGTTATACAACTTTTTCCACAGGGAACAACTTATTCACCGGAGACTTAGATTGGTACAAAGTCCCGAGTTTTTCCCACGAGGTCTTCGCCGTAGCTTCCCAGATACATTCAACAATGCGAGATACGAACACACAACGTGTATTGTGCTCACTGTGTCCGATCCAATTTCTTCCAGTCTTCATCGACATTGTCGTTGGTTTGAGTACACGGATCTACCGCGATCCTTGATCTTTATCCACCGAGCGGATCCTCCATCTTGAGCTTCCACAACTCAAAAATGCGACCATTAAATTTCTCGATGTCTATCTTTAGCCACTACTTCATCTTCTTTCACCGCGAGAATCGATCCCGCGAGATCTCCCCTTCGAACGGGGTCTACCACGAGGCCACGACAAAAAAAAAAAAACCATAACCCAACAAAGGCGTCCCCTTGAAGCCGAAATAACACGATACCAAATGTAGGTTTTAACCACGAACGAAATTATATACACGAATCTTATAACGAGAGAAATAAACAATAGCGAGAGCATAAAACATAAAACGGATAAACACGAGAGATTTTCCCCTGGATCCCAAATTGGGACTACCGAGTTTGATTTTCATTATATTCCTTTTAGTATTACAACACATATATATACATGCGCTTATACATAAACCCCAGTCATTAACCACCAGTTATAACATAACCGTAGTTCCTTGGCCAGGATCTACAAAAATATGAGAGGGTAAAAGCTTCATATTTTAAACCATGTACAAACTCATGCACAAAACGCCGTTCAGTCATATGAGTGGGACCGCATACCAAAAAAATTTTGCCCGAACACCGGGACCACAAACGGGGGCTGCACGCGCCATCCTCGACCCCCCTGTGCTTGGGCGCAACATAGAACACGTGGGGCTAGTCGTGGAAAGAATACCTTTTATCCCCAACAAGTCAGTGGCTACACAAGAAAAGCTCAAGGAGGATCAAAGAGGCGCCGACACCAAAAATGAAGAAAGACATATCAAGGCTTCAAATTTTTGCCTCACTTCCTCAGCATGCTTCTAAAAACCCATAAGGGTCATTGTAAACAAATTTGGGGAAAATTCGACAAGTTTTGGTTTTTTGACATTTTTTTGGGCTTTTTGCTAAAAATCACGGGCATTTCATTTTTGTTTGAAGCATCGTCAAAGGATGAAAATGGTATCATTGGATGCCATAATTTCAGGGGCATCTACTACGGCGAATTTCAGATCAATTGAAGATGATTTGGTCCCCAACGTGGTGAACAACAATCACTTTTTCAACACTTTGCCCATATCGGCAAAGGCTATTTTATGGGTTTTTCCACACGAATTCGATTTTTAACGAGGGCTTCCATTGATCAGTTTGGAGAAAAAAGAGCATTTTTAAGAAACTAGACATGCAAGTATTTCCAACGAGCCATCACGGGCCTCTAGGCACTGTTCAACATTGGGAAGGCCTCCAAAGTTTCCCCCAAGACAAGGGATTTTTTGCTGATATATTTACGAAGTATTTTTGTAAAAAATGCGGTTTTCGAAGTGGCTTTTCCTAATGTGCATTTGACACATTTTGCCATTTGGTTAGGAAAAAGTCAATTTAATTTCCTTTTTTTAGCATTTTTTAGGATATTTTTATAGATATTTTGTGCCTTGAGCTTTGCAAAGCCTCGAGTACAAAATCGGATATTTTGATGGGCCAATGTGCTTGCTAGTTGCACTAGGAGGTTATCCTTCATCTTGGCCTATATATTCCAAGATATTTCATTGTAAACAAGGCTGAACTTGATGATATAGAGTAATATATGGTTATAAAAGCTTGGAATAAATACTTTGTCTCATGTATTGGATAGTTTCTTGAATTTTTTGGATGATGAAGAGAATTTTATTTGTTGGATTCCTTGACTTGGTAAAATGGTATAGTGTCCCTCTACTGTTATGTTTCTTAGTTTTCATACATATTTCATGCTCTTGATTGCTATAATATAGTAGAGAATAGATTTGAGACATGCCCTTGGAGGCACCTCTTATTTTCTGTTTCGTTATAGCTTCTATGTTTTCTTCCTTCTTAGTCATATCAAAGAATTCTTGATTGCTCTTTGATCCTTTGAAGAAATTGTTTGCTTGTTTCATTTATGGTTTTATGAATGCTAATTATGATTCATGGTATGCCTTTCTTACTCATGGCTGGTCATGGCTCCACCTATGAAACATTTCTTTGAATGTTTGATTGTCCTTGTTGAACTGTTGGGGTTTCCATGTTTTGTCAAGATTGGCAATGCCAAAAGATGAGACAACACTTGAGCCACTTTCGAGACCTCGGGATCTAGCCTTCACGGGTCCAGAGAGGGATCTCTCTATAAAAGCAAAAGGGTTTATGTCCTTGAAGCTCAAAAGTTAAGATATTAGGCTAGTTATGTGCACGGGGTTTGTTTGTTTGGTTGTTGGGAAACTAGAAAGAAGGGTTCAATATAAGACGAAATGAGCGAAAGGGATTTTAGGCAAGGGAGATATAATTCGAGAGAACATTCAAGACCATTGGGCAATGGAGTTAGGAAAAGGGGTTTGCTATTCAATATGCGGCTTTCGGTTGGGCTAGTCATCTAAATAATTGGATCTTAAAGATGATAGTGTGGCTTGAAATGGTAGAAGGAAGGTGAAAGCAAGGAAACCTCCAAGGTGACCTTTCGGGAATGAGATCCGGGGACGGGACACTGCCATTGGAAAACCTGTGATCCAAACCTGAAAGATTAACTCTTGAAGACAGAAACATTAAAGGTTTAAACATAAAGATGAACACTTGAGATCGAGAGAGAGACTTTGAACTCTCGATACTTTGAGTATCTAGCTTATGGGAACTTAGAAAGGTTTAATTAATTGAAAAGGATCTAGTGAGATAGAGGTAGGTTCTAGACCTCCCGGTGTTCCCAATTCATTTAATTAAATCCTAACAAGAACATCTAAAGATAGATTTCATTAATTCATACATGGCTAGCAATATATCGGACCACTACAACGGGTTAATTGTGAAATCAATCCTCGGATAACACCACGGTAGAGAAAATTTAAGGCGAGAGAGAGCGAAACATAGGGTACCTAACAAGGGTAAGTCCTATGCCATATTTCTGATGCATGCCGGAAAATGAAATTAAATGAACTACGAGGTAAAACAAATACGAGAGATAGAAAAACATCACATTGCTTTAGATCGGGATCCAAAGAAATATGCTTGTCGTAATTAAAGAAACACAAGTCATGTACAACATTGGCGACAACTTGATATTAGGTGCGAAAACATCTTCCTCGGCCTATCTTACAACTTTACACGGAGACTATGTCTCAAAGGAAAACAACTTGCAATTCTCGGATATCGATCAACGACCTTTACAATGAGTTTCTTCATGAATTTTATAGTGAATAGAGGCGAGAAGAGGTAGATGGAAAACTAAATGTAGCATTAAACTCGGAAGAGGAAGAGGGCGAGGCCCATTCCGTTTTAAGTCTGAGCATTTATCTTGGTACTCTTTGGATGAAAGAGTGGTCTTCGTAGGACTATAATTTACCGTGAGTATGTCTTTGATGTGCTTATTTGTAGCACATGCAATACTTGTGGTACTCTAGTAGATTAAATAAAGGTAGAACAATGATTCTAGGGTATGCCATCTTGTGTAAAAAATGCTTGTGATAGCATGGGAGTACATTGTCGGGGCTAGAATTTCCTCGAGAACATGGTATAGAATGGAGAATGTATGGCACTTCGTCCTTTTATGGAGAGAACATTCGCGATGTGAAACACGATAGTATTGTTTTACATGCGCTAGACCTTCTATGTGATCCATGATGTCTTTGATACCGGTACCTTGCCCTTCAATTGCTTCAAAAATATTTGATTACCGAGTCTTAAATTCTATGATCTCTCACTGTACTCTTTTGCTCTGTCTTGTCCATATTTGTGAAAATCGACTTTAATGCCTGCGGAAGGTTTGACGAGTTTAACCTGTTCCTTTAATGGAAGTCATGTCATAACACCTTCCCGAAGCTTTCTTCATCATTCCGATCTCTACACGGTCCTTCCTGTGTTCTTTGTCAGCAATGGTGAGGCGCGAACCATGGTGGTTTTCCGCACCTTTTTAATAACCTTGCAAAACATGTAAACACATTAAGAAAACCATGCATGGGAGGGTGGATATAGCGGGGACAATGGAAACGGTCGGTGAAATGGCGAGAATAGTGCGGGGTGATGGCGAAAAACACAACGAACAATGGAGAATGGTGGGGTAAAAGTTGGCGGAATGTAGCCAAATTTAAGTAAAAGTTTGAAATTTTGACCTTTGAACGAAATAATGGGGGACGGATGGACATGTGATGAAAACACGTGGAAACGAGGTGATGTGGCGGGACCGGTCGATGGCGGGGCCATGCATTTAATGCGGACCATCCTAAGATCTCGGGAGATCAACGGTAGGCGCGTCCGGAGGGCGACAAATGGTGGGCCGGGGATCGCTTGCCTCGGAGCCTTAACCCCAGAAACGAAAGCATCATGGTCGCGCGATCCCAGTATTCGGATGGATAACTGATTGGAAGGTGTGCATGCATATGTGCCCGCAGGATATGGCCAAGACGTTAACGCGATGTCGGGGGCGGTTTTGAAACAATGCTCGAAGACATGTGTCATGCGGTGAATGGCATCGGCTGAAATGGAAAATACCACCACCTTCGAAAGCGGTGCGGTGGCTTGAAGTCGATTTTTTGAACGAGTGTGTGGTGCGGGGACAGAGGGTGGATGTACTACGAGCCGTTGTTCTGGATTAACGAGATGGGTGGATATGCGATGGGAGTGGCGAAAAGAAGGGGAGGGCAGAGACGCTATGGATTTTGTGAAGACCGTCCGATTTGTACGGATCGACGGTTAAAATGCTCCCGATATTCAATTGCGGTAAGCACTTTTGTACCTTGGCCTTTGGGTTATGTCAGGAGGCAGTTCGTGGGGCTGGGGTGAGAGAGGCTAAGCCATATATATTTTCGGATATGAAGCACTACCCCTTTTTAATGTAATTGAGGCTAGAAAAAGAATGCTTGATAAAGAAGATAAGGGGTTTAAACCAAACAAGAGGTGTGTGCATGGTTTAGGGGATTTTGAGATGGTTTCGAAGAATTTCAGAGGAGGATTTTGGGGTAAAGGAGGCTTTGAAAAAAAGGGAAAAAGGGATGAAATGGAAGTGCAGCAGGGAGTCACAGGGGCAAATGAAGGCCTTCTTTGAGCACAATTTTTTACAATGGAAATTGAGGCTTATTGACTTGAGAACATGAGAGGAAATAATCAAAGAGAGCGGAGAGCACGAAGGAGATTTTAAGGATGATGTGTTTTCAAGAAAATTATTCTTGAAGGCTCATAAAACACCTTAGCCCCAATTTTCTTGTCCATTGTAGGGGGTATAGGTGGCTCCACATGAGATGGCTTCTTCTTGATCAGAAATTCAAAAATGATCTTTGGGAGTAGGCCAGATCTTGTTTCATGACCCATCATTCTCTCTTGGATCGGTATACAATTGTGAACCTTTCAAATTAATAGAACAATTCTCCCCAAATGCATCTTACCTACCATCTACCAATGCTAGCACTTTTCTTCCACGGTGCATTTGGACTTGAGACCTTTATCATTGTTTTACAAACAAGAAAATGGCTTCTATTCTAGTTCTACCTTATTATGTCCATGAGACGATTAAACTGACAGCTCTATGTTTCTCTACTAATCTAACATACTATTTCGGATTAACTGTCCGGCAGATTTCTTATCACATTCTACAACGAAATTTAAACAATAAACTAGTATTGAACGGTCTAGTTTGTTGTGAGTCAAGGCATAAAGCAGGTTGCACATGGACGAAGCATGAGGAAAGCGAAACAAATCATGAAGGCTTGAAATGCAGAGGTTTGAAGCATCATGCTTCTCCGTGACTCAGTTTTAAGGAAAGCTTGTTAGAGTCACTTTCTCTTCTTCATTTCAGCCTCTGGTTTTGAGCACATCATTAGATAATCATTTTCTTCTTTATTTAACTTGGTTCATATTTTAAGCACTCATTAGAACAAATTTTGTTTTTTGCCCCTATTTGGCTAGGGTTTGATCACTTGACTAGACGATCTTTTACCTCGAGTTCATGTTTTGAGCATGTGGAACCTCCCTCCCTTCTCTTTTTTTTTTTTAAACATTTTATTTTTTCTTTGAAAACACAACATATCAGTATTTACAAATGGAAATGGAAGCGAAAATTGATGTGAGAAGTAGTATTTGAGCATCTTGCCATTGTGGGACCCCAAACATATATTTTTATCAATTCTTACATGAAAAAAGGCATTTGAATACATTGGCTTGGATGAAGTGTATGGACCACATGCAAATGATGGTACATGCTTTCCTTTGTCTTCTCTGTAGGTCCCATGAGAACTTTATCTCAGATTTTGGCTTGCATGCTTTTTTTCTTTTTGTGAAACAACTTGTTATGTTTTCTTTGAACTTTGATAGCTCTGTTCTTAATTCCTCCTCTCTTGTTTAACGGAGATGATTTGTTTTGGTTTATCCTCCTTACCATGATGTCTTCTTATTTTGAATTTATTGAATGAGTTTGATCACTAGTACTCCAGGTTGGTAGGCTCTTCGCTTTTGTTCCATGAAAAATAGTTGATATGGTGACATGCCAATGGATTTATTTATTGTGTTTTATCATTACAAGCATGCACTAACTTGTTATGCCAAAAGAATTATTGTTCTCTTCGAAGTTTTTTGATAATGGTCACGAAGCACTTGTTTGATGATTGCTTAACCCATTGCCTTGTAGGTAATAAGCGGTTGAATGATGGGAGGTATATTTGATACCATGTGAAAAAAATCAACCATTTTCTTGGATCCAAAAGTAGTAGCATTATCGGTGATTATTTTCTTGGGCGGCCAAACGAGAGGGGGATGGCGGTACTGGGAACCCCTGGCAGTAGGCTGGGTCTTGGCATTCCTGGTAGGTATGGCCTCTGTCCACTAAGTGAAGTAGTCGTGAGCTGTTTAGAATCCACAATTTGTGTTGTGGAAAAGTAGGGTGTATTTCTCCTATGAAATCCGAGCCCCACGTTCCATGAGGACCTTTGACATTGATGGTTCACGGAGGTAAGGAGTCGGAGCTTTCTTTTGCCTTCAAAAATCAGCATTTGTGGCAGGCAATTATCATCTTATGGATGTCATTGAAAAGTGTAGGCCAATAATAGCCGGCCCTGCGAGTATTTTGTTTGCGGTGGCTTTCAGTTCAAAGTGGCCTCACACTCTCTGCATGGAACTCTTGTTTAATTTTCATGGCTTAGGTTTAAAACATTTTAGCAATAGGCCATTTGTATTTTCCGTTAAACATTCATTCGGTATGCGATAGTTTATGGCTTTTAGCAATCGGCCTTGATGTTTGGTAGTTCGGGAGGGCATTGGGTTTTGTGAGCACCTCTGAAAATGTCGAGAATACCGAGAAGTTAGAAACCTTTCCTCGATAGTGGGATGGGGCAATCCTTCCTACTCATCCAGGGCATCTGTGTTTTGTATCCAGAGGCTTGTAGATTTGGTTCGGCCATTAATTGAGCTAGACGACCTTTGATCGATTTTGTAGGTCTTATCTCCAGGGTCATACTCCGGTATAACAACAAATCTGGTGCCCTCTTTCAGCAGGATCTTGGGACAAAATTTATTTTACCACTATGTTTGGCACATATGCTATGGTGTGCAGACTCTGCAATATGTACCCTAAAGTCTTTCAAGGCCTTTACTGAGCTGCTTCATTTTTTCCATGTATTTACTTCAGGATGCATCCCTTAGTGCTTTGTTGAAGAAAGAAATGGGTTGTTCATTCCCTCTATATTTTTCTGTGGTAAAGCTGTGGCCACTTTGTATGCTCAGAGGCAAATGAAAATGTGGAAATCCTTTGAAATCTAATTTGATTAGGATAGAAGCACAGGTGAGAGTCAAAGTTTTCTTGATTCAAAAAGATTTACAACTTCAACAATTCATTAACTCCTACCTTTTTTAGCATATTTTTCATATTCAGATTATTTAAGTAGGTTGATAATAAACTTCCTTGAAGTTATTTTTAATGAAGAATTTGTAGTTCTTTGATGTTTCGTGGGTGTGTGATTTGTAGTATTCCCTCAACTCTTTGTGGGTCTATCCTAATTCCCTTCTGGATATGATATGGCCAAGAAGCTTTCCTTCTTGCGGTCCAAATACGATCTTCTTGGATTAATGAATGAACATACACTTTTCAAAAACTTTCCTCGGATGTTTTAGGTGTTTCTTCTTGAATATGAATGAAACATTGTCATCCGGATAGATGACAATGAAGTGTCCTATTTCTTCAGAAAAAGCTATGTTCATTGCTGATTGGAAGGTTGCACCGGCGTTCCTTCAGATCCAAAGAGAATTTTTTTACATATAAAAGGCCCCATGGGGTGGTGAACGTTAGATTGATCTGCAGGTACTAAAACTTGGTTGTAACTTTGAAAAACCATCTAACAAGGAATCTTTTGAGCCTACTACTACACGAAGAATGTGTTCCATTTTGGAAAAGGGTAGTTTTCTTTAAGTGAACTCGTTAAGGTTCACGAAATCTATGCGATGCGATCTCCTTGTTTTCTTTCTTACGGCTACTAGGTTTGAGACCCGATCGAGAGAATCTCACGGGAACTATTATGCACCGCCTCATACATTTTCTTTATTTCTTTTCCACTACGGAAGGCCCGATTGTTTTGGGTTTATTCTGCGAAGTTTTTGTCTAAAGGGTTTTGATTTTGTTTGGTATCTTGTCTTGTATGATGTTTGTGTCATAGGCCTTTAAGTCTTCATAGCTCAGCTCAAACACATCAATGAATTCTTTGAACGGGTTAACATAATTCTTTTTCATGTACGTAGGTAATGACTTAGCTAGTTTAAATGTTTTGGTTTCCTCTTAGAATTTCTATGTTGATTATAAACGTAGAATGCGAATGTTCTACAATGGAATTTTTATACATCATCAAAGTAAAAAAGGTCCTCTAAGGTCTGGAGACCTCGAGGTATGTTCTTATCTTTGGCACAGAAACACCTCTACTTACAGTATCACTATTTGCGTTTTCACATTGCCAGTTTCGATTTCAATCTATTTGTTTAGGTGTTTATTTCTATGTTAAAGGGTGGCTCTTCCTCATCGAGGGTTCTTCACTTAGGAAGGAAATTTATACGCCAGTTGAGGTACGAATCGGATGACTCCAAACTCATTCACGCTACAGAATGCTTAATCCACTTATCTCCTTCAAAAACATGTAAATATTTTAGTTGTTGGTCTTTAACGGTGCGAATTTGGTTTGAATGATGATTTTAGGTCTTTGAGAGCACGATGGGCTAACCATACGGCTAATCCATTTGCAATTGCGTTACGACTCCTGAGATAAACACTGCTCATATTCTACAAAGGTTTGCAATAAATCCATAGTGTCATTCTTGTATGCTCTCGACCTAGGATGTTTATTTGTGCTATTACCATTCACTTTTTTTATGACTAACTCGGAGAGTCTCCATGCATAGTTATCTGAGCTCTAATTTTCTGTGATTCAGGCTAAGGATAAGAGCTTCATACTTTCTAACGATGTTATTTGTACATTTGAAGTGCGAGGTTACGGGCATGGCTCTCTGCGTAATCACTCTCTGTGTGTATGTCTGTACGCACTCCCTGCAGTTCTCTTAGTGCATGACCCATCGAAATTCATTTCCCACGAAAGTTTCACTGCGAACATCGTTTTCTTCTAAGTCTAGAGTAGCCATTATGTTAAATTCCATGGGCTACTGTTTCCTTGTTTGTATATGTTTTTGAATTACGACCCCTCTAAGGATTCATCATTACAAAGGATGAAGGAGTCCAAAGATGCGTGTGTACAAATTATAAAGGTGAATTTTCGGGTTTTTTGGGCTGTAACATAATTTCGTTTGTCCTCTCTATGTAGTCTTCTAAGTTGGCTAAAGACGGGGATTGTGGCATAGGCCCCATCCATACGCATTGTACCTTGCGGCTTGGCTCCACAGTCTGAATAAATAACATGCCATACTTAGGTGGCACATCTGCCACTACAACATCCATAACCATACATCTGGTGGAACACAGGTCAATTCACACGAGGTCCTTTGATTAGGCAAGTCATTTGCTACACTGAAGTGAATGAATATAAATCTTTGTAGGGTTGGAATTTATCTCTGGGCCTAAATTTCCACGCCTTTATAGGCATTAGGTTGTTGTGATGCCCACGGTGTGCATTGCATTGTGAAGGATCTTGTCATGGATATTGAGAGCGGTATAAAAGGTGGTACTACCCCTTCCTGGCTTTCTTCTATCTTTGGTTGGACCAAACGAAGGGTTGGTTGATCATCACTCGGATTGGCTTGGTGTCATGTTTTCCCCTAGATTTATTCTTTCAAAATTTGGCCTTCTCTTACATCTTGAGTATGACTCGGAGGAAGTGGTATAGAGATTTTATTTTGGCAATCTCACTCTCCAAATTGAAAAGTGGTTGATTCTTTGTAATGTTCAACTGCATCTTTGTTAGCCACCACCTTAGTAGCGGGCTTAGTGTGATGATTTTCATTATGTACGGGATTGGAACTATTTTATCGGGAGCACTAACGGTAGTGCTAGTCTTGCCCGGTTGGTTGACTTTGTTTATCATCGTTTTGATTCTTTTCTTTGTTCTTCCCAAAGCCTCATCCTTGCTGATTTATTAACTCCCACAGTTACTTTAGAAGTTTCTGCGGCACTTTTCTTAATGGTGGTCTGAAGTTTTGGGTTTGGGTATGTAGAAGCTCTTTTTTTCTTCTAGTTATCTTGTTCTCGGCCTGCATAATGGCATTTTCAAATCCAATTATGTAATCCTCGAATTCTAATATTTCCTCATCCCGGTATGAGGGTGAGGGATGATCTTCCTTTGTGGAACAATTGTGGATTGAGTTTTTCTATTCCAAACATGTTTATTGTGGTTCCCTCATACTCTTCTATGATTCCCTCATCTTCATCCGGGGAAAGTTTTCCTAGAAGCTGAGGTATAACTTTGTTGGTATTGTTTGTATGTTGGGAGTGGTATTGTTTCTTCCAAAGTTTTAGTTCTGGTTATGATTTTGGTTTCTATTAGAGTTACTAACTATGACAACCATTTTTTTCCATCATTGTTGTATCTTCTCCATGTTTTTAGATAAAACGGTCATAATTGGGATCAGATGTGGAGGCCATTGTCATTCTATATGTTACCCTTTTTCATCTCTCCAATCTTGCTTTCTTCTCAAATGATTAGCCTCTATAGTCTTTGCTCCTTTTTGCATGTCCTCCAATCTGCTGTAATCCCACTCCCTAATACGGTAGGCCATGTGGGCATCAAAACCCTCGGGATATTTCACTAGGAATGAAACCTTGAGGAGGTTTTCATGTGTGGAGGAAGAGCGTTGTAATCTTCAATACGCTTTGTGAGTAGTCATGGACACTCTCTCTCACATTTATTTTAAGGGTTCTTATGATATAACTTTTGGGGATTTGAAGGGTTGGCCTTAACTTCATTTAACCATGAAGGAAGGAATAGGTATAAACGAAGATCTTGAATCTTATTAGGAGGTAGGCCTTTGAACCCATTTCTTCACATCACCTCCCTGAGCTTTGGGCAAATATTCTCATTTGTTGTATCATCATCTATTTCCGTGTAGTCGAAAAGAATCTTCCATCCTATTCACATGGTCTTGTTGTGGTAGACTCTTTTATGAGTGAAGTGTGGGATCTTTAATTGATAATCATTGGGTAAGAAAATTTTTAGAGGCAGGGTAAAACTGGGTGCCTGTTTACCGCGATGGTATTTTGATGAGGTAAAGTGTTGGCTTGTGCGAGTTGGTAATTGGATGACGGGAATACTAGGACAGTAGAAGTGATGACAGGTGGGTAGAACCCCCAAAGTTTGAATGAAGTGAATATGGAGGTGTAGATGAAGTTTCTCTTGTCCTAATGTGTTAAATACTATGTGATGTTAGACAAGGAAAATCAAGGTAAACTAGTCTAGAACTGCTTGAATGACCTAAGTTCCTGAAATTTTTTTGAGAGTCTAGAGTCGAAAAATGGGTTTTAAGTAATTTTGGAAAATCTTCGGTGAGGAGTTAGCTCTATGAATGTGTCTAGAAATAGTTGGTTTGCGGGTCTTAGGAGTTTTATTAATGATATATCGGGGGTTGTCAACTATTTGGGGTGGATTTGGGTTAGGATAAGCTCTTGTGTGAATGAATCTTGAAGCAGAATGTTGCTTTCAAACTTGACGACTTAATCCCTACTTGTTACTTCTATTATGGATGATGTTGTTATGGAGGGTCTCGGTGGAATCTTAGGTGAACCAAGATAATCACGGACCTCTTGATCACCAGTGATCTTTGATCACAAGAACTATGGATTCACCAGTGGAAGTTTTAGGATTCTTCTCTAGGGAGTACTGCCCCATCACCACGTGCTTATGCAATGTCTCTCTGGGATATCCTCAAAACACAACAAACTACAACAGATAGACTCGGAGGGATTTGGAATATTTCTCTGAAAGGAAGTGAATCTCTGAAGCTTCTAGCCCTTTCCGAATTCTATCTAAGAGTGTGGAGAAACACAAAAATGGTGTAGAAAGTGATTGCAAGTGAAAGTGTTTCTTGACTGTCGAGAGATTACGGGTTTCGAGGCTCTTGTGGTGTAGTGATATGGAAAATACTCATTTCGTTGAGTCGCCATTATGTTGGTGACGATAATTAGGAGAATAAGATCATATATTGCGATTAAGGAGTACTTAAAGTTTAGATTAGAAAAGTCACCATTATGTTGAGGTTTCCCATGTTTTGGAAAGATTGGCAAGCTACCAAAAGATGAGACAACATCAGAACCACTTTCGAGACCTCAGGAATCCAGCCCTCCTGAGTCCCGAGAGAGGATCTCTCTATGAAAAAGAGTTTTATGTCACTTGAAGCTCAAAAGTTAAGATATTAGAGCTAGTTATAGGCACGGGGTTTGTTGGTTGTTGGGAAACTAGAAAAGAAGGGTTCAATATAAAAATAAAGAATGAGCAAGAGGATTTTAGGCAAAGGAGATATAATTCAAGAACATTCAAGACCATTGGGCAATGGAGTCGGGGAAAGGGTTTACTTGCTATTCAATATGCGAGGGCTTTCGGTTGGGCTAGTCATCTGAAGCATTGGATCTTAAAGATGATAGTGTGGCTTGAAATGGTAGAAGGGAAGGTGAAAGCAAGGAAACCTCAAAGGTGACCTTTCGAGATAAAGAATCAGGGGTAGGACATGCCATTAGACAACTGTGATCCAAACTTTGAAGATTAACTCTTGAGACAAGGAAACATTAAATGTTTAAACATAAAGATGAACACGAGATCGGGAGAGAGACTTTTGAACTCTCAATAGCACAGTATCAGAAGCTTATTAGAGACTTAAAAGGTTTAATTAATTGAAAAGGATCCTAGTGAATGAGGTGAGAGTTCTAGACCTCCCCGGTGTTCTAATTCATCCAATTCGTCTAACAAGAACATCTAAAACAAAATTTCATTGATTCATACATCGGGTAGTAATATCGCCTGGACCACTACAACGGTTAAATTAGCTTGAAATCAATCCTGGATAACACATACGGTAGAAAAAATTTAAGGCGGGGAGAGCGAAAACATAGGGTACCTAAGCAAGGTCAAGTCTATGCGATTTCTAATGCATGCCGGAAAATGAAATGAAATGAGCTACGAGGGTAAAACAAATATAGAGATAGAAAAACATCACCGTTGCTTTAGATCAAGATCCGAAGAAATGTGCTTGTCATATTAAAGAGCAACACCGAGTCATGTACAACATGCCAACGACTTGATATTCGATCTGAAAACATCTTCCTCGGCCTATCTTACAACTTTACGGAGAGACTATGTCTCAAAATAAAACATTGCAATTCTCGGATATCGATCAACAACCTTTTATTGGTTTCTTCATGAATTTTATAGCTAAATAGAGCGGAGAAGAGGTGAGAAAAATAAATACTAGCATTAAACTGAGAGGAGAGGGTGAGGCCCGTGCATTTTAAATTACGGGCGATGCTCTTTAGATGAAAGAGTGGTCTTCGTTGAACTGCGATTTACTCCGGGTATGTCTTGATGTACTAGCCTTGGCACCTATGCAATACTTTTGGCCTTTCTGGTGAATTAAATAAAGGTAGAAAAATGATTAAGATTACCTTGCATACGGGTGTAACAAATGCTTCGATAGCATGGGTATTTGTTAATAGCTGGAATTTCCTTAGGAACATGGTATAGAATGGAATGGTATGGGCGCTTTGTCCCTTTATGGAGAGAACATTACTGGCGATGTGAAACTACGATAGTATTGTTTTACGCGCGCTGAACCTTCATGTGATCCATGATCTCTTCGGTCACCGGTACCTTGCCCTTCAATTTCTTCAAAAATCTTTGATTACCGGTCTTGAATTCTGCGATCTTTCACTCCATGCTCTTTTCTTTGCTCTGTGTGTCCATATTTGTGAAAATCAAGATTTAATGCCTCACAGAAGGTTTGACGGAGTTTAACCCTATTACTTTAATGAGTCATGTCATAACACCTTCCCAGGCTTTCTTCATCATTTCGATCTTTGCACACGGTCTTTCTGGTGTTCTTTTCTTGTAATGGTATTTGAACCATGGCAGTTTTCCTTTGCGTGTAACCTGTAAAACACCGTGGCTTACATTAAGAAAACCATGCATGGGAGGGTGGATGTAGCGGGGACATGGCAATGCGACCGTTGAAATGGCAATGGTACGGAGTGATGGCGAAAACGCGAGCGAACGGTGGATAATGGTACCGGTAAAAAGTTTGTCGGAATGCGGCGAATTTAGATAGAAAATTTGACATTTTGACCTTTGAGCAAAATATAAGGGGACGGATGGACATGTGATGAAAACACATGGAACGGAGACGTGGCGGACCCGGTCAATGGCGAGGGCATGCATTTAATCTAGATCGTGCGATCTCGGGAGGAGATAAATAGTGAGAATGCGTCGGAGCGACAAATGGTGGGCAGAGGTCCCTTTTGCCTGGGCTAAGCATTTGGTCAATTTAGTGTGTCCTAAATTGCTACATTAATTTATCAATCAAGGATTAGTAAGTGATGAAGTGTGGTGCACTATATGTGCAAGATAACCTATTTCTTACCTTTTTGTCGTTTTGGTTTTCTAATGAGATGGAAATTATAGAATAAAAACAAGTATGGTTATGATTTTTCAGAGGCAATGATATCCTTTATATTGATTTACCAACTTCAAAACTTTAAAGAATTTGAAACATCTGAAATGACAAAACTTGAAAGGAAATGAAAATGTCTTTGCTAGCTTAATACGTGTAAACATGAAGTATTGAGCATAGAAAACCAAACTATCCTTCTTGCTATCTAAACACAAAAGAAACTATGCTTAAAGAAATCCAAGAATTGCAACAAAGTAAATCTAAATCAAATTACATCAACTTATATTCGATCCCCTGCCATTAGTCTAGCTATGGCTTTCGGAGGTAACCATAAACAACTTGAGCAGTACGATATCTAATTCACAGAAAGTAAACTAATGTCCAATGCACTCCTTAGCAATCCCTCACCATCAGTCCAATTTGTGGCTTTCGGAGAATGCTTGAAAATGACATGAGAAATTTAATATATCTAACTTGTAGAAAGTAAACTAATATCAAACTACACTCTGCCCAATCCTCACCATCGGTCCGGTACAGCGAGCACCTGAATGCTTAAAGACGACATGACAAATTTTAATATATCTAACTTGCGGAAAACAATAATATCAAACTACCTCATGCATGATCCCTCACCATCGGTCGAAATTTGTGGCTTTGAGTAGCGAAAATGACATGAGAAATTTAATATATCTAAATCTAACTACGAAATAAATGTACGAAAATTTGAAATAAAAAGCAAAGCGATCTTGGGAATTAAACAAAAACTAAGAAAAATAAATTAGCGACGGAGCAATATTGATTCCATGTCATTAGTGCGAATGTCACGAGTAAAACTGCCTATTTGCCAATACGAAACAAGAACGATGGAGTTAACAATAACATAAAACATGAAAGACGAAGTAAAATGTAAAGCATGAAAAGATTATGAACGGTGATGAAGCATAAGATATCATGAAAGATACGTGTATATAAACACATGAATGACTTATGATACGATGAACTTAAAGAAATAAAACAAGGAACTATACGGTAATGCACGAAAACCTCGGCGTGTGCGGGGGTCCCTCTGCACGGACCTCGGGTAACAACCTTCAAATACGAATTACGCTTGGAAACAAAGTCTTCTTATATATTAAAATGCGATCCCTGAGAGAGATGATATTACGGCACGGTGGCAACGTAATTACATTATAGAGCTATGCGGGGCGATGGAGACTAATCTAATATGCGTATGCAAATGCGTTGTTATAACAAAGGTAATATAACTAATTCCCTAAAGTTTGTATGTGAGTGGAGACACGTACATCATCACGTCCGAGGATCCGGCATCATGGCCGCATTGAAGAGTAAATCTATGAGGAGTGGATGTTGGATTCGGCTTATGGGCAGGTGTACGGTGTTGATGTGTCTCCCGTAAGTTAGAAACGGTCATGCAAATCCTCACGTGATGAGAAGCAGTCCTGTCACCGTGGGACTCTACGGTTGACTTCCACTTGGCCACGCTGGCCAGCAACCTCTTTAGGTGAATTTGCCGACCAATAAGACAGATCCATGTCCACATCATTTACGACTTGCCCATGTGGCTCGTTTTTCTTGTACGTTGCTGCCAACATAGACTTTCACAAAATGGTGGCGTTGCGACGGTAGGGAAAGTGGCAAGATTCCATAGCTAAATGGCTTAATCTAAATCAAGCGACGAAACACAAAATATAGTTAAAAACCATTTTAGATGCTCTTTTGCAATTAATATACAATGATATTGACAACTTGGAATGTTTAATTGAATGAAAAGGTCTAGGAAGATGTATAAGAAAGATGCGATTTTGAGACTCAACACTAACCCGGGCATCTTTGTGGTGCGATCCGTTGGATGGATAGCTTCGGATTAGGTGTGCGTGCATATCGCGCGGAGTCCTTTGTACGACGTTAACGCGTGATGGGGGGCGATTTTTTAAACAATGCTTGAAGACATGTGTCATGCGGTGAATGGCATCGCTACGAAATGGAAAATCCCTGATACACTTCAGCGGTGCGATGGCTTAAACGGGTTTTGAGCTATTATTGTGGTGTGGGGACCACGGGGTGGATGTCTTGTGAGCCATTGATTTGAAGATTAAATGGATAGTGGATATGCGATCGAGTGGCGAAAAGGGGGAGGGCCAGCGACGCTATGGAGTTTGCGAAGACCGTCAGATATGTACGGATCGATGGTTAAGTGCTCCAGAGTATTCGTTGCGGTAAGCGATTTATGCCTTGGCGCTTGGTCTTGGCCTTTGGGTTATGTGGGGAGGTAGTTTGCGGGGCTAGGGCCGAAGGGCTAAGCCTTATATATTTTCATATATGGGTTTTCGCTTGTTTTAATAATTTGAAGTGAGAAAGGTAGATAAAGGGAATAAGGGGTTTTAAACCAAAAAATGGGTGTGTGCATGGTTTAAAGGGGATTTTGGGATGGTTTAGAAGGACTAGGGGAGGATTTTGGGGTAAAAGGAGGCTTTGAAAAAGGGAAAAAGGGATGAAATGGAGAGTGCAGCAGGGGTACGAGGCGAATGAAGGCCTTCTTTTTTGAGCACAATATTTTACAATCGGTGAGGCTTATTGACTTAGAACGACGGAGGAAATAATCAAAGGGTAGAGAGCATGAAGGAACTTTCAAGGATGATGTGTTTTCAAGAGAAATGCATTCTTCGAAGGCTCATAAAACACCTTCGCTGTTTGCTTGTCGAAATTTATGGGGGCTAACCAGAACCAAAAGGTCTTGTATTGATCTTGCCCTTTGCCTAAAACTGCGCAATCTTAGTTCGAAGTGCACGATAGCTCGAAATACTATGTCTAGGAGTTTCCTCTTATTAGCTTGAGTTATTTGTTTGTCTTAATTGTCTTTCCCCAAGTCGATAGCAATTTCCTAAAGTTAGAGAGTCATATATCTCTACGTATTGCTTGAATTTTTATTTACATGCATTTATCGGTTGTAGTTACATTTATCATGATTAAGGGTTGGTCGTACCATATAAATGTCTACTATTGAACTATTTATGTTTGAAAGCCTTTGTCCTTCTGATACTTGTCCATTCCACTTCATTTACCTTAAGATCCATTTTACCTTGATCGAATCGGCCCTTCAACATACCTTGTATCACCATCTAAGGCTTTCTCGACCTTTTCGACCCCATAGCCAGTTGATCTAACATTATTTTTATCTATCTTAGTCTTTGATCAGTTCCTCCTAAAAAGCCTAAAAAAAAAAACCAAAACCTACTTCAAAACTAGCCTAAAATCGAAACATGAGAAAGCAAAAACACATAGATATCCCTTACACAAATAGAGAGATCCCTCTTTGGTCACAAGGAAGGCTAGGTCCTTGGGCTCCAAAGTTGGTTTGATGTACTACTGTCACTTGGCTTGCCAATCGGCCAAATCACGGGACCTAACATAATGGCGATCACGTGGGACTGCGAGTGATAAACGAACTTATATTCCCTAAACCTTCGAGGAGACCTTTGAGAATACTATCTTGTGGACTTATCCATCGCTCCACCCAACATAATTATGTGATCACGGTGGGACTTTGAATGTCAACAAACTTAGATTCCTAAACCTTTAGAGACCTTTAGAATACTATCTTGTGGACTTATCCTGCTCTCTAACATAATGGCGATCATAGTGGGACCTTCTAAGTTAGTGACAAACTAATTATATCTTAGGACTGGAATCCTCAACCTAGAAGTATTATCGAAGAGTAGAATCAAGTTGTCTCACCATCCTAGCAAAATGATGACCCAACTTTAGAAAACTCTTACAAACCTCGGGGCTACATAAAACTCGGAAAACCCCAAAAAACATCCCTAGATTGGATTTTTATCGGTATTGGTAGTCGACATACACATATCTCTAAAACAACTAAAAACATCCACCAGCGAACTCCACTAGCCTCTAGTAGGCCTATTACTCCACTAGTCCTTATAAAATCTCTAAAGATGAGTAAGCAATCCCAATCATGCGATGGTGGATAACAAAGTTCAAATCTTCCACCTGACTCGACCCTCGATAGATAGAAAAGATCCACTAATGAGAGAACTCTGTTGGTTGAAAAGACACGGTATTCCTTTTTGATTAACGAATGTCTGGATCCAAGGATGCAAAAGAGATATGCTCCGAGAGTAGAGACCATATCCCTAGATTCCCACACAAAATGTCGAAAATAAATCGGATGAAAAACCTACCCTATCTTTCAAAATGAAAGGTTGATGACCCCTTCTTACACCTCATCAAATTTCATATACACATATGGAGGTTGAAGGTTGTATGGCATGAGGTACGCCTCATGAAAATGTTCATGTGGCATTAGAAGGTAACTGAGAAAATTGACATGAATGTTTAGAACCGGGCATCTTGTTTTCTTTGAGAAGGATTTCCACAAGGTATTCTGTCCCCTATATAGGATATTTCCCATCCCTATCGTTATTAAAGTGGTATGGTGATCTCGGATATCATACAATACCTTATAGAAAGTGATGAAAATTTGGAAAATTTGTATCTTTGAAGACCTCCTTAACATCCATTGTGATTTCCATTCTCAAGATAACTATCATGACAGGCCTAGTTGAGTTAGTTGAGGAAGAAATCATTCAAAATCAGAAAAGCACGAGATACCTATTTGAGCACAATTATGTTTATCACCCCCACTAGATGAGGCTCAAGAAAGATATCCATCCTCAGAATCAGTCTTCTCTAGAGATGAAGCAATTGTGCCCCTATCCAAGAAAAATAGAAAATACCTCCTCCTTTATACAAAAGAGGTGATTAGATGTTGAGAATAAAACCCGACTTTTGAACCTTTGTACCAAGGAAAATATTCTTGTTTGTACCATTCTACCTTACCTGCCAAAAATTAATCATAAAGAAACAATTGAACAAATTGTTGTTGAGTTATATCACCTCGCAAGAAGACATTCATCTGCAGTAGCAGTCATAAAGGAAAGAGAAAGCTTACCATGTTCACCATCCAGGAGAAAAGAAAAGACACCACCCCTTACAACAACGGAAAGAAAACAATAAAATCCTAAGCATACGACCATCATCCAAACCTTTTTGTAAAGAAGATATGTATGTGTTTTCTATTCTTTGGGTATCTACTAATGTATTTTCCTGTACTAAAAATACAGTGATTTGTCTTTGATACTACAATATCTTCTCAAGAAGACACCGGTGCCGAAATGGTCTTACCACATCATCGGGATAGTGGCTCACAGCTTGAGAAATCATCTCTTAAACGGGGGCATATAAGATTTCTTGTAGATAGCATAACATTGCTTGTTACTTCGTCAGATAATCATAAAGAGGAGAAGAGATTCTTTCTCAAAAATAATCCCAAAGATTTAATTAAATGTAAAGGAGGAGTAATCTAAATAGAATGTATTTTCAAATCCTCTTTAGGCCGGTTATTATTCGAGGAGCCCTTTCTTTAACCTAGAGACCTTTAAAGAAGGAGGTAGTGTGATGCCATGAAAGAGTTTGTTTATAAAAGTATGAGAAAAAGCTTGACACTACGTAAAAACAATGAGGAGAAGTAGCCTTTTATTTCTTGACATCATCCAAAGAGCTGAGCCCGAATCAACCATGCAATCATCTGTAGTGGTTATATTGGAAAGAAGAGTTCACCAAATAAATGTCTATCGTATATAGGTTAGAGTACAATAGATAAGCATGCAAAATAAGCTGTTATGACATATTTCTTTCGAGTTTGTTTTGAGAAAATAGAAACATAAAAATAACAAGAAAAGTAGAAGAGGAAGCTGAGTTTAGAAAACAAAAAAAAACCCCATGTTGAAAAAAATATGTAGTCATTCGAAACGCATGAGTCTAAATGCTACTACTAGTGCTCAAAAAATGTCTTGTTAGGTTATCAGCCTAATCATGCTTGAACATGTTTTAAATTTGACTAGTAAGTTAGTGAGAGAAGGATAGTCGGAATTGTGTAAACTTGACATCGAAGAAAATAGATTAAGAAGGAATCTGGTTCCATATTCTCGAAAACATAACTTGAAGGAAAACATGGAGTGAAAAACAAAGCATAGCCATCCCTGGCCTTGATTTTTTCTAGAAATTTCATTTTCACGCAAAATAATATTTGTGTGGAGCTTGTCTTTCATACAGTACATGACAAATCGGGGCTTGTCTAATCTTGATTTGGTCATTTTCCAATTTCATGTTTTATTTTAGAGAATAAAATCATGTCCAAGCAAACTTAACATGACGTTTAGTCTAGCATAGGTAGAAAAACAAAGAGGTTCATCGGTTTATTCTGGAACTCCCTATGGATATAAGTGTAGAATTAGATAGTGTCATTTTTCAAAAATATTTATGTCGAAAGGGTTGCTAGTCCAAATGCACCCAAAAGAAGAAAAAATGGTAGGAAATGTGGCGGGGTAGGTAAATGACTTTGATGCTAATGTAACATCAATTTTCGAAGAAATAGCATCGAAGAAAATTTGTATCGATGGATAAGAGCCATGGTCATCGTAGGCAGTGCAGAGTACGGACACCTCCTAAAAAGATACGCCCTCCCAAAAATGGAGCCATTGTTAGTCATCGGTATTTTCACTGTTGAAGATGACTGAGTTTTAAAGCAAGTTTTCTAGAAGTTGATCTCCAATTTGTCCAAATTTGTCCTTACAAGCACCTAAACAATTTTTTCCTCCTACCTTTTCAGTCAGAAGCTATGATGAGAAAAAAACCTAGTTTTCAAGTCCTATCTAATTTCGGTCATATAATTCTATCCATGAGTTTGTGTAGCTAAGGTTATCTGCTATCATTTACCCTCATTCAAGGTCATTTATTATCCAAGTGTTGATAAATGTCTTCCCCTACCTCTGGTCATATGTCATTTTGAATCTAATCCTACCCCGAAAGAAAATACTCGAAATCACAATAAAATATCTCCCTAAGTTAGGTAGTGGTGCTTTAGAATCATATGGCAAAAACATCCACAGTAAAATATTTTGTTCAATACCATCATTAAAATTAGCTTAATGCGCAAAAAAAAAAATGCTTGATACCCATGAAATTACTTTACCACTAAGATGTCTTGATGTCTCGTGGTATGTTTCAAAAATAAAATTGATACAATTTTGATCTACAATGTTTCGGTGTCTCTTTCGAAGCAAAGATGTACAATTATTCCAAGACATTATCAAACTAAAAATAAGAGAACCA
Organism: Pinus albicaulis; assembly: GCA_034641835.2. Taxonomy (NCBI): domain Eukaryota; kingdom Viridiplantae; phylum Streptophyta; class Pinopsida; order Pinales; family Pinaceae; genus Pinus; species Pinus albicaulis. The sequence continues at coordinate 104,395 of JAXQQM020091364.1, forward strand.
TTTGCTTCTCATGTTGTCTTGAGCACAGGATAAGAATACTAGTCGAAGAAGATAGTAAACCTCTCTTGAAACACAATCGAAAGGTTCTAGTAAGTAATGAATAGCGAGAAAATGCTACAAGTACAAGTTATATGTGGCTCTAGGATTAAAAAATATTCACAAGGATATTCTGTGCTTGAGGATACATGTCTTAGAACATACCTCTTATAGCATATTGTCAAATTTTCACTTTATTACTTATTGTGATATCCTGACGAGAGATATGTATTACAAAGAAAGATAAGCATAGTTTGATAAATGGATGAGAAATGTCATGGTATGTTAACCTCCTCCAAGCAAGAGTAGATGGTTGGGTCCGTATTTAACGAAAACCTCTTTCGGTATAAAGAGTAGATGGTTTGGAACATGATAAGGCCTCAGCATTTAAAGCGAGAGGGTTAGGGTAGAGGTATAGCCTCATTCGAAAATATATGAACTAACAACGAATTTCAAATGACTTAAAAAATTGTTTACACCTTCAACCAAAGGATGAAACAAGCGACATAGCATTTAGTGTTTCAAATAGTGTTTTAAATGAGTTCCTTGTTTAAAGGAAAAATTTAATCGGTAGGAAGCAATTGAAGGTTTAGCAGGTTCAAGTCTGAGTGTCAAACATAATCTGGCCAGTGATATTATGGTGTTAAATAAGCTTTTTTTCTTGTCCATAAGGTGTATTAGGTAAATAGGGATGGCATGTGAAAACTTGGATAATCTCCATCAAAAATAGTAGAAGGTAGATAACTTTGTTTCTTAAAAGACCTTTGCAAATGAATATACGGAGATAGTATGGATAGGAAGGGTATGACACGATGATTCAAGTTCGAAGACAACATTCGAAAGAAATAAAACATGCCAGTCTCATAGACAGAAAGACCTTTTAATGTACATAAGAACAAACTTTCATTTGTTTGTATATGATTGCATTAAGGGTTTTAAAAACCATCTATTGATGAATAGATGTAGGTCAAATCTTGGTGAGTGCAAATAAGGGTTTATCCACAATCAAAAGAAAATGTCAATATAAGGTGCTAACGATTGTTTGAAAAACTTCAACAATGCATTTGCATAATCAATCATCGAACACCAAAGAGTTGAATTGTCAAAGTAATTTCTAGAATTGTCAATCACCTCCTTCCAGAGTAGAGCAAAGGGTAATGGATAGTCTTTGATATGGTTCTTGACAATTTTCCTTTTGAAGGATAGAATAGTCTAGGTCTTCAACGATAGCCTCTACCTGCATACAAGAAGATAGTTAAGAAAATGGACTTTATGGTATTTTAAAAGTGACATATCCGAGGCGGTGATTTATGTTTTATATGACAAAAACCTTTTCAAAAGACATCAAACCCTTCCAAAGTAGTTGAAAGGTATTTGAGCTTATTCAAATTTTAAAGGAGGGAGAGGCGGATTTAAGGGGCCCATTAGCAATTTCAAAAACCAAGCAAACATCCCTTGGTACTTTCTTCGAAGAGAGGAAATAGTTTTCGGGCATTTTTTTCAAGTTTTCGGTGCTCAAACTCTGCGCGGTGCGCCTGGCAGACACCGAAAAAAATTGAATGGAGGTCGGGCGTGCTTGTAGATGCGCACGGAAAGCACAATGCTATGGTTACTAGCACCCGAAATTGACCTAACACCTCCATGCGCGACGCTTTCCTACGCAAACGGCTGCTCATCCACCGGACCTCCAAAAACTCCTTTGAACAACGAATCGACGATCAGCCAGGTCCCCAAGCTCATTTCAAGGTATTTCTTCTAGCCTTGGTAAACTTTGAAGTTAAAAGGGGATTTTCTTTGTAGTTTCCAAGAAGAAACGGGGGTTTTAAGGCTTTTATCATCTAAAAACCTGAAGAGAAATGGTAGTTAAAAAGAGGGAGATAAGTTGTTTGTCAAATTGAAAAGTCTCTTTTATCATGGTTAGTAAATGATACATGAGTGAAAGAGGGAGGGATTTTTATGCAATTTGAAATCTCTTTGTGCTATTAAAAGCTAAAAGCCTTACGGATGCTAGAAAGGAAAAAAATAGAGGTTGTAGGTCTCAAAATAGTTTAAATGATCATCGACGGTGGTAAAAGGGATGAGGCTTGGTGAGTTTAAAGGGTCCTTTTGAGTTGTGAGATAGTGAAAAAATTTTGCGACCCCCATAATCAAAAAGGCGATTTAGTTTAAATAAGTCTTAGATCATTTTTAAAAGATTGTCTTAACGAGTTTTTACAAAAGGCGGTTGTTTGCACTTTAAAAGCAAAGATATAGGCAGTGATTAGGAGATTTGGCCTTTGGTAAAAATCAAAGTTTTGTTGTTGTGGGTATCGATGATTAATAGGTGATAGGAAAGGTGTTTGGCCTTAAACAAAGAGATTGCCTCTTCAAACAAAAAATTACAAACATATCTTGTTTAAATCCTCTTACTCAAACACATTGATGAAAGTGATTTTGGTTCTCATTTGACAAAAATTGTTTGCTAGCATCAAAAACACATTGACTTGCAGGGAGGAAAAGGTGTGGTGTTGGGAAACTATTTCGAAGTCATTTGAATAAGCTTTGTCTTGGTCGGCCAGCCAAGAAATTATCAAAGCAAAATGCCTCCTAGGAAAGATAAACGAAGTGGCCCTCTGTGAAAAGATATGAACCTTTTTTCAACGGAGGAACTAAATGCCCATCCTTTAGTACTTTTAACTTTTCATGAAGTAGGATGTTTGGATTTTTGTAGAGAATTTCGGGAAGTGCAAGAAAAGTTATCTTCCCATGACACATCTGTTGCTTCCAAAGTACACGAAGAGGCTCTTCATCTAGCAAGATTAGACTTCAAATTTTCTCCCTAGATCCATTTCCCGAGCTACGAATTCCATATGTCGGAGAAAAATGGTTTAGCGAGTTACTTAGACTCATATCAATACAAACCCCCTTTTGAAACCGAGCATTGGGATGCATGCCATCCATCTTTCCTTTTTCATATTTTGTTGACTAGCTATGCTTCCCTCCCTTGAAGATAATCATGAAATATATTACATGTGAGGGAAGATTTTTTAAAGGGTTTATGCTTACCATGTCTGACTACTCATGCACTTCACAAAGAACCCAATTGATAAACCTCCCCTTTTCCTCCATAGAAGTAATTGAAAGATGACTTCACTGTTCCGAGACCTTCTTCTCAACATCGACTTGTCTTTTCCATCACATTCCCTTATCAGATTGTCATTCTCCATCAACGATAAAGAGAGAATTTCTTGGGACACTTTCATTTCACATCCCAATTTAGCCACTATCTCTCTTCATCCTTGCATCTCCTTCACCTTCCACTCATCATCCTTCTCGCCTTCTTCTAGTAAACCCACTCCCCAGAAATAAAAATCTTCTATGATTGATCGAAGAAAGAGCATAGTGAGGAAGAAAAACACGGTGAAGAAGAACGACTCGGTGATGAAGAGGAGCACGATGGCTTAAACATAGTGATAAAGAAAAACGGTGATGAAGAGGAGGCAAAAGTGAAGAAAAGCACATAGTGATGAAAAGCAGCACGGTGATGAGAAAGAGCACCATGAAGAAATGAAATAGTTTGATGAGGAACACAATGGAGTCACAAAGAGGAATATATTGGTAGCCCTCACAACGGCAAACATGATGAGGATGAAGCACAAAACATTGAAGATACGAGCCTAAAAGTCTGAAGAAAGTAGGAGCCAAAGGCGAAAAAGGCAACCCTCAAGAGACATGGGTGACGTTAAGGCATTCATGAGGAGGGTCAAATGTTGGCAAGGATGATGAGGAGAATAGAAAGGGCAAAGACCAAATAGAGCATGTGCTAGTTGCCTCTCTAGCGAGGGCCATGCTTTCTTCTCCAAAGATATGACGAACATCGAAAAGAAAGTGGCTCAAGCTGTAACTCAAAATGTTACTGAAGGCACTCCAAAGCAAAGGGAAGTTTCGAAACGATCCATTGTTGAATTACCAAAGAGGAGGAGGACCAAAGAAGGCCACCTAAAGCAAGGAAAAGAGAAGGAAAAGCCGACCATGAGGAAAGAGGGATTTTGACATAAAACGAAATAAACGAAGTGATAACAACGACAATGAGGCCAGAATCCTAGAATCTCTCTTGATAAATAAAGAAGAACAAATTCATGATCTAAGAGGATCTAGAGAGGTCTAAAAATCTCATTCGTTTTACTGCCAAACCTATGAAAACAAGCAAATGCGTGTCCACGTGGCGGTGTGAGACACGGGGCCTACATCGGAAGTATCGAAAAAGAGGCCTCCAAAGCACAAATTCAGTTGGAAGAACTCATGGGCGAATTCAATGATAGTGAAGAAGATCAGCTAAGGAGGAAGAGGCCAAGGACCATGGGACTCGAGGAAGAGCTTTTGGAGAAACAAGGAGAAGAAGGCTGCTCTTTTCCAATATTTTCCTCTTACCGCACAGGTCCTTGGGCTCAGTTGGTTTGATGTTACCTGTCACACAGCTTGCCAATCGGCCAAATCATGGGACCCTAACACATGTCACGATGGTATCATACCTTACGACCATTTCACTTTGATGAAATCGATCGAAAGTCCCATGCCTCCTGCGCGTCTCTGTCAACAATGCTTACATGGTAAAGTCGCATCCACCACGTATGTGTATAATACTGTCATATGCCATACCAGAGACACACATATGGGTACTATATTCCACCTATTGGAAAAAAAGAAAATACCCACGAGGGCATCAACGGTCATTGTCAACAACCGCCAACATCACCACCATATCGGTGATATAGGCCAGGCATATATTTATCAATTAGATTTGTTTAACTAGCCACAACATCGCGAGCGTGGGACATGCACATATAGGTTGAAAATTTGTATATGTATTGTAAATTGTATTTTTCTATAGGGATCCCTTAGGCCATGGTCATTCTTGGAAACGGTGTAGGGTGTTTTTCAATTCCAAGCTTCACGCGAGCCTATATCCTCTTTCTCTACGCATGATATAGAAAAGAAACTATAATGTATTTCGGCTATATAGTTCTTCCTAGACCTCACACATTAGGGGAAAATCTTAACACTAGAAAATCGTACGATAGAATATGACATTATTTAATGTCGAGAAAAGGGGTTACGGGCTGGAAGGCATTACAAAATCTGGAAAGCATTTAAAAATCTCTAAGGTACGAGAAAATCAAGTTTAGACTAGTCCTAAATTCTATTTGCGCATATGCTTAAGTGAAGAGCGCCTTCGTGCGCCTTTTGCGGGATATGCGTGCGATCTGAGAGAGGTGAAATGTCACTATCCGAGACCACACCAAGAAAAGGACAAGTGATGCCTTACTTGTAGCCACCTAAGAACGACCACCAACACCTCCTTAGACACTATGTCGGCACACGGAATATTTGGAGCACACAAAGGAATCATACACCCCTCTCTTGGGTCATCATCCTCCATGTCTCAAGAGAGGGAAGGAAGAGATTTGAAATGTCCTATATAAGACCACCATGAGATGAAGAATTTGTGAACACATTGTTATGCTAGACGGAAATTGTAGCGCAATACTAACGTTATTGAACGGAGGGCGAAAGATAGAGAGGGGAATCAATTGTTGGCCACCCAACAAGTTCAATCCAATACGATGAAATGCACTAAGGCAATCTTGGGATAAAAAAATCCTTGCATCGAGACCTAGAACCATTGTCTAGGGCCCTTTGGCAAAGGGTAAAGATTCACTCTTATTACTACCGGTGCTCGATAAGAAGGGCTTTAGAGCCATCGCTCATATTATTGTTGTCATTTGACTCTTTTCGAGCTCATGTTTATTTGTTTAGTTTTTAGTTTATATGCATGCTATTTCTATATCTAGTATTCTTATTGATTCTAGCTTGTTCCACGACTTGCTTGACTCCCTTTTTCCCCTTTTTGTTACCGGCAAATTAAGTGGGTAGACCACCCCTTAAGTTGGTGTGATTTTGTACATACATGCACAGACACACTACAACACACCTCTTGAGAGCAATGTTCCATTTGGAGATCACATTCCTATGCCTTATGTAGAGCATGGGTCTGTATTCCAGGGATGCTGCCCTCATGGATATTTTTCTCTTTATCCGCAACACTACTCGGGTTAGCATGATGCATAGGTATTCTAATTCGTGGATCATCCCTTCATAAAGAACATCGTGATTCATTTGGTGACGCGATGCTGCTAAGCCCGATAGAAATTGATTATTATGAACTTATTTTGGCTTCGCCTCCTCCTCCTACGATCATGCCTCCTTTGAGTATGTCTCTTCGACACGTATTCTCAATCCCCTTGGCTCGACGATTCGGGTTCGTCGAGATCCTTTAAATGAGGTCTTTCCCCTTTGATGAAGCCATCGTGGAAGCTATGTCTCTCGAGGATCCTCCTTGGGATGATACTATTCATCATTCCTCTTTCATGCCTAGCCTTGGGGCCATGTCTACTTGTCTTGAGAGTTCACTTTAGGATTTTCTCCTCCACTTCAAATGCCCATCTTTGACCCATGAAGTCTTTATGGAAGGTAACTTGAAACATTACACGGATGATTCCTATTGACATCTCCCTTAAGCAGGGTTGGCGAGGTATCCATATTGAGGTGACCTATTCTCTGATGAGATTGGGGGTCTATGCTAAGTATCTTCCATAAGTTTCGAGACCTTTTGCTTGGTCTTATGGAGAAATTCCCAACATTAATCCGAGTATAGTTGTGCATAAATTCCTACCTATCCTAGTGCGAAACTGTTCGCAACGTCTTCATCCCGTGCGCCTAAATTGGCGCTATTAAGGGTGAAGTTGAAAAAATTCTTAAAGTTGGTTTTATTTATCCGATTCCCGCTTGACGGAGAATGGGTTTCTAATATTTTCTGTCGATAAAAAATAGGGTACTATTCATGTACGTGTAGATTTTAGGATATGTTGCGTTTTCCCTAAGGATAATTATCCCACTCTTTTATTAGCAGGATCATTGAAAAATGTGCGGGAGTGATATATTTTCCCTTATGGATGGGTTTAAGGTACAACCGGATCAATATTCTTTTGGATGATCAACAGGCCGCCTTTATCTATCCTTGGGGTACCTTTGCCTATAAGAAAGCTCCCTTTTGGTCTTAAGAATGATGGGGCCACATTTGAGAAATGTCATGTACTTTCCATGATATCGAGAACATTGTTCAACCTTACGGATGACCTTAAAATCATTACGCACAAGTGTCCAGAAGGCCATCTTGATGTCTGGTCAAGCTCTTCTTCTTCGTGTAGGCTATAACATTTAGCTCAATTTGCATAAGTGTGTGTCGTTGATTTCGATAGAATCTTAGGGTTTATCATCTCTAAATACGAGTTCATCTCGATCCCCTCAAAGTCAAAGCTATTTTCGGTCTTCCTCTCCTTCATCTTCACATTAGTACCAAATTCTACAAGGGAAAGCTAATTTCCCTCTATTTATTTTTATACCAAACTATGCGAAGTAGCCAAAGGATTCACGCGATTACTTAAGCAAGGCATCCCATTCCTCGGGATGATTACCCAAAAATCCTTCAATGCATTAAATATGTTGCTGCGTCGATACTCCTTTGTTGTGTTCTTAATTTATCATCACGACTACTCCCTCTATTTGGCTACGCATTTCGCACTATAGCCATCGTTAGGAGTGCAAGTTGACGATGATGGTGACGAGCATGTCATTTATTACTTAAGCCACAATCTTAAATCTTGTTAGCCATCGGTATTTTTTACATGTTAGTAGGAGCTATATCGACAATGAGTTTTCTAGAAAGCCCAAGTTTCCTTATGTCAATATGTCATCCGGAAAACCCTCCTAAAACACCGCTTCTACCTTTTCGGTCCACCCCAGCGAAATCAAACCTCATTGTCACTATCCCATCTAGCTTCAGCCTTCTTGATCTGCCCATCGGCTTTAAAGGAAAATCCCTGTCTGTTTCAAAAGTCTCCCCTATGTTAGGAAGTGGCGCTTTGAACATTTCACCCTTGGCAATCATCGAAAAGCCAAAAAGCCTCCATCTCTGCAATAGACCTACCATAGTGACCTCTTACTTTGCAAAAATAATTTTACAAGCGGCCCTAAGTCGCGCCACTCATATCCTAGATCTCGGCTTAACTGTGAAAAACCCCAATCTCAAGGCGACTATTAGGTTTTCACGGTTGTTCTATGGTTTCTACAAAGGCAGGAAATATAATTTCATCTCATGGAGCTTGAATTTACAGTTAGAGGAACAGCTGCTTCTAAATGTAACTTGAGCCTGAGATATGTCTGCAAAGCAGAAAGCTACTCATCCAGACTTTACAGCTCTTTCCAGCATGAAAATCACAGAAAAACACCACTGTCACAGAAAACTGGCAAATTGTCATGGCCCAGAACCTCCTTCATTTACAAGCAGAGGGTTAGGGCGCCTCCTTCATCCACAAGCAGAGGGCGCTGGCCAATATTGACTTGGGAGATTGCAAAAGTCCAGGTTTGCCTTGAACTGAACAAATGGAATAGAGACTCCAGGGTTTATGAATGTGACTGATGATCATAACAGGAATAAAGTTGAAATATGCTAGCTCAAAGGAAAAAACAGTCTGGTCTGATAAAGGAGGTCATTTGAAGCTTTCAAATCATGTGAATTTTTGAACTTTAGAAAAGCATGTCATCAATAAACATTCCAATCTTCAGCAGCCTGTTTGTCCACAAGATCAAATGGAATAGATGTTGACAACAAAGGCCATTACACAGGCAGGAAGAAAGTTCTCGGTTTTTCAAAAAGCACTAACCTCCATAGCCACAGAAACTATTTGTCAAGTAATCTGTCATGAGATGACCAAACCAAATGATGATATTTCAGTCACCCCTAGAACGCTGTAGAGAGACAATGTCACTTTGGCTAGGGTTTTTGCTGAAATACAGTGATGCTTGCAAGAAGAGATGCTAATATTGATGTTTTTCAAGAGGTTCACTTACCATCACATCCAGAGAAAAGCTGTGTCAAACAGAGTTGTCAAAACACCTTCAGATACCTTACCTGATGAAGAGCCTCCTCCATGTATGAGCAGATGGCCAAAGCCATTGCAGGTTGCTGAAACTGATTGATCTAAAAATGCAGTGGAAGGATACAAAAATTGAATAGAAGTCATTTCACAGGTAAGTGATAATGTTTATGATGCAAAGGTATTGATTTCCCTATTCAAAGAGCTGTCTGTCAGACTATACCTGTAGTGGAAAAGAGACAATATTGAATATATGCATGCATTAATACCAAAAAGGAGCAATTTCTTTAAAGGAAATGGTTAAAAGGTACTCCACTATCACTGGCCCAGAAATCTAAAAGAGCTCCTTTTGAGTAAACAGAGAAGTATAGTGTGAAAGCATGCAACCAAAAGAGTGCACTTACAGTCCAGAGAGAAGCTTGTGAATCACCTGGAAGCAGCAATTATCAAACACATTGGAAGAACACAGGACATCTCATGTTGAATAACACAACAGTCGCCAAGGTTGGTCAAAGTGCTCTTTGACACATTCTGATTGAGTTTCTTCAGATTATCACTAAGAAGGTAAAACAGTGGCCAAAGTTGAACCATAGAATGCATGATGAATAGGTATACAATGCTATAAGTGGACAGAGAGGAGGTTTGATAAATTGTCAGTTTTGGAGTTTGGAACAAATGCATCTTTCTCATCATTCAAAGGACAGATACATCATAGGTAATGTACCTATAAGCAGGAAATTATTTTGGAAAAAAGGGGCGCCTTCTTGAAATCGAGAAACCATAACCAAATTCAAAGTTATGTCAATAAACTTGGCACCTGTTGTATTTAAAGATTGGAGAAGCTGTCAAAGGCCAAAGACTGTCAAGACAGATTTACAAAACTAGCCCTGTCCTTCAAAGAACAAAGCAGTATTCAGCTATTCCATCGACAGTTTTAAAAGGGGTTGTTATGCATCATAAATATTACCTGTATTACTAAAACACAGTGGCAGAAGTGATGAAGAGTTGTTGAGTTGTTTGTCAAGGTTTAAAGCTAGGGGTTGAAATGTCCCCCAAAGGAAAAAACTAAAAAATCACCTTTTGAAACTACTGTGTACTAAACAGAGTCATTGTTCGGGTTTGTATATTCAAAATGACAAGCCCACGGTTTAAAAACAAAACAAAGTTGAAAACCAATGCTACTTTCAAAGGTTTAATGACCGTTGAAGATTTGTTGTGAAATGACATAAGAAGAGCAAGGTCGAAGGAAAATCTTTTCATTTTCAAAACTGAAGACGAAACCCCGTGTCGCCCTAGCATCAAAGCAAGAAATTTCTGGTCAACTTGCAGAAGTTTGGCACCGTTTAAGGCCGAGCGACGCGCCTGGAAACGTGCGCGACGCGCCTGGCAGAGGTTTTGAACGGGCAGTTAGTATTGGTGACGCGCCTGTACGCCGCCCGACAGGTCGACCCGACATGCCACCCAGGGCTATTTTTGCGCGACGTTCTTTGCTGGAGGAGTGTCGCGCATGTTTTGAAGACCCCCGGTGTTTCTCCAGCCCTGCACGAGGATTTTGCATCGAAGTTAAAGGTATGCTATATGTTTTTCACCCGGTTCCAAAATTTTAAAGTGCTACCAAGGTTTGAGGAGCCACTGTCAAGTTTGTAGAAGCCAGGGTTTAAATGTGATGAAAAGGATAGGGATAAACGCTGGAGAGGTGTGATGTTTTGATTCAAAGAACGCTGGTTCACTATTAAAACTGCTGCGAATTTTCATCACTCCACATGCAAAACTTCAAAACCTTGTCATTATAGTTGAAAAACAATGTTTTCTGCACAGTGATCTGAAGTGTTAGATTTTGATGAAGTACTGACTGTGTCATCTAGAAACCCTACGGGAAAGGAGTGGGTGTTAAGACTAAGGGCAGCCTGTTTAAGTCTTCAAAACATCGAAAGGCAGAGATTTACAATTTGAAGCTGCAAAGAAGACTTTGTTATAGAAAGACAGGGTTCTGGTCTTAAAAGAGAAACTTTTCACACAGTCCTCCAAACATTGCCACATTATCAAAACAGTGAAGTTCACTCAGTAAGAGAGGTTTTGACATTCTTTTTGTTTGAAAAAGAAAACTCACACATTTTCTGCCCAAAAGCTTGATAGTCTTCTAAAGCTCTGTCATTTTTACCCCAGCCTGTGTATTTACTGTCTAAGACATATTTATGATGGTTTGTAATTAATGCAAGATCAGTGGAAAGTTGGCACACCTATACAGGGCAGAATTGTTAATGACTAAAAGCCTCCTTGAGCAAGGAGCTAGGTGTATTGGTTGGCATCTAAGACTTCAAAAAACAGAGTGATTTTGGCATTTTCTCACAGCACACTCTTTAGCAGACTGCCTTTCTTTCACTGTATTATTTCATACTGAGATTTTGTTGACAGAGTTTTTTCCAAAGATGAACAGGACACTTTCTGAAGGACAGGGTTATTGATGATTGAATTTAACATTGAGACATAGATATAAATGTGGCGGTTAATCTCTTAAATTCACAAGCAAAGAGTGTGTTTCCTAAAACACTGTGCACTGATATTTCACCTAACATAGGTCTGCCCTTCTTTTCACCATATTGTATCATTTTGAAGAGCTGTTGACTGTGATATTTTTCAAGAGGAAGACCATTTCTGAAGAGCATGGTTTTAATATTTGAAGATTGGTCTTAGAGACACAAATACAAGTGTTGGTTGGCCTCTAACAAATTCATAAGGGGAGTGATTGCTTAAAACTGTGCATAGGGAATCTACACAACAGTTTGTCCCATCTTTACACAGGGTACCATATTAAAAAGTTTGCCTGGCTGAAGTGCATCCAGAAGTGAAGGGCTGTTTTTAAGGAGTGCAGAGGTGGTTTATTAAAAAAAAACATTGTTGCAATCTATCCTAACCACATTTTCTATCTTTCCAAACAGTATAGTGACCAGTTTCAATCCAGCAGAGCATTTTTACATACAGTGAAGGCAGTTTGCCTCTTCCAAAGCTTGTTCAAGTCAGAATGCCTCCAAAGCAAGATCACAGGAGCGGTCCACATAAGAGATATGAGCCTGTTTCCACGGAAGAAATCAATGCTCACCCATCTGTGCTTTTCAATTTCCATGAAGTAGGCTGTCTTGATTTCTGCCAGAGGATAGAAGAAGTCAAGAGTTTTTCGCCACTAACACATTTGTGCGCTTTGAGATTCAAGGAAAAACACTTCCAATTGGCGGGTCTTGATTTCAAAATTTCTCAAAGGTATGTATCCAAGGCTACCAAGATCCCGTATCATGGTGAAAAGTGGTTTAAACAAGCTCATCTTGTTTTAGAGGATTATAAACCTTTCATCAAGCCTGAACATAGGGAAACCATCACTGCTATTTTCCCTTTTTCCTATCTTCTTGACAGTTATGCTCCACTGATGAAAGCCATAATGAGATATTTCACTTGTGAAGGGAGGTTTAACCGGATTTATGCCTATCATGTCCGCTTGTTGATGCATTTTACTAGAAGCAGGCAACTAAACCTTCCATACTTTTTGTCCAAGAGCATAGAGAAAATGGCATCTACTGTCCAAAAGAAGGCTCCACCTCAGCAAATTCCTTCTCTCTTTCATCATTCCTTGATCAAGATTATCTTCTTACACCAGCTAGAGAAGAAGGGGGTTTCATGGGATTCATTCATCAGCCATTCAGATTTTGCCACTGTCCCTCCTGTTCATGTGTCTCCTACTCAGCCTGTCCATCGTCCAGTGCCTTTGTCTAGTAGGCCTACACCTAGAAAACTCAGAATGACTACTGGGCAGCCAAGTCAGCAACAAGAAGGAGAAGGCAGTGAACAACAGCAGTTGGAGGTTGAGGAACAGCAGCAGTTAGAGGTTGAGGAACATCAGTAGTTGGATATTGAGGGACAGCAGCAGAGACAGGAAGAGGAACAGCAGCAGACAGCAGTTGAGGAGAAGCAAGTTGGGCAGGCAATTGAAACACCTTTTGAGCCACAAACTGGACAGGATATTGAGGAAGGACAGCAAGCTAAAGCTGCCACCTTAACATTAGCAAAGATTGTTCCTAGTAAGAGGAAATTACCCAAAAAGACACTTTCTAGTTTGCCAAGGAGGAAAAGCACCAGATTGGCTTTCAAAGGCAAAAGTAAAATTGGAGAAAGTACAAAGCATGGAGGTGAATTAGCTATTATCCCTATCCAAAGCGATGATAGTGACAATGAGGCCCGCCTCCTTGAAAACCTCCTCATTCACAAAGAGGGGAAAATTGAGGTGTTACAAGAAGACCTTCAAAGGGTGAGGAATTTCAACCACTTCTTGGAGGTTGAAAACAAACAAATGAAGTTTCATGCAGCTATTCATGAGGCAAGGGCAATCAAGTATAAGAAAGAGGCAGAAAAGGCACAAGAAAGAATTGAAGAACTCATTGGTGAGTTTGATGATGAAGAGGAGGAAGACCAGCCTAGGCGGAAGAGGCCTAGGACCATCAGGCTTAGAAGAGCCTTGGAAAAGCAGAGAGCAGAAGAACAAGCTCATTTCGAAGCCTTTCCTCTCACTGCCCTCCTTGAGCAGGAAATTGAGGAAAACAAAGAAGCATGGCTTGAGAGAGCTAACCAGCATTTGAAAACAAAGCTTGAGAGGGCGAACAGGGATCTTGAGCTACAAAGAAAGAGGACTCTTCACTTTCAGAAGCTAAATCAGTTTGCCAGGCGAAAATTAAAGGCAACACAAGAGAAATTGAAGAAGTTGAAGGGGAAGCGCCTAGCACGGAAGGAAGGGAAAAGCATATCAGCCCTTGATATTTTGGCCTCAGCTTCGGAGCATGCTGCTATGGACCCTTGAGGGTCATGCATGCCAATTTTGGGCCTTGTTCGACAACTTTTTGTTTTTTGGCATTTTTTGGGTTTTTGGTCGAAAACTCATAATTTCGCCATTTCAGTTTGAGGAATTGTCAAGGGAGGAGGATGACACCGATAGATGCTATAATTTTATGAGCAGGTCTCCAGCGATTTTCAGGGCATTTGGAGATCATTCGCCCCCTCAAATTGGCGAAAAACGCCCTCATTTTGCACGTTCTGCCCGCCATATCAGCAGTCTGCTATTTTCTGGGTTTTTGCACACAGGTACAGTTTTGGATGACTTCCGGACCTCAGATTGAGTTGGTTTCAGTTGCGCTGGAAAGTAGACACAGAGATCTTTTCAGAAAGCCCTCATGAGCCTCATTTCGACATCGGGAAGGCTGCCTATTGCATCCAGCAAGTCAGGGGACCTTTTTCAGGCATAAATATGAAGTATTTTTGTAATTTTTGAACTTCAAAAATCTGCTTTTCCCAAATGTGCGTTAAGCTATTTTTATCATTGGGAAATGATGTAAAGTCAATATAATTTCCGTTTTAGCAGTTTTTTAGATATTTTATGGGATATTTTGTGCCTTGGGCTTTGCAAATCCTCAAGGACAAGTTTAGATATTTTGACTTGGCCAATGGGATAGCTAGTTGCTCCATGAGGTTTTCCTCCCTCAAGCCTATTTATTCCATGGGTTTCATTGTAAATCAAGAGGCTGAACTTGAGAGAAGAATTAATACATTGGTCATATGAGCTTTGAAGAATACACTTGAGTTATGATTTTTGGACTGCCTCTTGGATGCTTTTGAGGAATGATGAAGGATTGTTGATGGATTCCTTGACATGGTAGAATGGTATAGTGTTTCTTGATATGTTTTTTGTCTTCTAGTTTTCATTCATAATACATATTTCTTGCTGCTATAGATCAGTAGAGATTGATTTTGAGATATGCCCATGGAGGCACCTCAAAATCCCTGAATCTTCATAGCTTGATGTTTTCTTCTTCCTTAGTTATGCTAAAGAATTCTTAGCTGCTCTTTATTAACTTAAGGTATTGTTGCTAAGTTTTATTCATAAGTTCTATGTATGTTGAGTAGGATGTATGGTTTGCCCTACCTACCTATTAGCTGCCCATAGTTCTGTCCATAAAACTTTCTCTTTGACTGATTTGTTGATCATTTTGTTGAACCAAGGAGGCCTAGTCCCGATCTAGCCCTTTGCCTAAAACTATGAAAACTTATTTGTCCAAGTGCCCAATGACTTAGAGAATATGTTTAGGCGTTCCGGCATAGTTTATGAGTTGTTAGTTTGTCTCATGTGTTTTCCCCAAAGTCTGATAGCCATTTCCCGAAGTTAGAGGGTCTTATACCTCTATGTATGGCTGGAATGTTTGATTTCTATGTATTGATTAGCTTATAGTTATTCCTAGCATGATTAATGGCTTGCTATTACATGTTTATGTATGCTATTAACTAGTTTGCACTTGAAATCCCTTGTCTTTCACCAACTTATTGTTCATTTAATCCATTTTTCCCAGAGATCCCTTCTACTGTGAATCAAATCGGCCCTACAGCAGCTTTACATCATCACCTCATAAGCTTCCTTGACCTGTTTGACCCCATAGCCCAATTTATCTACATCTTGTTATCCAATTTATGTATTTGATCAGTTTCATCCCTCACAAACTTAAAAAACCAAAAAACTAAAAACATACTTCATAACTAGCCTAATATCAGAACACCGCAAGTAAACACACCGACATCTTTTATACATTATAGAAGAGCCCTCTGCGGAGTCCGAAGGCTAGGTCCTTGGGCTCAGCTTGGATTTGATGTTACATCGTGTTGGCTAAGCCAATCGGCCAAATCACGGGACCCTAACATAATGGCGATCACGGTGGGACTTTGAGTTAGTGACAATCTAAGGACACCTTAGAACTCTATAGTCCTTATTTTCAAGAATACTAGCCTTTAGCCACCTCATCGCCACTCTAACATAATGGCGATCACGGTCAGGACTTTGAATAAACATCCTAGGTATATGGAACTCTATAAAGAATCCTAAATTGTAGAAAGAGTAGAATACAGTTGTCTCACCATCTCACAGCAAAATGATGAGTCGGTTATAGGAAATTCTTCCAAACCTCGAGACTACATAAAACTCGGAAAAAACCACAAAAAACACTCCCTTAGATTGGCTTTTGACATTATTGGTGGTGGACCATACACATATACCTCAAAACAATAGACATTCCACACAGCGACTCCACTAACTTCTAGTGAGCCTTACTATTTTACCAAATTCTGACTGCTATATCCGATATACCTATCCCATCACTCACTAACATAGCGGGAGATGGTAAGACACGAGTACATAATAGTCAAGCCAAACTCTTATAGACTCTTTGGTCCTTTAGGTACCATAAACAAGCTAACGTCCATAGACTCATTTTTAGAGTAAACTCTTTTGTTCTCATCACCTAGCAAAGTGTTGAAACAAGTCTAGGATACTTTAACAAACCATGGGTTGCACATAAAACTCGAGAAAATCCAAAAACATTCTCAGTTAGTCTTGGTGGTGGACCATAGCTATCTTCACAAAAACAACCGAGTTCCACAGCGACTCCACTAATCCATCCTGTTACTTGGACCATCCTTCACCTTAGTAAAAATTTACAAAAACCACTCACCAGACATTCACCGATACCATCTCCTTTCTAAACCTGCGGATCTAAAATGCGGCGTCACGAAGAATCAATACCGAGCCCATCCGGACCCAAATCCCCCTATCATAGTAGATGACCCGAGAAAGATTAACATGGCAAGCACGGCCGGCCATCTAGCTGCGGGGTAGATCCATCGAAGTAGAAAGATACGCACCTAAACATCGCACTATCCTCTTAGATTCACCTTTTGAATTAGAGTCATCACAAACTCTTCCCGAAGCAAATCATATAGTAAGATAAACTTTGACGATCTTGAACCCTAAACCCACCACGAGTCTAGTAGAGAAGTTTCACCTACCACTCCTCCTGATTTCCAGCTTCTTTGTCGGTTTTGGCTCCCTGCATCCCGGACTCTTGCTCAAAACCGGATCATTGGTCAAGTTCATCAGCCACTTTGGTCAAACCACCTTGTTCCAAACCACTTCATTACGCCTACTAGTCCTCATCTTGTACATCATCCATTAGCTCCGATCATGGCCGGCCCCAGTACGCACCTTTGGTGTTGCCACCACCCTTGGCTCCTCTCCCAAAAAAATATCGAGACAAAATCCCACACTTTCTTGGAGAAGACACCACCACACCTCAACGGCATATAAGTAGGATGAGCGATGCTTATGAATACCTAGAGGTACAAGACGAGGCCCACATCGAATGAGAATATTTGCTCAAAGTCTTGGTGAGTGAACCTAAAGCATGTGGTTCGAAAGCAGCTCAAACCAACATCCATGATATCCCCGCACTACATCAGAGTCTTCGGAAATAGGTGGGAAATCCGAAGGAACCCCATTCAAATCTGTCAGAATACTGACCTAAAACGGGAAAATGGGGAAAGTGTCAAGCTTATTGCACCAAATTCAACGATGTATATAACTCCCTACCACCTCATTTCAAACCCCCACTTGGTTTAGCCTTGGCGAAATTCCCAGGGTTTGATCCGGACATGACATATCATACGAGAGGCAAAGGATCCCCCCACCTTGGAGAAATGCAACAAATAGCCATAAAAGGATATGCTAACCCAGCGAGAAAAGAGGGCTAGGACTAGATCGAGAAAGGAGAGGTGCCTATGAGGAAACCCGGGTCTCACCTCATCACCTTCCCTAGATCCTAGAATAGATGATTTAGTCAGAATCCGCACAGCGAAATGTGGAAAAAGATAAATGAAAAAGCTCTGATGGGATAACCGGCCAAACCCTCCGTCGAAACCGAAACCAAAACTTTAGGAGAGGCTTGACCCCAAACAGAGACCAGAGGAAAATGACCAACGAATCGGTACAGTACCTAATGAAAAACTATGTGGAAGAGGATGATAGGGATACATAACCTCTTGATGAAAGTCATCTAGCCTCATAGGATGCGATAATGAGAGTGAAATTGTACCTCACGAGAAGAAGAACAAGCCTTCTTTTCGCACCGATCGAATGAGACCAACTATGAATATCTTGACGACCATTGCCATAGATTTTTAGAATGCCATTATAGAAGCTCATCGGCAATATAATCTTAGAAGCAAAAAAAGCCAAAACCATTCCAAAAAGAATAGTCCTAAACAACACCAAAATCTCTGATAACATCTTAAATAAGACCATGGATAGCAGCAAAATCGAGGCCAAAAGGACTGACCAAAACAAAGGTAAGGCCATTCAGACAAGTACTAGCTCAGACACTCCTAGTACCTCCAAAGAAACCCCAAGAGTGACTGTATCAAAAGAAGTCCCAAGCCAAAGTCAGCAAATTAAGAACATAGAAAAGGTTATGTCTGAAAAAGCTGAAACAAATCTGCCTAAGTTACCTACTCCTTTTAGCTTCGAAGGGGAAATTTCCAAAATAAAAATTACCATACCCCTTATAGAGTTAATAACTATAGATAGGTATAGATCTCAAATCTTCAAAGTCTTTGACCTAGAGAGTAAGGCAGATACCTTGAATCTAACTGACGACAAGCCCGAGCTTTTATTTGGCCCTAAAGTAGAAGGTGAATATCAAGAAGGAACTATTTCTCCTTTCTATTTAAGCTTAAATATACGGGACAAAATATTACATAATGCCATGTTGGATTCTGGTGCTTCCCATAACCTCATGCCTAAAGAAGTCATGGAAAACCTAGGACTAGAAGTGACTCAACCTTACAAAAACTTGTATTCTTTCGACTCAAGTCAGGTAAAATGTTTAGGTCTGATAAAAAATCTAGATTTTGCCCTAACACAACTACCAGCCAAAAACTTAGTCATGGATGTAGTAGTGGCTGACATCACACCCAAGTATGGGATGCTATTATCAAGAGCATGGGCTGCCAAAATACAAGGTAGCCTTCAAATGGATATGTCATTCGCTACTATCCCAGTTTTCAACCAAACTAGGAGATTATACCGAGAGACTCGCATGAAATACATGGTTAGCAACAGAGATAAGCCAAACAATACCCCCATCTATTCCATTCATTCCAATTTAGATTCTTTTATCCTATACAACGAAGATGGTATAAACAAGCAGATAAAAGAAAATGAAGACATGTCCAAACCATTACTGGATGAAGAAATTGATGAAAAAAGTCCCAAGAAACCAGAAAAGCAGCTTAGTATCATGTATGAAAAGGAAACTCTTTGGAGTATAAGCTTTGATGGTTCTTGTGGGAAGACAGGTTCAGGAGCAGGCATCTGGATACACAATACTAAAGAAGGTCATTCTTTTAGATTAGAATTCCAATGTACTAATAACATTGCGGAATACGAAGCCCTTCTCATCAGTCTGCATATGCTTAGAGACTTGGGCGCCAATAGAATATCAGCCCAAGGAGACTCTGAGCTTGTAATCAGGCAAATCAAAGGTGAATATTCGGCAAAGAATCCAAGACTAAGAGAATATAGGAATGCAGCTTTGGATATCCTTAAAACTTTTGAAAAATATGAACTCACCTATATCCCCAGGATTCAAAACAGTCTGGCAAATGAGCTCGCCTTTGCTGCAAGCAATAGCCAAATACCATGTATGAGTGAGCAATATGACATTCAAGTGAAACACTGCCCTACTGTACTAGATAATCTTGACCATTGGCAAATATTCCAAGATGATGATCAAATTGATGATTTCCTACAATCTAGGAATGAGTTTGAAATAACCAAAACAGACTCAGGAGATGAAGAGAGGAAACCCAGCCTAAGTCAAGACCAAGAGCTAAATCCACCTTTGTGGACTAATCTAAACCTGGTAGACCATCCATGTGATAGGGAGATAGAAGAAGACATTGACCAAAGGGAACTCGAAGTCTTACACTGCGAAAATAACACCATACCCAGAGGGCTCGCACCTTTAGAAGAATTGTTTGACTTTAATGATGTGGCCAAAAAGCCTAAAATGGAATCTACTGAGGATGACATAGAGGAATACAACATAGGAAATCCAGAAGAGCCTAAAAACATTAAACTATCCAAAACCCTCCCACCTAACATAAAACAAAGGTACATAAATCTATTCAAAGAATTTAAAGACGTGTTTGCATGGGGGTACCAGGATTTAAAATCATATGACACCAGCATCATCCAACATAAAATTCCCCTCAAAGAAAATCAAAAACCTTTTAAACAGAAGTTAAGAAGGATAAACCCAGTATTATTACCATTGGTTGAAAAGGAAATTAAAAATATGTATGATGCCGGGATAATAGTATCTCTCCGATACTCTGAGTGGGTCTCAAATTTAGTATCAGTTAGAAAAAAGACCGGTGAAATCAGACTTTGCATAGATTTCCGAAACTTGAATAGGGCATGTCTGAAAGATAACTACCCTCTGCCCAAAATGGACCACATACTTCAGAAGGTCGTAGGCGCCAAAAGAATCTCATTGCTTGATGGTTTTTCTGGTTATAACCAAGTATTGGTTTATCCTACCGATCAACATAAGACAACTTTCACCACCCCTTGGGGCACTTTTATGTACGTTAAAATGCCTTTTGGACTGATGAATGCTGGCGCCACATTTCAAAGAGCCATGGACATAGCCTTCTCAGAAGACATAGGTGTTTTCATAGTCATATATCTCGACGATATAACAGTATATTCTAAATCAGATGAAGAACACCTAGCACACTTAAGAAAAGTTTTCAACAAATGCAGAAAGTATGGATTATCCCTAAACCCCAAGAAAACGCTTTTCGGTCTAGAAGAAGAGAAACTCCTAGGTCACATTATTTCGGAAGAAGGAATTAAAATAGACCCCCAAAGAATCGAAGGAATCCTACAGATAAGTCACCCCAGAAACATAAAGGAGTTACAGTCCTTTATCGGCAAGATAAATTTCTTAAGAAGATTCATCCCAAACCTTGCTGAGCTCCTGAAAGAGATCACAAATATGTTAAGAAAGGAGGTCGGGGTTAAATGGACTATAGAAGCCAAAAAATCTTTTGAACTAATTAAAAGGGCCTTAACCGAAACACCAGTATTGATAAGCCCTGACTTCACCAAAGATTTTTACATTTTCTCATTTGCCTCAGAACATACAATAGCTGCGGTGTTGTTGCATAAAAATGCAGCTGGGCAAGAGCAACCCATTGCCTTTTTTAGCAAATTCCTGAGAGATGCTCCCTTGAAATATAACATCATGGAAAAACAGGCATTCGCATTGGTAAAGGCACTAAAGGATTTCCGAGTTTACATCTTGCATTCTCATGTCATAGCTTTTGTCCCTAATACCGTTGTCAAGGACATTCTCAACCAAGATCCCGATGGTAAAAGGGGAAAGTGGATTGCTATCATCCTAGAGTATGACTTAGAAATCCGGCCTACCAAACTAGTTAAAGGACAAGGAATTGCGAGACTAATGGCTGAAACCAACCTCCAAGCTTTAGATATAAATTTTGTCGATGCCTTAGAAGAACAGGAAGAGTGCACACTCCCCCCTATCGATCAAACATTTTTGGATTCACCTTGGTATGCAGACATTCTTTATGTATTAACTTATATGAATGCTCCTCCGACTTTATCAAAAACAAAAGCAAGATTCCTTAAACAAAAATCTTTAAAGTTTTGCATTATAGATAGTTCTCTATATTGGAAAAATCCTACTGGTATGCTGCTTAAATGTTTGCTTGAGTCTGATGCAGAGAAAATTATGCGGGAAATGCATGAAGGGGAATGTGGAGGTCATCTCTACTGGAAAACTACTGCAAACAAAATCCTTAGAGCCGGTTATTATTGGCCCACCTTGTTCCCCGATACTCACAAACTGGTCATGACCTGCCATAAATGTCAAATTTTTGATGGCAAGAAAAAGCTTCTACCTTTGCCCTTACATCCCATCATAGTTGAAGGACCCTTCCAACAATGGGGTCTAGACTTCATTGGGGAAATTCACCCCTCTTCCTCCGCTCAACATAAATGGATCCTCACAGCCACTGATTACTTTACCAAATGGATAGAAGCCATACCATCTCGGAACGCCACTGATTCAGTCATCATCACGTTCCTAGAAACCAATATCCTATCCAGATTTGGCTGTCCCAAGAAAATCATTACAGATAACGCCGCTGCCTTCTCTTCCAAGAAAATGATAGACTTCTGTCACAAGTATCATATTTCATTAGGGCATTCCACAGCCTATTACCCTCAAGGTAATGGCTTAGCCGAGTCTTCTAACAAAAGCCTAGTCAACATTATCAAAAAACTTCTTGAACAAAATCAAAAAGCATGGCATGGGAAACTAGTACACGCCTTATGGGCTGATAGATTAACTACCAAGAAATCCATAGGTATGTCCCCTTACCAGCTAGTTTATGGTATAGATGCCATTTTCCCAACATCTTTAGGGGTTCCGGTAATGAAACTATTACAAGAATTCCAAATAGAAGAAAATGACATACAAAGGAGAGTAAATCAGACTATCCATTTACAACAAACTAGAGAAGAAGTTTACCAAAGGTCTCAATTAGCACAAGACAAAATAAAACAGATTTTTGACAGAAGAACTAAGGAAAATGATTTTCAAATTGGAGATAAAGTTTTAAAATGGGATTCTAGAAGAGAAGACAAAGGTAAACATGGCAAGTTTGAAAATTTATGGAAAGGGCCTTACATCATCAGCTTAGTCAGTGGAAACAATGCTTTCTTCTTGCAAGAACCTGATGGGACTGAAATTTTTGGAGGTCCTGTGAATGGCAGGACATTAAAACACTATTTTTGTCAGGAGCTCCATTTTTGAGTTTGGGACACTTGCATTCATTGTACATACCATTGTTTGAAATATTGAAAAGATAGAAAAATCAAAAACAGTAAAAGATAGGAAAGTCAAAAATAGTAAAAACAGAAAAGAGGGCAAGTGAAGATAGAACAAAGGCCCCATGTTCCAAAAAACAGTCTTTCAGAAAGCGAGCAAGCCTAAATGCCGCTACTAGTGCTCCAATGTCTTGTTCAGCTATCTAGCCTAATCATAGCTGAGCATGTTTAAATTTATTTGCTGATAAGTTAGTGAGTGCCAAGATAGTCAACATTGTGTAAGATTGACTTATCACAAAGCTTAGATTAGGGAGAGATTCTGGTTCCACATGCCTAAAACAGAACCAAAGAGAGAAGCAAGGGATGAAAAATACATTGTACATCTTAACCCCGCTTGTCTAGTTTCCCTTTATTGCAAAATAACATTTGTGTGCAGCTTGTCTTTTATGCCGCAAATGCATGACAAATCAGACTGCCTAATCCTGATTTGATCATTTTTGAATTTCATGTTGTGGATTAGAGAATGAAATCCTGTCAAACTGCTTAATCTTGACAGTCGATCTAGTTTTAGGTAGAGAAATGAAGGAGTTCATCAGCTTAATCTGAACTCCCGGTAGATATAAGAGTAGAAATAGATAGGTTCATTTTGCAAAAAGAAAAATATGCATTGTCAAAAGGCTGCTAGTTCAAATGCGCCAAAGAGAAGAAAAAATGTTAGGAAAGATAGTGGGGTAGGTAGAAGTATCATTGATGTTAACCATGCTGTCACTTTCAGAAATAACATCAAGAGAAGGGTAAATTTTGCGCCAATGGATAAGGCACTGGTCTTCATAAGCCAAAAATCTGAATTCTGGACACCTCCTGACAAGGAGCTGCCCTCCCCAAATGGAGCCACTGTTAGCCATCAGTATTTTTTTACATGTTAGTGATGACTATATCTACAGCTGAGTTTTCTAGAAACTGATTTCCTTATGTCAATATGTCATCCAGAAAACCCTCCTAAAACTTTTTTCGCCCTTCTACCTTTTCAGTCCACCCCTGGCGAAATCAAAACCTCATTGTCACTATCCCATCTAGCTTCAGCTTTCTTGATCTGCCCATCAGCTTTAAAAGGAAAATCCACATCTGTTTCAAAAGTCTCCCCTATGTTAGGAAGTGGCGCTTTAAGACATTTCACCCTTGGAAATCATCAAAAAGCCAAAAAGCCTCCATCTGCAACAGACCTACCATGACTGACCTCTTACTTTGCAAAATAATTTGACAAGCAGCCCTAAGTCGCGCCACTCATATCCCCTAGATCTCATCACTGCAAAAACCCCAATCTCAAGCTGACTATTAGGTTTTTCACAGTGTTCTATGGTTTCTACAAAGGCAGGAAATATAATTTCATCTCATGGAGTAAATGCTTGAATTTACAATTAGAGGAACAACTGCTTCTAAATGTAACTTGAGCCTGAGATATGTCTGCAAAACAGAAAGCTACTCATCCAGACTTTACAGCTCTTTCCAGCATGAAAATCACAGTAAAGAAGGGACACCACTGTCTCAGCAAACTGGTAAATTGTCATGGCCCAGAACCTCCTTCATTTACAAGCAGAGGGTTAGGGCGCCTCCTTCATCCACAAGCAGAGGGCGCTGGCCAATATTGACTTGGAAGATTGCAAAAGTTCAGGTTTACCTTGTATTGAACAGTGAAACAATATCTCCAGGTTTTAGGAATGTGAGTAATGATCATAACAGGGATAGAGTTTGAAATATGCTAGCTCAAAGAAAAAAGATTTTGGTCTGATAAAGGAGGTCATTTGAAGCTTGCAAATCATGTGAATTGTTGAACTTAAGAAAGGCATGACATTGTTGAAAATTCCAAATCATAAGTAGCCTGCTTTCCACAAGATCAAATGGAATAGATGCTGACAAAAATGCCATTACACAGGCAGAAAGAAAGTTCTTGGTTTTTCAAAAAGCACTGACCTCCATAAGTCACAGAGACTATCTTTCAAGTAATCTGTCAGGAGATGACCAAACCAAATGATGATATTTCAGCCACCCTTAGAGCAGTGCAGAGAAACAGTGTCACTTTGCCTAGGATTTCTTCTAAAACACAGTGATGATTGCAAGTAGAAATGCTAATATTGATGTTTTTCAAAGAGGCTCACTTACCATCACATCCAGAGAAAAGATGTGTCAAACAGATTTGTCAAAGCAACCTTCAGATACCTTACCTGATGAAGATCCTCCTCCATGTATGAGCAGATGGCCAAAGCCAGTACAGGTTGTTGGAAACTGATTGATCTAAAAATGCAGTGGAAGGATACAAAAAATTGAATAGAAGTCATTGCACAGGTAAGTGATAGTGTTTATGATGCAAAGGTATTGGTTTCCCTATTCAAAAGAGCTGTCTGTCAGACTGTACCTGTAGTGGAAAAGAGACAATATTGAATATATGCATGCATTAATACAAAAAAGGAGCAATTTCTTTAAAGGAAATGGTTAAAAGGTACTCCACTATCACTGGCCCAGAAGTCTAAAGGAGCTCCTTTTGAGTAAACAGAGAAGTATAGTGTGAAATCATGCAACCAAAAGAGTGCACTTACAGTCCAGAGAGAAGCTTGTGAATCACCTGGAAGCAGCAATTATCAAACACAGTGGAAGAACACAGGACATCTCATGTTGAATAACAAAACAGTCGCCAAGGTTGGTCAAAGTGCTCTTTGACACATTCTGATTGATTTTCTTCAGATTATCACTAAGAAGGTAAAACAGTGGCCAAATTTGAACCATAGAATGCATGATGAATAGGTATACAATGCTATAAGTGGACAAAGAGGAGGTTTGATAAATTGTCAGTTTTGGAGTTTGGAACAAATGCATCTTTCTCATCATTCAAAGGACAGATACATCATAGGTAATGTACCTATAAGCAGGAAATTATTTTGGAAAAAAGGGGCGCCTTCTTGAAATCGAGAAACCATAACCAAATTCAAAGTTATGTCAGTAAACTTGGCACCTGTTGTATTTAAAGATTGGAGAAGATGTCAAAGGCCAAAGACTGTCAAGACAGATTTACAAAACCAGCCCTGTCCTTCAAAGAACACAGCAGTATTCAGGTATTTCATTGACAGTTTTAAAAGGGGTTGTTATGCATCATAGATATTACCTGTATCATTAAAACACAGTGGCAGAAGTGATGTAGAAGTTGTTGAGTTGTTTGTCAAGGTTTAAAGCTCGGGGTTGAAATGTCCCCCAAAAGACAAAACCAAAAATCACCTTTTGAAACTACTGTGTACTAAACAAGAGTCATTGTTCGGGTTTATATATTCAAATGACAAGCCCACAGTTTAAAAACAAAACAAAGTTGAAAACCAACGTTACTTTCAAAGTTTAAGACCGTTGAAGATTTGTTGTGAAATGATATAAGAAGAGCAAGGTCGAAGGAAAATCTTTTCATTTTCAAAACTGAAGACGAAACCCCGTGCCGCCCTAGCATCAAAGCCAGAAATTTCGGGTCAACTTGCAGAAGTTTGGCACCGTTTAAGACCGAGCGACGTGCCTGGAAACGCGCGCGACGCGCCTGGCGGAGGTTTTGAACGGGCAGTTAGTATTGGCGCGACGTGCCTGTACGCCGCCCGACAGGTCGACCCGACAGGCCACCCAGGGCTATTTTTGCGCGACGTTCTTTGCTGGAGGAGTGTCGCGCATGCTTTGAAGACCCTCGGTGTTTCTCCAGCCCTGCACGAGGATTTTGCATCGAAGTTAAAGGTATGCTATATGTTTTTCACCCGGTTCCAAAATTTTAAAGTGCTACCAAGGTTTGAGGAGCCACTGTCAAGTTTGTAGAAGCCAGGGTTTAAATGTGATGAAAAGGATAGGGATAAATGTCGGAGAGGTGTGATGTTTTGATTCAAAGAACGCTGGTTCACTATTAAAACTACTGCGAATTTTCATCACTCCACATGCAAAACTTCAAAACCTTGTCATTATAGTTGAAAAACAATGTTTTCTGCACAGTGATCTGAAGTGTTAGATTTTGATGAAGTACTGACTGTGTCATCTAGAAACCCTACGGGAAAGGGGTGGGTGTTAAGACTAAGGGCAGCCTGTTTAAGTCTTCAAAACATCGAAAGGCAGAGATTTACACTTTGAAGCTGCAAAGAAGACTTTGTTATAGAAAGACAGGGTTCTGGTTTTAAAAGAGAAACTTTTCACACAGTCCTCCAAACATTGCCACATTATCAAAACAGTGAAGTTCACTCGGTAAGAGAGGTTTTGACATTCTTTTTGTTTGAAAAAGAAAACTCACACATTTTATGCCCAAAAGCTTGATAGTCTTCTAAAGCTCTGTCATTTTTACCCCAGCCCTGTGTATTTACTGTCTAAGACATATTTATGATGGTTTGTAATTAATGCAAGATCAGTGGAAAGTTGGCACACCTATACAGGGCAGAATTGTTAATGACTAAAAGCCTCCTTGAGCAAGGAGCTAGGTGTATTGGTTGGCATCTAAGACTTCAAAAAACAGAGTGATTTTGGCATTTTCTCACAGCACACTCTTTAGCAGACTGCCTTTCTTTCATTGTATTATTTCATACTGAGATTTTGTTGACAGAGTTTTTCCAAAGATGAACAGGACACTTTCTGAAGGATAGGGTTGTTGATGATTGAATTTAACATTGAGACAGAGATATAAATGTGGCGGTTAATCTCTTAAATTCACAAGCAAAGAGTGTGTTTCCTACAAACACTGTGCACTGATATTTCACCTAACCTAGGTCTGCCCTTCTTTTCACCATATTGTATCATTTTGAAGAGCTGTTGAGGAAGACCATTTCTGAAGAGCAGGGTTTTAATATTTGAAGATTGGTCTTAGAGACACAAATACAAGTGTTGGTTGGCCTCTAACAAATTCACAAGAGGAGTGATTGCTTAAAACTGTGCATAGGGAATCTACACAACAGTCTATCCCATCTTCACACAGGGTACCATATTAAAAAGTTTGCCTGGCTGAAGTGCATCCAGAAGTGAAGGGTTGTTTTTAAGGAGTGCAGAGGTGGTTTATTCAAAAAAAATTGTTGCAATCTATCCTGACCACATTTTCTATCTGACCAAACAGTATAGTGACCAGTTTCAATCCAGCAGAGCATTTTTACATACAGTGAAGGCAGTTTGCCTCTTCCAAAGCTTGTTCAAGTCAGAATGCCTCCAAAGCAAGATCACAGGAGCGGTCCACATAAGAGATATGAACCTATCTCCACAGAAGAAATCAATGCTCACCCATCCGTGCTTTTCAATTTCCATGAAGTAGGCTGTCTTGATTTCTGCCAGAAGATAGAAGAAGACAAGAGTTTTTCGCCACTAACACATTTGTGCGCTTTGAGATTCAAGGACAAACACTTCCAATTGGCGGGTCTTGATTTCAAAATTTCCCCAAGGTATGTGTCCAAGGCTACCAAGATCCCGTATCATGGTGAAAAGTGGTTTAAACAAGCTCATCTTGATCTAGAGGATTATAAACCTTTCATCAAGCCTGAACATAGGGAAACCATCACTGCTATTTTCCCTTTTTCCTATCTTCTTGACAGTTATGCTCCGCTGATGAAAGCCATAATGAGATATTTCACTTGTGAAGGGAAGTTTAATCGAATTTATGCCTATCATGTCCGCTTGTTGATGCATTTTACCCGAAGCAGGCAACTAAACCTTCCGTACTTTTTGTCCAAGAGCATAGAGAAAATGGCATCTATTGTCCAAAAGAAGGCTCCACCTCAGCAAATCCCTTCTCTCTTTCATCATTCCTTGATCAAGATTATCTTCTTACACCAGCTAGAGAAGAAAGGGGTTTCATGGGATTCATTCATCAGCCATTCAGATTTTGCCACTGTCCCTCCTGTTCATGTGTCCCCTACTCAGCCTGTCCATCGCCCAGTGCCTTTGTCTAGTAGGCCTACACCTAGAAAACTCAGAATGACTACTGGGCAGCCAAGTCAGCAGCAAGAAGGAGAAGGCAGTGAACAGCAGCAGTTGGAGGTTGAGGGACAACAGCATTTGGAGGTTGAGGGACAGCAGTAGTTGGATATTGAGGGACAACAGCAGTTGGTTATTGAGGGACAGCAGTAGATACAGGAAGAGGGACACCAACAGACAGCAGTTGAGGAGTAGCAAGTTGGGCAGGCGATTGAAACACCTTTTGAGCCACAAACTGGACAGGATATTGAGGAAGGACAGCAAGCTAAAGCTGCCACCTTAACAGTAGCAAAGATTGTTCCTGGTAAGAGGAAATTGCCCAAAAAGACACTTTCTAGTTTGCCAAGGAGGAAAAGCGCCAGATTGGCTTTCAAAGGCAAAAGTAAAATTGGAGAAAGTACAAAGCATGGAGATGAATTAGCTATTATCCCTATCCAAAGCGATGATAGTGACAATGAGGCTCGCCTCCTTGAAAACCTCCTCATTCACAAAGAGGGGCAAATTGAGGTATTACAGGAAGATCTTCAAAGGGCGAGGAATTTCAACCACTTCTTGGAGGTTGAAAACAAACAAATGAAGTTTCATGCAGCTATTCATGAGGCAAGGGCAATTAAGTATAAGAAAGAGGCAGAAAGGGCGCAAGCAAGAATTGAAGAGCTCATTGGTGAGTTTGATGATGAAGAGGAGGAAGACCAGCTTAGGTGGAAGAGGCCTAGGACCATTGGGCTTAGAAAAGCCTTGGAAAAACAGAGAGCAGAAGAACAAGCCCATTTCCAAGCCTTTCCTCTCACTGCCCTCCTTGAGCAGGAAATTGAGGAAAACAAAGAAGCATGGCTTGAGAGAGCTAACCAGCATTTGGAAATGAAGCTTGAGAGGGCGAATAGGGATCTTGAGCTACAAAGAAAGAGGACTCTTCACTTTCAGAAGCTAAATCAGTTTGCCAGGCGAAAATTAAAGGTAGCACAAAAGAAATTGAAGAAGTTGAAGGAGAAGCGCCTAGCACGGAAGGAAG
Organism: Pinus albicaulis; assembly: GCA_034641835.2. Lineage (NCBI taxonomy): Eukaryota > Viridiplantae > Streptophyta > Pinopsida > Pinales > Pinaceae > Pinus > Pinus albicaulis. The sequence goes on from JAXQQM020091364.1 coordinate 134,156, forward strand.
GGAAAAGCATATCAGCCCTTGATATTTTTGCCTCAGCTTCGGAGCATGTTGCTATGGACCCTTGAGGGTCATGCATGCCAATTTTGGGCCTTGTTCGACAACTTTTTGTTTTTTGGCATTTTTTGGGTTTTTGGCCGAAAACTCATAATTTCTCCATTTCAGTTTGATGAGTTGTCAAGGGAGGAGGATGATACCGATGGATGCCATAATTCCATGAGCAGGTCTCCAGCGATTTTCAGGGCATTTGGAGATCATTCGCCCCCTCAAATTGGCGAAAAACACCCTCATTTTGCACATTCTGCCCGCCATATCAGCAGTCTGCTATTTTCTGGGTTTTTGCACACAGGTACAGTTTTGAGGGACTTTCAGAGATCAGATTGAGGTGATTTTACTTGCGTCGGAAAGCAGACACAGAGAGCTTTCCAACGAGCCATCATGAGCCTCATTTCGACACCGGGAAGGCTGCCATTTGCCTTCAGCAAGTCAGGGGACCTTTTTCAGGCATAAATATGAAGTATTTTTGTAATTTTTGAACTCCAAAAATCTGCTTTTCCCAAATGTGCGTTAAGCTATTTTTATCATTGGGAAATGATGTAAAGTCAATATACTTTCCGTTTTTAGCAGTTTTTTAGATATTTTATGGGATATTTTGTGCCTTGGGCTTTGCAAAGCCTCAAGGACAAGTTTAGATATTTTGACTTGGCCAATGGGATGGCTAGTTGCTCCATGAGGTTTTCCTCCCTCAAGCCTATTTATCCCATGGTTCTCATTGTAAATCAGAGGCTGAACTTGAGAGAAGAATTAATGCATTGGTCATATGAGCTTTGAAGAATACACTTGAGTTATGATTTTTGGACCGCCTCTTGGATGCTTTTGAGGAATGGTGAAGGCTTGTTGATGGATTCCTTGACATGGTAGAATGGTATAGTGCTTCTTAATGTGTTTTGTCTTCTAGTTTTCACTCATAATTCATATTTCTTGCTGCTATAGATCAGTAAAGATTGATTTTGAGACATGCCCATGGAGGCACCTCAAAATCCCTTAATCTTCATAGCTTGATGTTTTCTTCTCCCTTAGTTATGCTAAAGAATTCTTAGCTGCTCTTTAGTAACTTAAGGTATTGTTGCTAAGTTTTATTCATAAGCTCTATGTATGTTGAGTAGGATGTATGGTTTGCCCTACCTACCTATCAGCTGCCCATAGTTCTGTCCATAAAATTCTTCTTCGATTGTCTATTGACCATCTAAGCAACCAAGGAAAATTTAGTCCCGATCTAGCCCTTGCTTAAACTATGAAAGCTTGCTCTGGCCAAAGTGCCTCAATGACTTAGAGACTATGTTTAGGCATTCCGGCGTAGTTTATGAGTTGTTAGTTTGTCTTATGTGTTTTCCCCAAAGTCTGATAGCCATTTCCCGAAGTTAGAGGGTCTTATACCTTTATGTATGGCTGGAATGTTTGATTTATATGTTTTAATTAGCTCATAGTTGCACACGTTATGCACATGTCAAGAATTTGGCATTGGTTGTTGTTCAAGTCATCCAACATTTTTTACATTAAATTCTACTGTGCACAGTAACCGTGATTTCTGATAGCAACCCCATGACCTACATATTGACTCATCAATTGCTGGGGGGAAAATACTAAAAGTAGATTGTTATCCTCCAAGGGTTCGATCTGGATTTTACTACTGCCAAATCGACGAAATCATTGGTTTTTGTCGATTTGATTTGCTCTATCCCTTTTGATTCTACTCCATCTAGTTCTAAGGAATGCATTACGGGCGACACTCTTTTTCTCATTAGCACCTTCAATCCTTGGTACGGTGATATCATCGTATATCTTTAGACTTCCACCTTCTTATATGAGTTGATGAAGGATGCTCATCAGTGCATTTTCCATCATTCGCAACCTTATCGCATAGTCGGAGATACTCTCTACGGGATTGGAGTTGATTATGTTCTCTACTGGTGTTTGAATCTCGAGGAGGCTGAAAATGTCTTTAATGACTGCCACCCTGGTGCATGTGGTAGTCACATGTCTGGATATGCTACTACACAAAAGATTCTTCGTGATGGATACTTCTGGCCAACCATTTTTAAAGATTGCATTGTTGTTGTCCACAAGTGTCATGATTTCCAGATTTACTAGCGCAAGATGTGCGTACCACCTGCTCATCTCCATCTTGTCATTACCGTTGGTCCCTTTCCGAAGTGGGGCATCGATTTTATGACGTGTAACCCTCACTCGGCTGGGGGGCCTTCTTATATTATTGTAGCCGTTGACTACTTCACCAAATGGGCCGAAGAAATGCCTGCACTTACAGCTGACGTTAGACAACCGCACAATTTCTGTTCAATCATGCCATTACTAGGTTTGGTGTCCCTCAAGCCATTGTTACCGATCATGGGTCTCATTTTCCTCGTTACATGATGGCTCAGTTGACTTCTAAGTTAGGTCTGCGTCAAGACAGCTCAACGTCGTACTATCCTTAGGCCAATGGCCAGGTTGAAGCCGTGAACAAGGTTCTAGTCACGATGCTTCAGCGTACAATTGGGATGCACAAGTCCAACTGGAATCTCATTTTGTTTTCAGCTCTCTAGGCTTACCGGAGCTCGGTGAAGGATGCGGCCAGATTTACTCCATTCCAACTTATTTACGGTCTAGAAGCTACCCTTCTGATTGAATGTGAAATACCTTATCTCAAGATAGTTGTTGAATTTCTGCCTAATAACTCACCAAAAGAAGAGCATCTTCTATATTTATAAAGGCTTGATGAAACTCACCGCTTTGCTACTCTTTTCATTGAACCACAGAAAAAGCGGGTCAAAGCTCATTTTGATCAGGCAGTTTCCCCTCATACCTTTATAGAAGGAGACCTCGTCCTTTTGTACGACCAAGCTCATGATATGCTGGGGGTAAGAAAATTCCAACCCATGTGGCATGGGTCCTATATCGTTAAGTGCATTTTGCAGAATGGGGCTTATGAGCTAATTGAATATGAAGGTTATCCATTGGATCAAACCAAAAATGGGTGGTATCTCAAAAAATACTATGCATGAGTTTTCTCGTGCATGTTCTTGTGTACATAGGTGTCTTTTTCATTTTTGTACATTTTTGGCTTGGTGTGCTTTGCGAGCAGTTTTTCCTTCTTATTATTTTGTTACTTATTGTGAAAATGACTGCTACTCCTTATGTTGGTTTCGTCAATGGTGCCTCCTGCAGTACTCAGAACTTGTCTTCTGCAGCCTGAGTGATTTATAATCCTAATGGTGAGTTGATCAACCTTCAATTTATTTTTCTAGGACAAACCACAAACAATGTTGATGAATATAGTGTTGTCATTGAACTCTTAACTGAGGTCATTGCTCTCGACATTTATGCATTGATTGTTAATCTAGATTATCAGCTTGTTGTTATTCATCTTAATGGGCATTATTCTGTTAGAAATCCTCAAATCTTAAGGTTGTAATTACGTGTTCATTTATTAGAAAGGAATTTGAATTACATCACATATCAGCATATTCCTAGGTGATTGAATGCGTTAACTGATGCAGTAGCCAATATTGTATTAGATAGACATTTGCATAATTTTTAAAAGAACCATCATCACATAATAAGATTTATGTAGGAGAATAAGCATATACATACATACATACATACATACATACATATACATATATATATATATATATATATATATATATATATATATATACATATATATATATATATCGAGTGTTTGCATCCACATGCATCATAACTTCAAAAAATATGTGTGTTTTGGTTACATCCTGAGACATCATGTCCCTCAAAAAATATGCATAAATAAAAGCCTATGTGTCTAATCGGCATGATGCTCATGGTACCATGCCACTGCACGCATGAGCCACCTCAATAAATGATGAACATGGTTAGACACCCCCGCAGTGTGCCTCTAGTATGCGTGAGGAACATCGTCAAATCTCACGTAATCTGGGATTCTATTGGTGAGTCCCTCCAGGTTACGTACGATTTCCTCCTCCTTGCTCCCCTCACCATGAGGGGCTGCCTCATAATCACAAGAAACTCTCTGTGCTATTGGAGACATCCCTTCAGGTCTTTCTGGGCCAACATCTACAAAACATGGATAAAAGTCAAAACACATATGATAAAAAAATCTAAAACTCATAAAAATAAAAAAATGAGTCTTACCCAACACTTCATCCCAATGCTCTCCCTCCGGGAGTGGAAGGTCTGGATCTCCCGTGAAGTCATTACCAGTATAAGGCCAGTCCTCCACGACAATGAGCTGTCGACGGAGCCAGTGAAAAAATTTTGGTCTCCATGACATCTGTTGATCACCTCCTGCTCTAGGCATCAACGCCACCCAATGGACCATCCATGGATCTTGGGCTGGTGGTGTTGGGACTATTACCTCATGGTGTTGGAATATTGGTAATCGTTCCAAGATGAACAGTACCAAGATGGACACATAGCCGAACTACTTCATCTTATCGTTCTTGCATTTCGTCAGCTGGCGTTTCATATTGATTGTTATGGCCTCTGCCCAGTTATACAGAGTTGGGGCCATGCAATATATGGCAAGTAGTAGCTATGTTTTTGTGGTCTCATGTGGAGCTTGCGATGCTACAGTTCAAGTAATGGTATGCAACACTACTTTTAGTGCCAAATCGGGAATGGTTTGGATATGCACTTTCCCGCTCTTTGAAACTTTTCTTGCCCCTTCACAGACCTAGTCTATCAGCATGCTCATGGTTCCATCGTAGGGCGAGTGCCTGTCAGGATTGGTGCTGCTCCCCTCCTTGATAGTCCAGTAATGAATTATACGTCAGAGACTTCAATCTATAACTGCTGATCGTGGATCATGAATCTTTCTTGGTCAGTGTCCCATACACTGATCAAGTACTATAGCAACTCTGGTTGAGCTTAGAGACACGACGCCATGAAGAATTTTAGAAGCCCACAGTTTCGTAGAGCTTCCATGCATCTCTCGTTTTCCATGGCAATCTCGTCTTCTTACCTATCTTCTATTTCTTTACATTCAATCACCATTTTGATTTCACACACCCACAAAATCATCAATGGGGTAGTCATTAGTTAAATTATTAACTATTGAATTGTTTAGAATGGGCCAATTAGCTGAATTTTCAAGTAAAATTAATGGGCGTGGTTGGCGTGACTGTTTTAAAAATAGTCGCTCCAAGTGGCGTGCCCCCGTTTAATTTCAAGTTTGGCTGGCACGAGTCAGTGCTCAGAACCTGCACCGAACGTTGTGCCCTAATTTGAACAAAATCCCCCCACAAATGTGAAAAAATTGAAATGCAGGCAATGAAAATGAATTCAAAATGCAAGAAAGGATGCAAGCTCTCACCTGATGAAGACAGATTCGTGATTGGTATCCTGGATTGTCCGTTGTCAGCTCCCCAGCATCATAGTGAAAAAGGGTAAAAATGCTCACAAGAGGTAAAAGTGAAAAGTAATTCATTTTTACCAATTTTGTCATTTTATAAAATTTTTGAAGCCATAATTAGGTTTTTGAGCATATTTTTTGATTATTTTAATATTTTATCTCGAAAAATGGGTTTGACGTGCATTTCTTGTGTAACTGTAGGTCCTCTAGGTGATGATGATGAAGTAACGAGTTGTATTTTATTACTTTTTCGGACTCGGTAAAAACACGAAAAATTCACCCCCTGGAGTCATCTTTCAGCTCTTTTCTGACTCTCAAAAATTGAAAAGATTTTTGAGACTCTTGTCATTCTAAACTCGTTAAAGGATGCTAAACGACATCTTCCCAGTATAAATTTACCCCTTTTTCAGGTTGGGACAAATTATTTACGAAAAAAGAATACCTTAGCCTATCGCGACTAAGAGGTTCTCTCAGGCACGGTTTTCTACCTTTTCGAATCTGTGAGACTATCTATGAAAAGGGACTTGCTGAAGTTTTCTTTTCTTCTTCTTTTCAAACTCTCTAAACATGAAAATACACCGAGTTATTCCTTTGTCAGACTCATTAAAAATTACATGACATCGAACATTGTCACCATGACGTAACCGAATTCCTCCTTCCTAGGGCTCATAAAATGTACTAGGATGCATTTGTCCGAAGGACAAACTTATATCACAATAAAATGATATCCCCTTCAATATTGTTTCCAAAAAATAATTTGGGTACTCACCAGAAACGATGGGGGGAAAATGGAACCAGTTCTCAGTCATGTCAGCAGTATGTCGCTCTTGAACATGACACTTTTTTGCAGATCGTGTCGGGTTGGGGACATATCATCTTCGTCATTTTTCCTCCATGGTTTTGGGTTATCTATTTTGACCTCTAATATGTTCGTTTCCATGTCACCATGACCTCAGATCCCTTGATGTCAAATACTACCAAATTCCGGAGTTGTGTCGCCAATATTTCAATAGAACTTTTCTTCTGCAGTTCTCAACCTAGGATCCTCTATGTTATCACTCAAAAAAATTTCAAACATCATTGTGTCAAGTTTGTTTATAATCATGGGTCAAAATAGGGTCTTAGGAATCATTTCTTGAATTTGACCAAAAGGGAGTATTAGATTTTCAGGTTTGAACCTTCCTTAGTGTTAAATAAATTCATTTTAAAGGTTTTTCATGTCAATTCATTCATCATTTCATCATTCATTTCGTTTCCCTAAGTTTTTTCATCAAAATTGTTCAATTATCCAAGAAACCTCATTTTCGTAGCGCCACTAGTTCAAAAAAGTTGATTTGCGCTACGAAAGCGCTGATAGTTTCGTAGCGCAAACAACAAACCAAAACTCTATTTTCTGGTTTGGCGCAGTCAACTGCAAAGGAAATTTATGCCCAACTGAAAACGAATTTTGGAAATATGAGAGAGGTTTTTCTTCATAACAGACCTAGCTACAAAAACCTCTCTTATTTTCTTCAAATTCATTAGGAGGTGGCAAAAATTGATAAATCAAAATGCACTACGAAACTGTTGTTACTAGACTGTCTTGTACATGACTGTTTAGTAGTCAACTTCAAGTACCGTTTGTGTCCAAATGAAATTTTTTTTTGAAATTATGAAAGAGGTTTGTCTTCATAACATTCCCAGATGTAAACACCTCTCTCAATTTCTCACAGGTGTTATAAGTTGTCAGATATAAGGATTTAATTGAAGCCCTATTTTCAGAAATAGATTTTTCCTGTTTTACACATTTGTTTCAAAGGCATATTCTAGACAAGAGGAGATGTGTTTCAAAAACCAAAGAGAGGTTTTTATTAATGAAATAATTTTATAAAAAAACCTCTTTCATTTTCTCAAAAAGCATCATGGAGTAGGAGATATAGGATATGTCTCAAGACCTATTGTTCAGGAAAAATACAGGAAAAATCTGCAAGAAGTTAAGAAGTTATGAAGGAGAAAGCTAAAATGAAGTTGGTTGATATGTTTTTTTTAAATGATGGAGACAGGTATATTTGGATTTTTGGGCATAAATACAGTTGACACTTTGAAATTTTTTGACACAACTGCACACTCAACAGTTTTGTAGCGCATTTAGTGTAAAAAAGCAGAAAAGCGCTACGAAACTACTATAGCTGCCTTTTCTGCTCCTTTTGGTCAGTTTTCAAGGGGTTAAAGGACGCGTTAAGAGCATTTATTGAAGGATGATTAAAATTTTTCATAAGGAAAGAACCAATTTTTTAAAGAAAAAAGGTTGAAATGGCAGCACTACAAAGGGCACTACGAAACTGCTGTGTTTTCGTAGCGCCATAAATTACAGCCTTTTGAACAAGTTTTGCAGTGGTTTTTGGACAACTGGAGGCTAAGGATGAGTGATGAGACATGATAATATAATCTCCAACATCCAAGGGCCACGAAATAAAGTTTAAATGATGGTCAAAATGTTCAAAGAAGGAAAAGAATCTTATACCTAAAAAAAGCAGGGTTTGGTTTCCTGCTTTTGTGGAAGTTAGCAAAGTGGTCATGAAGAACTGAAGTCCATCATCCAAATTCAACCATGTGATGATACACTTGGAAAATGATGTAATTTAAAATATATAAGGTTGTTAGGATAATATTTTTAAAGATATTAATGAAGAGTTTGAGTCCTAGTTGAAATAGGACTATCAAGTAGGATAGGTGTCTGTTTGTCATAAATTTGATGTTTTATGGTTATGCAGGGTGTCAAGAGTTATAAATTCGATGTATCTAGCCTAAGATGAGATCATATCATGTGTTAAATTGTCTATTAAAGGCCATTGGGTCGAATTAGCAAGGGGTTGGACATTTTTAGCAAAAGACTGTGCTCATTGTAATTGACTGGTTTTCAGCTAATATAGAGATTTCTACGTAGCCAACTTGAGATTCGGAAGGAGTTATAGTGTGTTCTTGTTCTAATTGCATATATTATTATCTATTACATTATTTGTTTGTCTATGTTCCTCAAAATTCATCTTTGATGCTTTGACTTCCTACATAGGTAAACTGACTGTGTTTTTTACAGTTTCACATGTGTATCTCTTGACTAAAACTCTGATATGCCTCAACTTCCATGTTAAGTAGATTTATTGTTTTACTAAAACTATTTTGACTCCATAATCCCAATGTGTACTTTTTGATGTGATTTTCAACCCACATTTATCATCTATTTTATAACTACCCCACATAGACTTAGCCATCTATATTTTATCAAAAATCATTAACCCTTTGAGAGAGCCCTCTCAGGTTGAGGAGGCTAAGCCTCAATCAAAAGATTGGGTTGAAATAGTTACATGAGATTGATTTGAATAGAAGAATATCAGGTCCAATTTTGTGATAACACTCTATTTGGTCTTGATTCACTACCATCTTACTCCTCTGTCTCGTGTCGATGATGTGGGAAACATTATGGCCCTCCTTCGACCAAGTAACTTCCTGTCGACTTCAACTCATTATCCAGGACGTTGGTCTAGAGACTCCCTTCTAGTACCTTGGAGCTTGCATGCCTCAATGGGAATTTCTTTGCATTCGACAATAGGTCCTCATCATTAGCCTTCAATCGAGTGATTTCGCAGATGTTTGACTCTAGCTCACTATTCATATTCCACGAATTGTACTAGTTGTCCCTTGACAGCCATTGTCATTATTTGTGGTTTCTCTCGCGCCTGTTAACAACTTTCATCATTGGCTGGTAATTAGGCGATTTTATTGCATGTTCGACTTCAACTCACTTATTTCGTATGCTTGAATTTGTACTTTTTCGGGTCGAGATGGAGCGCAAGACCCTGGATTTTGTTTGATGAAATCTAGGTTGTGGGACATGATAGGTTTATCATGACTATATGCATGACTCTTTTGATTGGATGGATGTGATCATACCTGAGTCTATTTATTGATCCTTCTCATTAGGATGGCTGCATCCATAACGCAAGATCTTGTTCTTATATGTACTCTTTTATGGATGGCTACACCCATGCCACATGTTTATGTATTAGAGATATTAGTTGTACTTGTTCTTGCAGGTCTTCTGACGATGACATTTTGGTTTGGGCACTTTGTCGTAAAGCATTTCACACCTCCCTCTCTCTCGAGCGTCTTGCTTTAGGGGGAATCTATTACATATTATTTTTTCATAGTCCCTGCAATCCCCATCCCAAACATTGGAGGACCATTTCAGTGACTTCTATGTAATGTCATATCTTGCCATAAGTGTCATTGCATCCCTTGGCATGTAAAAAACATTTCCTCTGTTGATCATTCCTCAAGCGGACTCTCCAAAACACATGAATTTGGGTTGGCGCTGGTAGGCAGTTATGGCCTCACGCCCATGCAGAAATTAAAACTGGGCCCCACACCCATTGGCGCTCTGTCTCAGTGTCTTACCCGTGTTGAGCTATTTTTGCAATGTTTTTTAAAAATAGAAGCGAATTTTCCATTGTTCAACAACTCCGCGAGTGAGTCATCATGGTTTGTTCGACTGAATAGCGTCGAAATCCTCCCTTTGGCTTCTTGTTTCCTACAATTGAGCAACTCCCCAAAGGGATAGGACTCTCCTCTACCTTATGAGGGATCCCAAACCACCTCCTCTTCTTCTATAAATACTTCCTTATCACATGGTTTTAGCTAGTTGAACAGTCCTTACTATAGCTGGTGTGAGGAATTAGGCAGAGAGGAATCCATTGTTGAGTTAAATTTTAGGCTCGTTGCCTCACCAAGTCCAAATCCCTGACAAATTCTTGAAGCATGCTTGACTAAACTATTCGAAGGAAGCTGCAATGTCAAGGCATTAAGGTTGTAAACTCCTTTTCTCTTCTTATTAATACATGAATGGTTTTTTGGTTCCGATTTTGCGTTTGATATGTTTAATCTTATGCAAAGTGTTTGATTCTACTTTACCAATCAAATAGATATAAATGAAAGTGTGCCTTCATATGTTGTCACTTTTCACTTGATCTTCATGCATTTATACCTACTTTAGCACTGAAGAACCATGACGTGTGAATATGAATATCAGCGGATTGTTGTTGCAAGCTACGAAAAGAGCATTGGACTAAGGTAGGTCATCTATCCCAACTTTTTTTTCATTCATAAGCTAGGAGTCTAAAAGACTAGCATGTTCCCTTGTTGCTAGACCCACCCTAGGGCTAGAGGGATCGCCTCTATCCGCAAAGGGGATTTACCTGCTAAACATCAGCCAAAAAATTATTATTACAACCCTGCTATGATTTCCCTGGCTGTTGAGTTGCTGGTTATCAATTTGGCTTCTGTGTTTTGGATCTCTCTGCTTGGTTGCATGCTAGCACTTTAATCTTTCTTATTCGAAAATTTAGCGTTAGTTGCATTTACTTTTTGAAGGAATTTTCTTTTTTTACTTTTTCTAAACATAGCTTATTTCATTCTGATTTGTTTTGGTTAAATAGTTGTTAGTGAGGATAGATAGATGTCTGAATCTTTTTAGGCTGAACTGGATTATTTGGATGTTTGCTGCTGCATGGATGTGTGAAATATTTCTCCCTGTAGAATAAGCTCTTTCATCGAATTGAATATTAAAATAATTTTCTGCATGGTTTGAGTCAGAGTCTCATCAAATTTCATACGTCCAATCCCCCTCTAGAGACTTATAAGCAAGTACACTAAAATTAAGTGCTAATAAAATTAAAAAAAACTCTTTTTCTAAGCTTACACCATCATTAGTTTAGGCTAGGCTCTTGAGATAGGTAGAGTGAGAAAACTGCCCAAGATCGCAAAACTTGAGACTAGTGTCATTAAAGAGTGAAAACCCTGTTGCACTCATACTAGTGGGACCGCTCCACTACTACCGGAGTTAAGTGCGATACAACATTGGGGTACATGATAAGGTAGCCTGCCTTCAATCGCAAAATAGTGGGCATTATATATATTGGGGTTTCCCTCGAGGATGTCGAAACTAGATCAGAGATCTAGATGTTCTGCCCATATAGCGTGATTTCTATGACCGTGACCCCCTTGATAGAGTCTGTGATTTGAGGTATCTTTAATTTCCATACTTTTATGGATGTACACAAGGTTACTCGGGCAGGCTACCTAGGTAACTCACATAGATGGAGCTACTCTTTCTTTGGTCTTTGGGAGGGTACTCGTCTCCACGAGAGTGCTTGCACCCATTGTCTTAGGTTCAGGCGAAGCTCAAGAGTAACTGTAACTGTACATTTGACCAACTCTCTCTATATGCTATTGTGATACTAGTTTCATCTCCAGCAAATTGTAATACTCAAATAGGGTCTTACCCCTCTAGTTGCTTGATTTATTGACTTTAAAGCTTTTTTTTTAGGTGTGTGGTTCTACTATCACCGAGACATAATAAGACATCGCAATAAAATTTTGATAAAATTAACTGGTCATTGTGGCATCTTTCGACCCTCGGTGTCTTTCTAGGAAATATCAAGGTCTCCCTCCATTGACACTGGGGGAGGAGTCAAATCTCGGTGACTGAGTGCCTTCTTCGGAAGAGTAGTCCCTAATGTTGACCCCTGATTTTCACATTACTCCTTATACTATGGAGTTACCTGAGGATCCTTTCACTGAAGGAGTTGTACCTCCTTATAATTCTCCTCTCACTGACCCATTGGGGCCATTGTTGATTCAGGTAGCACCATTACCAACCATGTCTTCGGCTGTACCAACATCCACTTCACAACTATCGACTGTTGGGTCGGTTCCGTTGGTGGCCAACTCGGTTCCACCACCATCTTCCCCGCTAGTTGTCAGTTCTACACAACTTATTGGCAACCCTAGTAGTCAGCATCTGCCCAGTCCTAGCAACTTGGTTACAAAAACTGCGAGTGTAATTATGAACCCTTGGGTATCTGCTCCTATCGTGTCTATACCTGGACCCCCAACTTCCGCTCCCACTAGCGGGGCTACTTCAGTTCCTTTTAGAAACCCTTTTGGTTGGAATCCATTGTTGAGTTTGAACCCCTTGGCTACTATGCCAGGCAGAAGTGTTACCAACACTTACATGCCAGGGGGCACTTCGGTACCCCTACATTCTGTGGGAAAAGCAATTCCATCGATTGTTAATGCCATTCCTCTTAGTGGTCAACCTTATGGTGTAGGGTCTATGCCAATGGTCAATTATGCGAACAGTAGTATGCCACAAGCTAACTCTATTGCGTCTATATGGGTGACCCTTCCCCAAAACCAATTGGGGCAAGGGGGAAACTATTACCCTGAGGGCAACCAACCATTTTTCCCCCAATGCAACATCCCCTATGGACAACAACCTTACATCCCTACACCTCCACTAAATGGAAATTTTTATCAACAGAGTCCTACTTATCCTGATGGAAACACTTTGATGGGAGGACCCCTACAGTCCAAATGTTCAGGAAACACCTCCTTGGTTAGACTCGGGGGAAGCCACGCAATTTCCATTCTTGGCAGCTTTAGACATCCCCGATCTATATAAATTGACCAATGATCCTATCAATCATAACCCACTTTGGCCTCTAGTATCGCATAAGACTCCATCTGACATCCCTAAGTTCGAAGGGAAAAAAGGGGAGGATCCCTAAGTTCATCTATGGTTTGTTTCTAACTCCATGGTGGACGATAGTATCCGGCTCAGACTATTCCCCCGCACTCTCACAGGCAACGCTTCCAAATGGTACATCGAGTTACCATGAGCTGCAGTCAATACTTTTCCTGCCTTAGCAATGGAATTTCTTAGGAACTTTCAATTACCTATCCAATATGAAACCAGAATGAAACTCTTAACCTCGTTGCGCCAAGACACCGCCACCCATATCTCTGATCACATTCATGAACGGAAAGGTAGGCGGAGGTTAGTCAAAGCGCCTATCCCAAATCATCTATTGTCCAACTAATTTTGTAAGTCACTCTTGCCACCCCTTGCTAAAGAAGTTTTCTTGTTTGGTGCAGTCATGGAAGACCAATCCATCCGTCGTGCACAGCATCTAGATCTCATATATTTGCAATCTGGAACAATGTATGAGTTAATCCCCCATGCCCCTAGCAACCTGAATCCTCCCGCTACTCATTTACCTGGAGAGCATGATGGTGCCCTCGTTGGTACAAATTCCGGGGTAGCTGTAAAACAGCTCAGCGGGCAAGCTTCCCAGCCATCTTCAGCTACCACCACTCCTACCGAATTGGTTGCTCTTTCTACCACTGAGTACACTTTGTGCAGTCTACACAAAAACCTAGTGGCAAGAACAAGAAGAATAAGAAAAATACCTCTACTTTTGAAGAGAAACCCAACACTCAGAATAATCCCACTCAGAGAAACACTGCTAAAAATGAAAAAGGAAAGGAGAAACCTATGAGATTCCCTTGCAAAAATTGTGCGGAGGACCACTTGACATATAAATGTCCTTGGCTGCAGCAATGTACAGATTTGATCACACAAAAGGACTCTAGTAGGACATCTACCGTCCTTAAAAATCTCTTTCCTAATCCGCAGCAGCAACAACACATGGTTGCAAACCTGCCACAACCCGCCCAAAGGGGAAATGGTGGTACTCATCCTTCCGGTGAAGGATCATCTGCCATTTATAGCATGGAGATTATTGAACTCCAAACCTGAGCTAAAATCTATGGAAATCTAGTCATCGAGGCTCACGAACCTAGTTCAAGTTCAAATCCACTGCCGCCTAACGATCTGCATATTGAAAGGCCTGTTGTTGACCCTTTCATTCGTCCCCCCAAAGGGACCCTTCGACACATGACTTATACCACCTCCGCACGTGCTACCCAGAACTACAACATTGTAGAAGACTTGGCGCAAGCACCGTCAGCTATTTTTGCACTCGAAGTGTTGAAAACCCGCCCAGCGCAAAGGAAAACCCTGCTTTCGACCATTGGTGGAATTGACCCCCAGGATTCAATGCGAGCCATCTTTGACATGGAAAAATGCAAACCTTTCCCTTCACACTAGCTTGATTTCTAGGTTCAATTTGTGTCGAAAGGGAGACCAATCCATCGCACTATCATAGATGAAGGTGCTTCGACCTACATAATGTCAACTGCGTGCTGGCTCACTTTGGGTTCTCCTAATTTGTCTTCGCCGTCAAATTCCCTCAAAGCTTTCAATGGCCACACCTTCCTCCCAAAAGGATACCTTGCTAGCTACCCCATTACACTTAGTGGGAAAATGATAACTATGGACATAGAAGTCATAGATTGTCATCTCGACTATAATATTTTGTTGGGTCACAGTTGGTCTTACGCGATGAATAGCATTGTCTCTTCGGTTTTATAACTCATCCTTTTTCTATTTGATGGGAAGATAGTTACAGTGGACCAGCTATCCTTTTGCACCCCTGATTATTCCGCATTACCTAGAAATATTGTGCCCTTAGTAGGAGGGGTTTGTGACTCTTACGTCAATGTTGGTACCAGTCTTCTGAAGGCATCTTCCCTAATGGTTGTTTTCCTCTCCTGTCGCCTGAGGTCCACACACAATTTCAATGATATCCACCATCTCAGATGGCTCTATCAATCCCTGGATCCTATCAGTGCCATCAGAAATTGATTCCTATGGAGATTAGATGCCACTATCACCGACTGAGTTGGATTATCAAGTAATTGAATCAGCATCTGAACCCTGCACTACTTTGGTTTCAACCAATGGTACCACCCTCTTGCCCACCACAGTTACTTCTAGGGATCTCCTCGATGAAGTCTTGCCTACGGATGAAGCTATCCAAGAGATCATGTCTCTAGAGGAATGACCTTAGGGAGAGTTTCATCATCGCGCTTTGATGTCTGATTCAGATGTGACCACTATTCAAATCCCGTCTTTCGACCACCCTGAGATCATTCCATCCGCTTACATGACTGTTCAAACTATCGATGCAGAAGGAAACATGGGAAATATTTCTAATACCATGCTCGTAGATATCTTGGTAAAAATGGGTATCGTGGAAAATATATAGATTAGATTGGATTGCAGTCCAAAGGAAATTTCACGCTTCACATCCCTTTTTAAGGAGTTCCACGATGTTTTTCCTTGGTCTTACGACAAAATGGTTGACATAGATCCTTTTATATTCGAGCATGAAATCAAAATTTATGACAATGCCAAGCATGTCTGGCAAAGAATCTGGCCTGTCCACCCTCGTAAAGTAGCAACTATCAAGACAGAAGTCAAAAAACTCTTACACACTGGTTTCATCTATCTCGTTCCTCTCACAAAATTGGTACCCAATCCAGTTCCTGTAGATACGAAACAAGGCACCATCCGAGTATGTGTTGACTATCATCATCTGAACGACACTTGTCCAAAAGACAATTATCGTATTCCGTTTATAGATCATATTATTGACGATTATGCTGGATGCAAATCTTTCTCCTTCATGGATGGGTTTTCGGGATATAACCAGATAGTGATTAAAAAATGTGACCAGCATAAAACCACCTTCATTTGTCCTTGGGACACATTTGCATATCGTACACATTCTGGAGTTATGACTCACTCAGGTATTCATTTAAAATTGGTAAATTTCTACTATTTTTTGTTGCAACTGTTGGTGTATTGAAGTGACCGAAGCTCTGATAAATTGTTAGTGTTTATATGCAGATTTGACCATGCTCGACCCGTAACGAGCCTTATTTTTAGGGAGTTTTTCTAGCTCATAAAACTAAAAAAACCTCGAGTTTCCTTCGTCAGGCTCGTTAAAGTGCCATGATGAAGAACTATGATCCATTCTTTTCATATTTTTCTAGCTCGTTAAAAAACCGAAAAAGACATCGAGTTTTTCTCCGTCGGACTCCTTAAAATTTCACAGAGAGGATCGAGTTTTTCTTCATTTGACTCATTAAAAATTCACAAAGAATGTTGAGTTTACTCTATCTCCTAATACTCATAACAAAATTAGGCAGACGTCCATTGAACATAGGTTTATCACTTTATCCAGATTCAATGGACTAAGTTACGGAAAATGAACTGTGTCAGGTATACTATTCTCCTTTTGTCACACTCGGTTAGCAACCATGACAAAGGTACCCCCTGGAGTTGTCTTTTACGATGTTTTTCAGACTCCCTAAATATGAAAATATCACCGATTTTAACCTTCTCAACTCATTAAACACAATCAAATGGGAAAAAATTTGGACAAAGTATATACTTATTCTATTATGCTTTGAAAGTCAACTTGGCAGCAAAACCTTGAACATGGCACTTCCCAGAAAATTCTCTCGCAATTAGCCTAACCCTACCATTCTATGAGTTTAGCCTTTGTATGCTAATGTCCCTGCATTGGTGAATCCTGACACTCTTTGGTGTTCATAATCCTAAGCTGCATGGTACCCTGTTACTATGCTTTCTATTGTTCAAGAAGATCTCACCATCTACTGCTTCTTGTATCAACCAAGCCACCATATGCCAGAAATAATTTGTCGTCATTAGTTAGTACCATTTTCTCTTGACTATATTCAAAACAAAATCATCTTTCCCTGTTTCTTGTCAACTGATGTAGGACACCTCATTGCCTGCCTTTTGACAAATCTCTTCTTATCGAATTCAACATCTTATCTAGGAAGTTGATCCAGAAACATATCAGTACTCTGGAACTTGTAGACCTTAGTGGCAGGTTACCTTGTGTTTGATTGGGGGTTTTTATCACTGGCTCCCAGTCGAATGATTCTACGAGTGTTCGACATCAACACCATTTATTCACAATCACTATATTCTATTGTGCATCTTGGAGACCATCATCCTTATCGGTGGCCATCCTCACGTCTGTTAAAAATTTTCATCATTGAATAGTAATTAGATGATTTCTTGCATGTTCGACTACAAATCCTTTATTCACATGTGTGGAAATATGCATTTTAGTGAAGCAACGACCAAGACCTTGGGTTGAGGCTTACATCATTCAGATTTATTTCCTCTCCTAAGCTGCGATATTGTTTTCGGAGACAACTTATCAGATTGATCCTATCATGACACAAGCTTCCACATTATGCTTATTGGTGGACATAATGGTCATATCTCTTCCTGGAGAAATCATTTTGATATAGCTACTGAGCATGGGAATTTCTGACTCAAGATAGATACTTATATTTCTGACATATATTGTTTGTTTCAGGTTTTCCTCAGTCCTCCAAATCCTCTCTCTCTACTACACATGTTATAAATTATTTAGACCATCATCTTCACCTTTGACCTCACACTTTAGGAGGCATCTATTACAGGACAAATTACCTCCTCATCAGCTAAGAGGAGAAGGAAACATGGAAGGAAGAAAATGACCTAGATAGAGACCTATTTTTCCAAGGTAACGCACCCTAGAGATAGCCAGTCGAGTTATAATGCATCCCAGCCTTTCATAGAGAGCGTTAGTGCCTAGGTTAATGCACTGTCTTGCCTAAGGGGCAGCGTTACCCATGTTTCATGAAGAAAAAGGGACAAATCCCACAGTAACTGAATGACATTTCCTATTTTTTCTCAAAAGAGTCAGTCCAAAAAGTAGCAACCTATGGTGGAGGCCTTTAATTGGACATTACTAAATGCAATTGAGCATCCATATAAGGAAAAATCAAGGAAAATCAAGGAAACATCATGATTTTTCCCTATTTGAATTGATGGATAATATTGGCAAGGCTATTCCTCCCACATTATTATAAATTGGAGGCTAGGGCTCATTGTCAATGGTCTAAAGGTTGATCGTGTGCAAAGCGTAATGATGCAGGAGCATTAGGCTCAAAAGTTTCCTTGTACATAAGTAGACATAGGGGGTCCCATGTTCTTTGAATTTCTTGTAAATATTAATATTTTGAATATTTTGGTAGGAATTTGTAACTGTTCTCAAGTCATTTTGAGAACTTGAAAAGTTGGTGGAGATAGGAATACGAAGAGTCAGTTTAGGAATAATTCAGTTATTAAGTCTAGATTCAGGAATTGGAATGCTAAGAGTTGCCTAACTGGTTGTATAAATGTAATCCTGAAGAGTTAGATAAGGAGGAGAGCCCGAGAGAGAGAGAGAGCTGGAGAGAGGCAGAGAACCTCTTCAGCAACAGAATAGGAGGATTATGGCCACGGAACTGAATATCTGGCCTGTTATGAAATTGTAAGAATTGTTTGAGATTTATCGCCTGTATATGTATGTATATATATTTATTTTGAAGAATTGTGTATAAGTTCCATATGTGATTGTATGGCTTCTTGGCTGAATTATATGAGGAAATTATCCCAGTGTAACTGTGCAATTGTTGTTTTAATCCTTTGTAAATAATGCCTATATCTCCGTGAGCTGAGTGTAATTAAGACTCTGTGATTTATTTAAGCGCCTTTCTAAGCGATCAGTGATGAGAATGTATGGTACATCCCTGTGTTAAGACCATTGACAATATATGGATTCATCCCAAGGAGTAGTTGTATAATTCATGTGAAGAGCCCATGCCGAGGTTGATTAACTGTGAGGACTCAGCGGTAAGAAGAATAGACTGTTCGAACCAAGGTCAGAAGCTTGGGTCGGATTAAATAAACGAAAAGAACCTTTTCATATATAACGGCGGAAATCGGAGTAAAAGGACGAGAACGAAACCTGGAAGGAGTAAGCGATGGAACCTTGCGGAAGCGGAACAGTAAAAGTGGTTTACGGAACAGTAAAGGCTGGAAGTGGTATTCCGCACCGCCTTTCGACGTAAAGCGGTATTTCTGGGTTGGGCAGCGATTCCATATGATTGGTGACACGTGTCCCTGAGCGGAATTGAAAACCACTGTTTAAAGTGCGCCTTCTCGCGTTATACGTCGTCTGAAGACGTCGAGCGAAATCGATACAAGCTGTTGATCTGGAGGCTCGAGATCTAATGGTGATTGCGCATTGAACTTTCCCAGAGTTTAACTAAGGTGTGCGAAGGTTAATCCAGGTACGGTGTATGCATTGCAATTTTTTTGTGGGCCCGGGGCGGAAATATATGTAATGAATTGGGTTTATTAACTTTAATACAAGGTCCGATGGAATCTATTAAAAGAGTTTAATCAAGGTTAATCGTGTATATAATTGGTGGTTAATCCTTGCGGATGTCGGATCATTTGTGTGAATGAATTGCATAGATTATATACATTGAAACATTATGGTGTGTGTATAATGTTGAATATGCGAAGTGGGGGCCGCATGAATTGTAATTAGGCGCGTGGTTAAAAGACCGAGGGTTTAATACGCATGGTGTAGAAGCCTTATTATTCCAGTTATAGCCATAGAGGGAATGTGGAATTAATATCTCAATTCTCTGAATTGAGATATTAAAATAGCCCAGTCTTACTTAATTGAATTTTCCAGCGTGGAATAAGAGACGATGTGAGATTGCCCGGATTGGGAAGATGATTAGGCAAGAAATTTTGAATGCCATTGTACACACAGTGAGGTGGAAAGGTTGAGCTAAACTGGGACTGTGGGTAGAGCAGGGTTACCCCTGCACCATAGTGGTATCAGAGCCAGAATTTAGTTAGCTCACTGAAAATTTTGTTTTGGAAATGCACATGTACTGAACAAGAAGCCCTGACATGCAGCCTACAGAAGGTGATTGCAGAATTGTAGAGTCCAATTAGAGGACCATAGATCTGACGAAGGAAGATCAGGCAACAAGGATACACAGAATCACAGTGAATAGGATTTGCAGAGTGAGTGGAGGACAGGATCAGTATCTTTCAAGTAATTAACTTTAATCTAGTTGAATTTGTAGTTGCAAAATTATGGTTGCTGAAAATTGAAGACAGAGTTTGATAGTGAAGAGAGTGGGCCTGGCATTCAGCTAGAGGCTGGATAAGGAGGACATTTGTAGTGTTCTCAGGAGAAGATGGGCAGTGTTAACTCTGGTTGAAGGATTGTTTGCAGAAGTCAGAGTGCAAACAATTGAAGACATCTCAGCAGAAGTAGATCACAGCTTTGAGAGCAGTGATAGAAGAGTCAAACAAGGGACTCTGAGTAAAGAAGGAAAGTGTGGTGGAACCTGGAAGATTCCCAATTGAGGTTGGATGATATAGGTGTTCTTGAGAAAGTTGCAGAGTGAAGCCTGGAAGGTTCCTGCAGAGAAGGGGACCAGTACTTGCCAAAAGCCGGAGCTCAGAGAGAAGCTTGGTGAGGTAAGTTGCAGCAAGAGAGCTTGATGTTGCAGAGGCTTAGTGCAGCTTGTGAGTGAAGAACTTCTAGAAAAGAAAATGGCTGCTGAGAGCCATAGCAGAGACTACAGAGATTGCAGAGGTTCTGGGAGAGGCCACAGCAGAAGAATGAGTGAAGATGCCAAAGAAAATGGCATGAAGAAGAAATCCACAGATGAAGAATGGCAGAAAGAATTAGCTGAGATCAGGGAAGAGTTCAATAGATTGAAACTAAAGATAGAAGAAAGCCAGAGAGTTTGTTGGCTCATGAGGAAGAAGGTGAAATGGCAACTATTACAGAAGAGGTTGAGGCAAGAGAAGATTGCCCTGTTGAGAGAAGAACTCAGAGCAGCTGAGTGGAAGGAAGAAATTTCTACTTGTGAAGAAGAACAGAGCACAAATGAAGATTGGAGACCTGCAGGAGATCTTGTGAGACATGATGAAGACTTGAGGCAGCAAGAATATTGTCTTGCTGAGGATGAAATCATTGAGGAATTCCTCAGTTATTGGACAAGTCCAGATGATGTGAGGGCTTGTGTCCTTGAGTCTGACAAATGTGAAGTGATGACAGACTCCACAGAGGAAGAAGAACCCAGAGTTCTTGAGGCAAAGATGGAAATTGAAGATTCCATGTGCAGACCTATTCAAGAAGAATTGCTTGAGGGAGCAGCCAAGACTGAAGAGTCTTGTGATTTGAAAACTAAAAATTTGTGTGTGTTTGCAGGTACACCACTGGAAGATGAACAAGCTTCAGAGTTTTTTGGTGAGAAGAAGACATTGAATCTGAAATCTGTTCAGATCAATGCTGAGATAGTGAGATCTCAGGGAGAGATGAAGACAAAAGGGTCAAATGAAGATATCCAGCAGGATGTTGAAGCTGAGAGAGAAGGACCAATAGAGGAATGGTCAAGAATAAGCAGAGGCATAAAAGGTTGTGTAAGGTTCTCGAAATATACTCCTATTGAAGTTGTTGAGTTATATAGGAGGTTGGATTCTCAGAGAAGAGAATTGGAGGAGCAGAGGACCTATGCACTCAATGAGTTGCTGGGAAAGCAAGGCCGGGAGATCTTCATGGATGGAGTCCATGAAGCAGATGATGGAAGAAAAGTGAGGCTAGTTGATAGTCTCATGAAGGACACAGATCATCATGCTAAGGTGCTGACAGAAGGTTTGGAAAGGAGTTCTGCACAACATACTGAAGTGTTGTCAGAGAAAAAAAAGGCATTGAAGCATTGGAACTTTACTGCTGATGATTCATGTTTTAATCATACAGAGAAAGAGGAAGAACAGAAGTTGAAAGTTGTCAGAGAGGTGAATGAGAAGGAACTATGTTGGATGAAAACCTAGTGAAGGACCAGCATCTGGGCATGATGATTGGAGCAGTAGAGATGACTCTGACAGCTGGAGAAAAAGATGATGAATAACTTCTGAGCCTTGAACCAGACTTAGAAATGATGGGAGGAAAATTGGTGACCAGGTCATCAAAAGAGACCATTGGGTCTCATGGTTTTAACACTGACAGTTTGTTTATGTGTACAGGTGATGCAGAAGACAATTCATCCTTTGAAATTGTCTTGAGAGAAGAAAAAATGTTGCCGAATGAGGATGAGACAACCATGTCCCATACACAAGGAATTATCAATGACAAAGAAGAGTTGGTTGTTTGGGTAGGCCAAAGCCAACCTGAAGAGCAGATTTTGGAAGATGCTGAAGTGAGGAGGAATCAGCATTCCATGCTGACAGAATATGAGAAATAAAAGCTCAGAGAACTTGATTGGATTTCTAAAATCCATCAGGAGGATGAGAGGCAATTACTGAAGATTGCCCACAAAGAAGAAGAAAATGCTGAGTCTAAATTCCAGCATGTTGAAGATGTAAAACAACCACAGGAGAAATGGTTGAACTATTTGCTGAGAGCATTTGAAGAAGAGAAAGGGATTGCAGACCCTGGAGCAAGGATGCCTGAAGCTGTGAAGAAGAGAGGAGTAGATACTAGCTTGCAGAATCTAATTCTGTTTACTAGTATGCTGGAGGAGTATGTCACTGCTGGTAAGAGATCAAATAGTGGATTGTTTCCTGAGAATGAATTTACAGATGGTGAACAAAAGAGGAGTGCTGCAGAGGGAAATGTCCTAAGGGGTATTCAGGTTGGTTGCACAGAGGCAACATTGGCAGCAGCAACACCCATGGTGGCAGCAGTATTGACATTAACAGAAATTGAAAGCAGCAGCAGAGGGCAAGATAGTTTCCAGCCAGAGGATAAGCGGGACATGGAGATTGAGTACATTAGAAGACTGATGATGAGAGTGACTCAGGATCAGCAAACAACAGCAGGAAAACAGGAGAGTTTCAGCAGGAGAAAGACAATGGTAGATTGTGAAAGCATAACTGGGGGCAGATTACAGAACAAAGTCTGGAAGCCTGGAGAAGGTCAGTTGAAGAAGGATGCAGCTGATGGATGGCAGAAAAACCAAGTGTGGGATCCTGGAGGCAGAGATGAAGAGCACATGATCAGGAGACCATGAAAATTTGAAGCTTGGGAGTCTGATGCAGGAGCATTAGGCTCAAAATTTTCCTTGTACATAAGTAGACATAGGGGGTCCCATGTTCTTTGAATTTCTTGTAAATATTAATATTTTGAATATTTTGGTAGGAATTTGTAATTTTTCTCAAGTCATTTTGAGAACTTGAAAAGTTGGTGGAGATAGGAATACGAAGAGTCAGTTTAGGAATAATTCAGTTATTAATTCTAGATTCAGGAATTGGAATGCTAAGAGTTGCCTAACTGGTTGTATAAATGTAATCCTGAAGAGTTAGATAAGGAGGAGAGCCCGAGAGAGAGAGAGAGCTGGAGAGAGGCAGAGAACCTCTTCAGCAACAGAATAGGAGGATTATGGCCACGGAACTGAATATCTGGCCTGTTATGAAATTGTAAGAATTGTTTGAGATTTATCGCCTGTATATGTATGTATATATATTTATTCTAAAGAATTGTGTATAAGTTCCATATGCAATTGTATGGCTTCTTGGCTGAATTATATGAGGAAATTATCCCAGTGTAACTGTGCAATTGTTGGTTTAATCCTTTGTAAAGAATGCCTGTATCTCCGTGAGCTGAGTGTAATTAAGACTCTGTGATTTATTTAAGCGCCTGTCTAAGCAATCAGTGATGATAATGTATGGTACATCCCTGTGTTAAGACCATTGACAATATATGGATTCATCCCAAGGAGTAGTTGTATAATTCATGTGAAGAGCCCATGCCGAGGTTGATTAATTGTGAGGACTCAGCAGTAAGAAGAATAGACTGTTTGAACCGAGGCCGGAAGCCTGGGTCGGATTAAATAAATGAAAAGAACCTTTTCATATATAACGGCAGAAATCGGAGTAAAAGGATGAGAACGGAACCTGGAAGGAGTAAGCGATGGAACCTTGCAGAAGCGGAACAATAAACGTGGTTTGCGGAACAGTAAAGGTTGGAAGTGGTATTCTGCACCGCCTTTCGACGTAAAGCGGTATTTCTGGGTTGGGCAGCGATTCCATAGGATTGGTGACACGTGTCCCCGAGCGGAATTGAAAACCACTGTTTAAAGTGCACCTTCGCGCATTATACGTCGACTGAAGACGTCGAGCGAAATCGATACGAGCTGTCGATCTGGAGGCTCGAGATCTAATGGTGATCGCGCGTTGAACTTTCCCGGAGTTTAACTAAGGTGTGTGAAGGTTAAGCTAGGTACGGTGTATGCATTGCGATTGTGTTGTGGGCCCGGGGCGGAGCTATATGTAATGAATTGGGTTTATTAACTTTAATACAAGGTCCGATGGAATGTGTTAAAAGATTTTAATCAAGGTTAATCGTGTATATAATTGGTGGTTAATCCTTGCGGACGTCGGATCATTTGTGTGAATGAATTGCATAGATTATATACATTGAAACATTATGGTGTGCGTATAATGTTGAATACGTGAAGTGGGGGCTGCATGAATTTTAATTAGGCGCGTGGTTAAAAGACTGAGGGTTTAATACACATGGTGTAGAAGCCTTATTATTCCAGCTATAGCCATAGAGGGAATGTGGAATTAATATCTCAATTCTCTGAATTGAGATATTAAAATAGCCCAGTTTTACTTAATTGAATTTACTAGCGTGGAATAAGAGATGATGTGAGATTGCACGGATTGGGAAGATGATTGGGCATGAAATTTTGAATGCCATTGTACACACAGTGAGGTGGAAAGGTTGAGCTAAACCGGGACTGTGGGTAGAGCGGGGTTACCCCTGCACCACGTAACTTTGTTGTTGAGTGTGAGGCTTAATGATTGGAAAGGTTCATTGAGAACTCTTGGCCTAAGTATCATTACACTCATAGATTGAGGGGAGAGAGAGAGAGAGAGGAGTCGGAAGACTGAGGGAAGCTTGGGCAAACCAACGGTTTCAACCGTCCTTCTCTTATTAATAGAACTGTATTTGTTTTGTCCACTTGATGTTTTATCAATGCATCTATTGCTTATTTGTTTATGAGACGTGATATAAGTGGCTTAGATATGAATAGTTAAATGTTGATTATATACTTTTTTAGTTGCTCATAGTGATACAACTGTGAAGATTACACGTGTGCTTTGTTTATTTTCAGGATCCAGACTTGGAGCCGGTGAGGAGGACTTCTGCCACACTGCCTAGTGCTCTCCAACAATTCTACCATCGAAAAAGAGGTAATCCTTCAATATCTCACTTTTTCAAATCAGAATTAGTATGCCAACATGTAAGTAGTTTCTTTGTGAACAATAAAACTAATCTGAACGTCTGCCTTGGGTCCCGGGAAGGCACGAGAGGGATTTACTTTAGCTACCACCTATGCATTTTACCCCTAAGAACTTCTCATGATGAATGGAATGAAGTGATGCAGAAGGAATATGATGCATTGATAAAGAATGATACTTGGAAGCTATTCTATCCTTCATTGGGAACCAAGCTAACTGGCTGGAAGTGGGTCTACAAGAACAAGTACAAAGTTGATGGCTCACTTGACAAGCACAAACCGAGGCTTGTGGAAAAACGTTTTGCAGAGAAAGAAGGGGTTGATTATGATCCAAATTTATGAAGGAACACGATAAAATTCATAAATAAACATAAACGCAGAGATGCATCAGGAGTAACACTTCATTTCATTAATATCAAATACTGAAAAATTCTTACAGACATAATGGAAAATAAACTAGCTCGAGCGATGGTAGCTTATCTTTGAGAAGAGATGTGGCGGCTACATGCCTATGAACTATGTTACAATGAGGCTCCAAGGTCTAATTATTATTTAGAAACAATGGAAAACTCTAAACATCCAAAAACCTAACCCCAAGAGATGAAATGCTAGATTATGGACCCTATTGGGGTAAATTGGTACATCAATTTCCTGGGGTTGTAAATTTGGTATACGATCTTCGTTTGATGCACACGGTACCTCATTAGAAATATCTATCTGAGAAATAAAATTGATGGTTTTTAATTTTGCATTGAGGCCTCACATTCACCGCCAGTTATTTTCCAAAAAAAACATCGTTTAGGGCCTCAAAATAGCTCCAGAAGTTCAGGACCTGAAAAACTGCCAAAAATAGTAAATTGTGATACAATTAAGGAAACTGAAAAATTGAAAGAAACAATGGTGAGGGTCCAAGTGGAATAGGTGGGTGTCAACAAATATCCACCTGGATCATATTATGAGGAAAAATTTTCCCCACAACAAAATGGGCTACCATCTGGACACTCTTTGCCTTGGTAGATCAGAATGGTTGGAAAGTCTATCGGATGGATGTAAAAATTTCTTTCTTGAATGTAGATCTAAAGGAGAATGTTTTTATGTCCCATCTAGAAGGATTTTTTGTAAAGGGCCAAGAATAGAAAGTATGCAAGCTTGTTAAATCCTTGTATTTCCTCAAGCAAGCACCATGAGCCTGGTATGAGAAGTTAACTAAGCATATTCTAAAACTTAACTTCAAACATTATGATCTTGATGATGCAACAGTGTTGGTCAAGAAAGTTGGAGAAAAAATTGTATTTTGTAATATCCCAAAATGGGAACATGCAGCAATACTTCACACAGTATAAGAACTTCTAGCAAGATAGACAGTAAATCTAAGTACAAATCAGAATGTGCAGAAAGAGCTGAGCTATTTTATTATATTGGAGATGAATCAGTTACACAAGTAAAATATATAGGTAGATCTAGCCAAGAAGATGAGCTAAGATCACCTAGAAAACATGTGTGAAGCATGTACAGCGTAACTGTTGAGGCTCTGCAGCAAATACTGCGCTATCTCTTCAGCAGAATAAATACATGGAGTTGCAGGCTAAAAAGATAAATGCAGATCTACTCAAAACTGGAGCTCTGATGATGCCAGGATTTAAGATATGGCCACTGTGATGGATTCCCAA
This sequence comes from Pinus albicaulis, assembly GCA_034641835.2. Lineage (NCBI taxonomy): Eukaryota > Viridiplantae > Streptophyta > Pinopsida > Pinales > Pinaceae > Pinus > Pinus albicaulis. Next base: position 161,150 of record JAXQQM020091364.1, read on the forward strand.
GATAACCCAGAAAGGATTTTCCAGATCTGTAACTTTGGAAAAATCACCTCCCTAGGGTTTGATCCTTGATCTGCTAGGAAATATAGATCTGAAGCTAGATCTAAAGATGAGATGGCTGAAATATGTGCTCAGATCAGATCTATGCTTGAAGGGTTGATCCCTTCCTCAGATCTATGAGCTAGGAGCTCTAGATCTAGCTTCTCAATCCTCCAAAAGATGATTGCAGCTGCTGCAACACAACTGCCTCTGAAAACTATGCTGTGAGGGAAAGAGAGGCCCTCTGCTTGCTGAAAAATGCTACAATAATATCCAGGCTGATGGTAAGAATGATGGCAATGTGAAGGAATGATCCTCCACTAGATTGCTAGCTGAAATACAAGCAACTTCCTTCCTCCTTTCAGATCTGCAATATGGACAGCATTATTCTTGGAGAGAATACTGCTGCTAGGAGGTCAATAACTTTTGGCCTGATGCTAGATCTGCAATGTGGCTCTGGGAGTGCTGAAATATAATCCCAAGTGATGGGAATAATCCCTCACCTTGTTCTCCAGCTGAAGTACCGAAGACAACTACCACATTCCAAACTGATCTTTAAAAAAACATAGCTTTCTGAATATGAATGTTCTGCAGAAAGTAGGAAATGGAAATGGCACTTAAAGCCTAATGTATAATGAATTACAAACCTCTTCCTTGGAGTTCAATCAAAGGAAGAGGAGGGATTCCCGCCCGGGAACACCTTGTGCTAAACAACACCTACAATCTCTACTAAACAACCCAATATTGCAGTGGAATGTCACTTGACAATTCCAAATCTAAAATATCATACATAAAAATAATCCAAGATGCCTTTCACCTTTTTCGTCATCTCCTTTATAAATATTGAGCCATCCCAAGCCTTGACCCTAATCTCAACTACGCTGTCTCATGTGGACAAGATCCTCCAATTGGGACAGTGTTGTTTGACCAAATCAACCAAATAATCTAGGTGCAATGTACACCTCTTCCATCATGTGTGCTTCATTTGCACATGATCCTCCACCACTTGATCATTAATGCTTAATGACCCTTTGTTTGACATCTTCAAGATCTTAGTTGACTAAATCAACCCTCCGTGATCTTCCTCATTAAATGAGACATGATAACCCATCTCATTCACATTAGTAGTTGCTCAACTACCTCTTTTGCAGATCTAGTCTAGATTAATCCACATTCACACATAAAAAGTGGATATTTATTCTTATTGAGGATTGTGGGTCCCTCCACCCTTTTATTTAGTTAATTCATTAACAAAATCAAGGACTCTAATATTCCAAAGGTAATGTGAAAATTGGGAATATTACAGTCCCCCCCCCCCGGTAAAATGTTGCTTGTCCTCAAGCAACTCCAAAAATAGATGCAAGGCCATCTATTCCCCTCCATATGGCATCCACATAAGGAAGGCTTCCTCCATTTGCTGCAATAGGTTATGTATGTTTGGTTCCAAAGTTGTCTTTTAAAAACATAAAAAATGGCCTCCAACTGTTCAGTTAGATGTCCTCCTTCCATCATGAAGTACCAAGTGACAACCATATGATGTCCAACATCATCATCAAATCCATCATTCCAAGGTTATGCAAAAGAACAAGGGAAGAAGTAATATGGATAGACAAAGATGTCAAACCATATTCTCCTAACAATAACCACCGGAGTAAGGCCCTTTGCTACCATCCTCCATATCCTCCATGTAATATGGACAAGCCAAACTCCCCCAAAAGCAATCCAAGCAACAAGAGATCTTGATGCTTTCTCTCCTCCTCATGTGCATCATGAAAAAAAAGCATACTAATGGACATATGAGATGTCACATCAGCCCCATACAAAGAAACATCATCAATGCACATCATGAGATCATTATGACAAGTTTTACACAATACAAAACACATAGACATAGGAGATTTCATGTGGTGGCCAAACTCTCTCAAGTGAAACAAAAATGAACATGCCTTCCCTTGCTGCAATTTATCATTGAAAAACAAGGGAGGATTCAGAAAATGATGAGCTATTGGGTGGTATCCATACTCACCCAAGAGCAGCCAGTGCAGCCATGCCTCCTTCCTCATTTCATATGTGTTTTTCAAGGCATGGATCAGAAAAATAGGTGCCTTTGGAGAGTGACAAAATTCTCCCAATGGCAACCAACATAACCAAGCATGTTGGCCCATACAAATCTGCAAGTGGCTTTGCAACCCCTTGCTTATCATCCTTACCCATTCACTCCCATGGGGATGATGAATGAGGTACTGCATAATCATGGCATCCTCCCTTTATAGAATGCCATCCTTCCTAAACTGTTGAAGACTTTTACATTTCATGAAATGTTGAAATGCATCTCTAATGAGATCTCTTAATGAGATTCTCTCTCCATCAAAGGCCTCCAAAACCAAAGAAGCTTTGGATTTAATGCAAGTAGAAGTTTCTCTTAAGGAGAAAAATCTTCTCATTCCAAGATGTCTACCATTTATCATCTTTGCTTCGATTGCTTCATGAGTGAAGCTACCTACAGAATGCTCCAAGAATGATGAAGCCCTTTCTTTGTCACAGCTACTAAGTGACAGTGTTGTAGATCTGCAGGGTAATACATATGTTGTCTCAAAGTAAGTCACAATACTGATATCATAATCAGTCATTGTACATAGGATAATTCTAATCCGATTCCCTGAAACTCTACATCTCAACTCAAGGGGTTGAATGTAGCTCAACAATGATGAACAGGGATATTTTTCAGTCTCCTCCTTGATTAGATCAAGGGTCCTCTGCACTGTGATATGTTTCTGCCTCAAATCAGAATTTTTTTCTAATCCTTGGTCATGCATTGATCTTGAAACACTATGCGCTAAAATTTTGTGCATACCTTGGATCAACTAATATGTGGGAACCTCTTGAGAGAACACAAGAGTTCCTCCAACTGGGAAAATAGTATCTCCAACTGCTGGTAAGAGTGATGGCCTCTTTTCTTCAAGTGTACCAGTGTTGGTATCCTCCTCCTCTTCCTCATGCACCTCCTGATCCATGCATGGGACTCCATATGTTAAGAGCTCAAGAATGTCTTGCAAATATGCAATTTTCTCTTCTCCAGATACAAGTACTTCTGCATCATGTGGTGAAAATAGTGACCTCTTGTCCAGAGTGACAAGATTGACATTCTCCTTGGTTTCCTTGGGAGATGACCCTTTGTAGCAAAACTCTGTCTTCTCCATATCAAACTTCTTCCTCAACTTGTGAAAGAAATATGAATACTTGGTCACCCTTGCATGCTGTAGGTGCCCAAACCACCGATATTATGCTTCATCTAAGAGATGAAGTGTTGCAATTTGAAAAACCTCCTCTTCAGCCACAAGATGTAGCTTGAAAAATGAATTTGACTCCCTCCTCCAAGCCTTGACATTGCTTGAGGAAGATCCATCAAATGTAGGCAAATATAATCTATTATGCCTCTTCCTTCTATTGCTGCTATAGGATCCTCTTTCTTCTCTAATCTGGAAGAATTGTTGGAGAGTTAGCTCCTCCTTGAAAGCTCTAGACTGTGCTTTGTACTCTTCAAGATATAGACTCAGAGTCTTATGAGTCTCAAGTTCATGCCTTTCTTCACTTCTATACCTCTCACCTTCTCCAAAGAAAGTGGGCATAGTGGATCTATGAGGAGATCTAGAATTCTCCGGTCTTCTTTGCTGGTGATAGGAAGTGCTTCCCTCATCAGATCTTCTTCTTGGATCTTCTCTCTGTTCTTCCTCCTTCATTTGATTGACCTCCTTGGAGAGATCTTGCATGGATATGAAGAAAGGAGTGACAGATCTCACATCCTCCATGATAGATCTCATCTATCTGTTCTTCTTTCAATGTAAAAATATGAAGTGTCCACATGCTAAGCCAAAGATCATGCTCTGATACCACTGTAATATCCCAAAATGGGAACATGCAGCAATACTTCACACAATATAAGAACTTATAGAAAGATAGATAGTAAATCTAAGTAAAAATCAAAATATGCAGAATGAGCTGAGCCATTTTATTATATTGGAGATGAATCAGTTACACAAGTACAAGATATATGTAGATCTAGCCAAGAAGATGAGCTAATATCACCTAGAAAACATGTGTGAAGCAGGGACAGCGTAACTGTTGAGGCTTTGGAGCAAATAATGCGTTATCTCTTCAGCAGAATAAAAACATGGAGTTGCAGGCTGAAAAGAGAAATGCAGATCTACTCAAAACTAGAGCTCTGATGATGCCAGGATTTAAGATCTGGCCACTGTGATGGATTCCCAAGATAACCCAGAAAGGATTTTCCAGATCTGTAACTTTGGAAAAATCACCTCCCGAGGGTTTGATCCTTGATCTGCTGGGAAATATAGATCTGAAGCTAGATCTAAAGAATACATGGCTGAAATATGTGCTCAAATCAGATCTATGCTTGAAGGGTTTATCCCTTCTTCAGATCTATGAGCTAGGAGCTCTAGATCTAGCTTCTCAATCCTCCAAAAGATTATTGTAGTTGTTGCAACACAACTGCCTCTGAAAACTGCACTGTGAGGGAAAGAGAGGCCTTCTGCTTGCTGAAAAATATTGCAATAAGATCCAGGCTAATGGTAAGACTAATGGAAATTTGAAGGAAAGATCTTCCACTGGATTGCTAGCTGAAATACTAGCAACTTCCTTCCTCCTTTCAGATTTGCAATATGGACAACGTTATTCTTGGAGAGAATATTGCTGCTAGGAGGTCAATAACTTTTTGCCTAATGCCATATTTGCAATGTAGCTCTATGAGTGCTACAGTATAATCCCAAGTGATGGGAATAATCCCTCACCTTTTTCTCCAGCTGAATTACCGAAGACAACTGCCACCTTCCAAATTGATCTTCAGAAAAATGTAGTTTTCTGAATATGAATGTTCTGCAGAAAGTAGGAAATGGAAATGGCACTTAAATCCTGATGTATAATGAATTACAAACCTATTCCTTGGAGTTCACTCAAAGGAAGAGGAGGGATTCCTGCCTGGGAACACCCTGTGCTAAAAAACACCTGCAATCTCTGCTAAACAACCCAAGATTGCAGTGGAATGTCACTTGACAATTCCAGATCTAAAAGATCATACATCAAAATAATCCAAGATTCCTTTCACCTTTTCCTTCATCTCCTTTATAAATATTGAGCCACCCTAAGCCTTGGCCCTAATCTCAACTATGTTGTCTCATGTGGACAAGATCCTCCAAATGGGACAGCGTTGTTTGACCAAATCAACCAAACAGTCTAGGTGCAATGGACAACTCTTTCATCAAGTGTGCTTCATTTGCACATGATCCTCCACCACTTGATCATTAATGCCTCAATGAACAGCTTTTGTTTTCGACATCTTCAAGATCTTATTTGACTAGAATCAACCCTCCATGATATCTCTCATTAAATGAGACATGATCTCCAACCTCATTCACATTAGTAGTTTCTCAACTACCCCTTTGCGAATACTAGTCTAAATTAATCCACATTCCACACACACAAAGTGGATATTTATTCTTATTGAGGATCCGCCCCTTTTTATTTAATTAATTCATTAAGAAAATCAAGGACTCTAATATTCTAAATGTAATGAAAATTTGGGAATATTACATATTTCTTATGGTGTATGTAGATGATCTTTTGATGATAGGGAAAAATGAGAGCTATATTGCATCCTTAAAGAAGGAATTGAGGAAAGGTTTTGAATGACCGATTTGGGTTGTGTTCACTACTATCTTGGTATTGAAGTAACTCAACATCGTAATTTTACATTCCTCTCTCGAGAAGAAGCACATTGGAGATCTATTATAGGTTTGGTACGAATGAGTGCAATCTTTTGACTACTCCAATGGAAAAAACTTGAAGCTCACATCCAAGAAGGAAAAATAATTTGAGGATGCAAAAGTATAGACATCTTGTAAGAAGTCTCAACTACCTAAATACTACGTACTAAACATCTTCATTTTTTGTTGGAATCCCTCTCCGGGTTTATGAAAAAGCCTTGTGAGGGACATTGGTTCTGGCCGTAAAAAGAGTTCTAAAGTACTTGAAAGGGACTCAAGACTTTGGACTCAAGTATAAATAGGTGGCTTCTAGCTTGATTGGATGCCGATCCAAACTCGTGATGGAGAAAAAGAAACCGGGGTATATACTTTAGGTTATACTATGAGTCTTGGATGAGGAACTATCCCCCGGAGATCATGCAAAATAACTGGCCCAGCGCATTCCACAACCGAGGCAGAATATATGGCGTAGGCGAAGCAACAAAGGAGATTGTGTGGCTCGGTGAAAATTATGGAAGATTTGCGCATGAAACAAATGCATTCAACTCCACTCATGATCGCAACACTTCGCAATAAAGTTTTCCAAGAACCCAAAGTTCCATGATCGAACAAAGCACATGAATACAAAATTCCATCTAATTTGACATCATGTTGAGGCTAAGACAATTCATCTACATCATCGTTCCAAATGAGCAACATTCCGTACATCTTCACTAAAGCGCTTGGAAGAGAAAATATTGAAATATTCAAAATGATTCTTTGACTCACACAAACTTCGCATTAAGGGGGGTCGTTAATTGAAAACATAATCGTAAGGATTGGGTGAAATTGTAAACACAATGTAAATACAAAATAAGGAAGTTGAAGAGACACTAGGAGATGAACTCCCAAGAGTCTCACCCCCTCCCCCGTATATATTCTTATGCACTCTTTGTTGAAATTCAACTCAGTTTTGTGGAGTTACCTCCTAGCTTGACAACATGCAAATGTTACGTCATGATATGGCTTAAAGAGGGAAAATGTAAGTGTGACCTAGGGGTGAGGCCCCAAAGGTTGGGTTACCTCTTGGGGTTGATTTTGATGTTGTACAAGGTCTATATGTTGTGTTTCCATTAGTTTCACTTCCTTAATTTCACATAGGAGTTTGAATCTCGTATTAGTAGCCTCTCGTTGCATGTTTACCCCGGTTGGTCGGTTACCTGGGTAGATGCAAGAGGAGGGTGTTACATATGGATATCTAGTGAAGAGTTCAGACATATTGAGGAAAATTTGAAGAGGTTCATGCCTCATGAACTAATGAGTTGTGAATCATTAGAGATAAGCTGAGGTCTAAAATGGGCCTCCTAAGAAAAATGTACAACTAAAATAAACTTTATAAGAACCAATTGGATTCAAGATGATGATGTCAACCATGGGGGATGATTCACCATTTTTGGGGTAAAAAAGTAAATATATTAAAAAATAACAAATTAATAAAACTACTTTTCAACTTGTATTTTCAACTTATCTCCCTATGGTTTTACTCAAATTTCAAGCGGGAGTACTCATTGATGAAAAATTTAATTCTCATCCAAGGAGTACCCATGCTTCATATCTTTGATCGACGATGCTACATGTAAAAAGATAAATACATGAAAAAGTAGTTTTTTTCTTTTTTCCTCTAAAAATTTGATGATTTAATCTAATCTTATTTTATTATTTCCACTATTATTCTAAAATTTCCTTAGGAGTCCTACTCTTAGACCTCAAAATTCCACCAATGAAAAATTGAAGGGTTATTTTCTTAAGCTTTTTCCGTTTTTTGTTATGGAATCTTTGAAGCTATTTTAAAACACTCTTGGGAGCACATTTTAGAGAAGTTGTGGGAAAATACTCAAACCTCATCTAACCTAATTCGTATCTCCGAGTTCCACTTTAATTCAACCCCTATTGTAGACATAATTTTGGCCTTTTTAAGCCTTATATCTATCCCATGTTACAAACCCACTTCGAACCCTGTAAAGCCTTAGATTTATCCTTTATTGCAACCCTAATTTTACTGTAGCCCCCCATATTTGACCCCCGATGCATCCCTAATTTCAACCTATGTAGGCCTTAGATTATGCCCTTGTTTCAGCCCTAATTTTGGGCCTATGTAAGCTTCGTATTCAGCCCTTGTTGCAACCCTAATTTCGCATGTAAGCTCAGATTCAACCCTAATTTCAACCTATGTAAGCCCCATATTTAGCCCCTATTGCAACCCTAAATTCAAATTTCGCTTGGAGCCTCCATTCAACCCCTATTGTAGCTCTATTTTTAATCTCATGGTTTCCTCATTTTTTGACCTTATTGCAACCATAGTCATCTTGTGTTTTTGGCCTCTTGTTCTTGGCCTATTTTAGAGATTATCTTGGAGCTTATTTAGGAGCTCGTTTTGGAGCCTATTTTGGGCCTATTTTGGAGTATTTTTTGGATAGGAGATGATTGGTGTCCTCTCTTTATTTCTAGGTTGGAGCTTGGCCTTGCTCAAAAGGATTAGTTTCCTAATTATATTTTCTAGTTGGTGCATAGGATTATACAAAAGTATTAGTGTATTTATTTGATCCTAGAGGATCTAAAAAGGTTCAAAATTGAAAAGTCCTCAAATAAAAAAAATGGAAATAATTCATAGGTCTCAATGAGAGCTTTCCAACAACGTGAATGACAGCTCAAAACACTTATGTATGAGGAAATATGGCCTTCCTAAGTTTCACAAAAACATGCAAAAGAAGGGGCACTAATGGTGCCACATGGCATCACCAAAAGAGGCCACACAGAACCGTCCAAGATGTAAACAACAAGTCACTCCCATGCCTCCATGTGGCATGTACTTGGCAGTGAGATCGAACAACTCGCGAGTTCCATGTGGCATCCTTCGATTGGCCACAAAATTTTACCAATTAAATACGGGGATTGAACCCCGACATTGATAGATATGGGCCAAAAGGTCACTATTACTTTACAATTGGAGCTTGGGTTTGTTAAATGTGCCATGGAATATTTAAACAATGGTTTATGTTGTAACACCAAGAATGTGGGATTTGTGGGTTTTAACCCTAGATCCCTCCAACAACCAATAGTCTTATTATAATACTTCCAACCAACTATGCCAACAAGTTTTATTTGATGTAAAAATTGTGTATTGTTATATAAACTCATCTTTCAACCATTGAAGGGTGAGAAGATGTGGTCAAATCATGAAGAGGAATAGAGCCACGCGGAGCACCGTGATGAACGAACTGGCATGTTGCCGTGGTAGTATCAAATCCAAGGGGCCTATGCCAAGTTTGACCACATGATTTTCAAGAAATATTCCAAGGAATATTCCAAGAATATTTTTAGTTGTCATCGCACACCCTACAAGATAGAGATTCTCAAAAGCATCCCAAGATAATGGTGACAAAAAAATATGAAGTTTATAGTCATTTTTCACAATTTTTTAAGATGAGTCACATTGGTGTAGAAACAATATAGATCTTTGTAGTATATGTAGGGGCTCATGGATTAATCCCACATGTTCCATTAATGCTTGGCATGAATTTTAAGATAGAGATTCTACTTTTAGAAGTTGGTTGTATTTATAGTCAAAAGTTGAAAAATGATGAGATGGACTTCTTAGTGTTGTGTTTGCTAAGTTTTATACATATGACCGAGAATTTTTGCATGGAAACCAATGTAAATTAATTTGTTGTTAATTTTCCTTTCGAGATTTGCAAAAGGGGGAACATGTATTTGCGTATATTCTTGGGTCTAAGAATCCGATTCAAAGAAAATTTTGCCAGCTTTATGTGAGAGTTTAGCCCCTTTAACTTAGAGAAATGGAGAACAATTTATACCATTTATGTCTTAGAATTCATTAATTTGGTATTTTTCAAAGGAGAATGTATCTTTGTAGAAGAGACATTGCTACATGAGTGAGATATCGGCCTGTATCCTCAAAGAAGAGCTTGATCAAAGAGTAGCTAATGAAGTTTAGCTACGCAATGAACTTAATACAAGAGATGTAGCTCATTGTACTATTCAACAACCCCCATTTATTTTTATAATAATTAATATTGTAATAATAAATAGGGAACTCCTTTAAAAAAAAGTTCAAAAACTTATCAAGTAAGAGTTTTCTCTTTTAAAACCATTTGTAATAAAACCTTAGATAATATTAAGGCATTGAGCTAAGTCACTTAGGACCAAGCACTTCTCGCTTCATCGCAAAAGTCTAGAATCAAAAGTAATGCAGATTAATCATAAGTTGGAATTTCAGCTAGTAAACCCTTTAAAAATATTAAATGTAGTGTTGATATTTTTATAACTTAAAAGGCCTTTAAATATTCCTTAAGTCTATAAAGTGACTTTCTGTCTTAATGAAATAATCTTTTGCATAAGGAAAAATGCTCAAAAAGTCAATAAATATACCGCTCATCACAAATCGCAAAACATAAAAAAAAAATTTAATAACATATCCTTGACCTTGCGACTCATGACATCGTTAAAGCATTGCGATATATCAACCTTGCGATATTGTGATTTCGCATTATTGTGATATCGCGAGATATTACGATTTTGCGACATCATACATCATTGTGATATTACATATTGTGATATTGGTGATTTATCACAATCCCAAGATCGGCATCACACTTAAGTCATACTAATTTGAAATATCATTCAGGATTTGTGTTGTATGTTTTGATAATACTTAAAAGGAATCACACGTAGGCCTTGTTAGCACTCCACCGCATCTCCGAAGGGCCGAGAAGTACATCAAAGAAAGGTAACCATGTAATCGCTTTGCACCTAGTAGCTAGCCCTATTAGGCCGGATAAGGCTATCTCCATGAGATCACGTACAACTACCGTATAATGAATATTTTAGGCTAGGTATAGTAGGCTCTAGGTTTGATTGATTTGGATTTAAAGTAATAGATGGTAACAGGTTCAGAGGACCTAGGCTCGGGCACCGAAAATGAGACTTCTGGCAGATATGTGATGGGGTTAGGTAGGCACACATTTTAGCACTTTTAGGCATCTTGGTGAGTGTTAGAGATCGCTATGGTTTCAAAAAAGAGCATGGAAATCATGAATTATTTTATATCAAAAGAAAGGAAACATAACTCCATGATAATTTCTCCAAACAGAGCATCAAAATAATGAATTCTCGCTTTTCAACTTACAAATCAATCACATTAATATATTGACATGCATATGGAAGGAATAATACATTCAAACATATGAAAAAATAAGAGGAAACACCGTTAAAACACATACCAAATGAACCCCACCACAATAGCCGCAACTCGTCTATTAGTTCCTACCAAAAATGACCGAATACACTAGTGTTCAAAGATCAATTCTACAACATCCAACCATTCAAATGGAAAAGAAAATGAAATACATATACCAAAAAAAACTTCTCCCGCTCTTAGGGGTCGAATCCACATTCTATGGAGCCGTTCCACAAAATCCTAAGCTAGAATCCTACTGATTACTAGAGGTCGCGAAACTCTCCCTATTCGATGAAACCCATCTCACTCGACCCCAAAAATACAAATTTACTTCGATGTATCTACCTCTAGTAACCTATAAAGACATAATTAAATTTTATTTTCACATTTACATCAGTAAAATTTCAAGAAATTCATCAACTAATCGATAGAAAAACTTGAATTTATGAGGATGACAGAAATCTAGAAAAAGCACAACATGAGTGCAAAAAGCACAAGATGTCCTTCAAGTTGATTTTTGATTGCCTTTATGAAGTAAAAATTGAGCTCAAGATAGCTCCCTGAAATATGTTCCTATATAGTTTTCCAAAAATGTCCTCAAGAACTGAAAAATGATGGAGTTAAGCCCCGAAAACCATTTTCCCAAAATCGGTCAAAAAGCGTGCCCCCGGTATGAAAAGTGCATGCCCTTGAGAAAAGCGCAACATGAGATTTCATACCACTTTTGAGGAATTCCTGAACTCCAAATTGATCTCATGATATATCATTGGAAAGACACTTCTATTGATACACAATGGACCCCTAAAGCACCGAAATGATCAAGCATAGCCCCTATAATATCAATTCTCCCAAGACTAGTAAAAAAGTTAATAGCGTGTCCCTAAGAAAAACATAGGGTGAAGTTGTAGGTCACTTTTGGAGGCCTTAATGAACTAAAAAATGGGGCACATGATAGCTCATTGGAAATCAATGTCCGGCTAGTTATCATTTGACTCATCAAGAAAGTAATTTAGATACTCCATGATACAAAAATGCATTTTCCCAATAAGCATCTTAATTACAACAACTCTCCCGTATCAACTATAGTTTGGGCATTTCTCCCAAATCATAACACCCGTGTATAAACTGAAGGAGGTTTTTGTTTCTTGTTCTATTATTGAAAAAAAAAACACTTTCATTTTTAAGCCAAATTCATCTCCATTTTGTTATAAACTACTTTTAAAGCATAATTGTACCTATGTGCGTAAAATGACCTCGATGAGTTTGTGGAGACATTGATTCTTTGATGTTAGGATGGCTCAACTATTGAGGCATGTACTCCATTATTGTATTTTTTTTTCAGTGTGTGTGGTTCTGCTTCCATGGTGAAATCCTATTCTACTAGGAAGAAAAATTAGGTTTTCTCTTGGGAAAACATGATTTTGGGTAATAGGAATGGAGGAAGATGAAGTGGTTAGATATTTCTAAATTATTCGAAAATTTTTTGGGGGTAGGGATATACATGTTAGGGAGTGTAGGGGAAGTATAATTTTAGGAAATGAGTGAGGGTTAGGTGTCCAAAAGGGCAAAACACAACCCTAGTCCTTAGAAAGTGTCAAAAGTGTAGCAATAGGCTAGGGTTTAGGAAAGTGAGGGAAGGAGAGTGAATGAGCATGGGAAAAGGTTAGGGGAGGTGTATGAAGTGTAGGTGAGGGTGTTAGGAGGCTTAAGGGGGTGTAAAATGATGAAAAGGGTATAGGGATTAGTATATGGAATTAAAAGACACTCACAAACCCTAAACTACCCAAAAGTTGTTCGTAGGATAGGCATGATGGTGTAGGGACTAGTTTTTGAGGTAGAATTTTAGGATAGAGTTTGAGAGAGAGTAAGGACTCAAGCTTAGGGAGTGTAGCGGAGTGTGGGGAAATTAAGATTTAGGAAATGAGTGAAACACTAGTGACCTAATGGATGAGCAATGAACCGAACGACTACCATGATACCGAGACTGGGAGGACCATAACACTTAGAGGGATGGCACATACAAATATATGATGAAAATGACCAAAACATGGCAATTTTGTGAAGGATTAGTTGGCAACCTAGACACACTAACTAGTAACCAAATTGTTTAATTGAAACCCTATTTGAAACTACAAAATTCTGCAAAGGACCCAATCAACACACTTGTAGGAACACATTTGATCACCTACAGGATGTAAAGACTAACACTAACATTGGTTCCAAATGATGGAAACTCCTTGGAGGTGTCAAGAACACCGTAGACCAAGTAGCCTAACCATTTGGTATGGAGTTAAAAGTTAAAAACAAAACTAAATATTGAAAACTTGACATGATAAATTAACCGACTCGAATCGAAATAAAAACTTCTCATAAAAATTATTGATGGCAAGATATCACCGAGACTTGAGAGCTTCAAATCTTGATGAAAACCACCGCTAATGAGGACATATGTAAAATCATGTGAAGTGATCCTTCCATTGTAACCAATCCAACATATGGATACTTACTTGAGTTCTACTCTCACTTTGCTTGAGCAGCAGAAAAACAAAAACTAGGCCACTTAAGTGTTCATCGAACATGTCCTCGCTGATCCATAAATTGAAGAAAATATATCATCCTTAGCCATCCTTACCACCGGATCCCGAAAAAAAACATGAAAATTTACCTCTTGTTTGTATAGAAGAAACAAGGTACCTTTTTCTCTCTTGAATCTGATCTCTCTTCATAATGTACCTCAACAAGAGTGTGTTCCTACTTCAAAACATTCTCAACAAGTAGGTGAGAAAATTTCTTCTTGAAACAAAATTCAAGACATCAAACATGAGAAGAAAAATTTGAAAGATAGTCCTCAATGTCCCGGTCCTCTACAATTTGAATAAATTTTTGATCATATTCATATGTTGAAGTGGAAACAACTCGTTTCACCAACCGATGGCTAGTTGGAATTTTCGCCGAGCCAAAGGCGGTTTGGTCGAAATTTTCCCCGAATCGAATGACATCTAGGATTTGACTTTTTCTCATGTTGTTGGAATGAAATTTCAAGCAAGGCTTTCCTCTTGAATTTCCTCATCCATCAATTCTTCATCACCATAAACACTTTCCAAATGATGAATAAAATGTCAAAAATGCTTGCAACAATATTTTACCAAATTAAAAGATGGATGTTATTCTTTAAAATTTTCATACAACATCATACTAAAATAAACAAGTGAATAAATACAACAAGGTGGCAAACCTTCATACCATGAAATTCTTTGTTCCTCCAAGGTGGACATGAACATATTCATCATACAATCTTCGTGAAATTGAACACTCAACTTGCTTCGCATGCATGTGAAATTTAACGAGATGCAGAGAAACATCATCTCCTTTCTCGTCTTTCAAATTTGGGAGATAAGTATGCCAATATACAAAATGCATGTGGTTCGTAAACCGGAATGTGATCACGATTCATGGGAGAATACCTTCGAGTATTTTAATCCATTTTGACAACAATGAAGTCACCAAGAAGTTCTTCGACTCCCGCTCTTCAATAGTGGAGTCGCTATGAAAATTCTAAACCTTGGATTCTTAGACACCGGAGTCACAAGGTGAATGATGCACAACCTTCCTTGTGTCCGACCACCGTTCACCATCAACAATCATATATGATCCTTTTCATTCTTTTCTGGGAAGATCTATCACCCTTACCCAATATGGTCGCCAAGATGTTAGCACTCCACCGGATCTCCTCAAGGCTAAGAAGAAGACCAACAAGGTAACCAATAACGTTTGACTCAGTAGCTATCCCTACTAGGTAGAGAGGGATATCTCCGTGAAAGCATAACCAAATTGACTGGATAATGAATATTTTAGGTTAGGTATAAGAGTTTCTCCTCTAAGGTTTTATTGATTTGGATTTGGTGCTAGATGGTAAATAGGTTTAAGAGGAACTAGGTCGTGCACCGAAAACGTACTCGCAGATGTGATGGGCAAGGTAGGCACACACTTTATCACTTTAATGTATCTTGGTGAGTGTGAGAGACTACTAGAGTTTCAAAAAGGGCATGGAAATCATGAATTCTTTTATATCGTAATATGAAAAATAACCGTGATAATTTCTCCAAAACAGAGCATCAAAATAATGAATTATTCTTTCAACGTAGAAATCAATCACATTATGATGGACATGAATATGGAAGGAAGACACATTCAAACATATGAAAATAAGAGGAAACACCGTTAAAACACATACCACATGAATCCCACCACAATAGTTGCAACATTGTCTATTAGTTCCCGCCAAAAATGACTAAATACACTAGTGTTCAAAGATCAATTCTACAACATCCAACCATTCAAATGGAAAATAAAATGAAATATATAGACCAAGAAAACTTCTCCCCACTCTCAGTGGGTCGAATCGATGAATTTTATGGAGCTATTCAAAATCCTCAACTAGAATCCTAATGACTAGGAGGTCAACAAAATCCCCTATCTATCTTGATGAAACCGTTCACTTGATCTAAAAATACAATTATAATTATGTATCTACCTCTATAACTTACAGCACATAATTAAATTTTTATTTTCACATTTACATCAGTAAAATTTCAAATAAAATTCATCAACTAACTAAGAAAAACTCAAATTTCTAAAGATGACAGTAACTGGAAAGTGCAAGATGAGTGCAGTGTTTAGCATGTCCTTCAACATGCTTTTTACCTTTATGAATTCCAAATTGAGATCAAGATAGCTAATTGGAAATCTAATCCCTGCCTAGTTTTCCAATATTGTGCTCAGTAATCGCAAAGGACGGAGTTAAGCTCCGAAAAGCCATTTTTCCCAAAATGAGTCAAAACAAAGCGCGTAAGGAAAAGCGTAGTTGCCTCAAAAAAAGTGGGAACGTGTGATTGCGTACCAATTTTGGAGGCCTTCTTGTAGGTTTTAACCCCGTACATAAATTATCCGCAAACAAATCTTAAAAAAAAAAAAAACAAACACATGACATAAAACATAAAACAGAGAGACAGCCGTAGATTTTCCCCTGATCCCAAATCTAAACGGACTACCAACTTGATTTTTCATTCTATTCCCTTTTAATGTTACAACACATATATATACATGCATGTTTCAAGGCTTCATAAACCCCAATCCATTAACCCCGGATAACATAGGCCTAGTTCAGTCGACCGATCTACAAAATACCAGTACGAAACCATCGTCCCCCAAAACCATGTGCAAACCCATGCACAAAACCATGGGCACGTTCCGCCCATTGAAAAATAGGGTCAAATTTTTTTTTCCGGGGCCCTACCTCGAACCCCAAAAAAAGTGGGGCTACTGCCCCCCCTATGACCCCCCATCGCGCTCGGGTACAACATACACACGGGGACTCGTCACAACACAAGGACAAAGTACTAATCATGGAAATAATATAATGACCATACCCAACATTCTCCCAATTGTTGTTTTCTTTTTACAGGGGGCCACAGAGAGCATAGTCACAAGTCCAACTCGCAAAAACCCATTGTTTCTTCACACCAAGAGAACTTATAAATGCTCGCGTAACGTGTCAATGCATCTAAAGCAACATTCTTCAAAGTGTCCACCTTTACCAAAAACACCCTTTTATCCTCAACCATATCTCTCACAAAGTGGATAATAACATCAATGTGCTTTGTCTCAATTGTAAGGTTCTTAGAGAACAAAATTTCACTTTGGCTATCAAAGTCTATCCTTATAGCCTACCACTAACCCCATACTTGAACACAATCTTTGCAACCAAACTAGTTCCTTGCTTGCATGAGTGGCTACCATGCATTCTGCCGAGTTGGAAAGAGCCACGACAAACTATCTTTTACTCATCCAACTCGATCGTACCTCCACAGAAATAGGCTTAAACACATACCCACTTGTAGATTTTTTTTGTCCATCTCCACCTCTTGTATGCATCAAAAATCCACGAATGTCCAAAAATATTTCAATCCCGGTCTTCCCCGGTAGCACAACCATAATCACTATGCCATGCAAATATCCAAACCCGTTTCATTGTTGTCCAATGCTCCTTCCCTATTTTGAAATAACCTACTCAATATTCCCCGACCGTGATGTGTACCATGGTCTAGGACACCATTTGCTATGATTAGGCTACCCACCGCACTTTCATATGGAACACGCATATCCTTCTTCTTCTTATCGTGTCTTGCACACTATTCAGTCGTATAGCTTTACACCCACAGAATAGGAACCTTCACCGATTTACTATCCCGCATATTTAACCCCCGCAATATAGTCTCAACATACTTCCTATGGTTTAACCAAGCTTCCTCTTGCCCGATCTCTCTTAATTTCCTTGCCCAAAATATAGTTTAAAACATCAAGATCCTTCATGTCAAATTTGGAGAATGGGGGCCAGTCTTCAAATATTGGATAATTTCTTTGTCATTTCCAATCAACAAACACATCATCCACATAAAATACCAAATAAATAAATATGGTCATCAATTAATTTACATTTTAAACATAGTGATCCTCCTTGCTTCAGAATCCAAGTCCCTGCATAGGCATCAAATTTCGATAATTGCATCCTTGGTGACTCGTTGTAATATTTCCATTTTAGCACATGGCTAAATGGATTATTAAAATTTTTATTTTATCACCTTGCAGCTAAATAATGGTAAAGGAATCCATTTTATTGAAACATGAATAAGATCCTCATAATGTGAAAGGGATAATCGTAGAAGCTTCATTTTGCACCCCGAAGTGCAGTATAGAAAATGCATGAAGACAAGGTCATGTTTCCACCAAGTCAAGTCAAAGACTTGCCTTAGGAGGAGTGGATCACTTTATGAGAGAGAGCTTTCACTTGTATAAAAGGAGGGCAAGGAATCCATTGTTATTCATGACCTGGATTGGTTGATTTCATCATTTTATTCAAACACATTATGCATTCTTGTTGTTTAGCAAGAATTGCTTGAATCCCCGTTTAGGATTTCTTCACCTTATTGAGAGGCCTTTGAGTGGATTTTTCTTCATTCTCCACATTCTTGGCCTGGAAGGCTGGGGGCTCCTTTCATTTCTTATCGCGTTATTTCTCTGCCCATAACGGCATATTGGGTGTTGTGAAGAAGGACACCATACACCATTTCCTTGGCTCATATGTCAGAGGAGTGGAGCTTATTCCTCTCGGGAGGTTAGTGATGGAGATTCATGAACATATTGCAGATTGTTGGCATCAGACAAGCACTTCTTCACCACAATGTAGCCGCAATCCCTTCTCTAGACTACGTTATTTTCGAGTACAACCGCAAAGTGGGGACTTGCTCCACTATTTTGGAGGGTGAGATCTTTAGGGATCGGATCAACATTTTACCTAAGAGATCCTTTGGATGAGATTCAGCCATCATTTTTAGCATTAGTAACTATCTCCATCCATTTCTATTTTCTCACAGTTGTACGTCGCCCAAACAACTCGACATTTCCCACAAGATTTTCCATTTTGTACTTATTTCAGCAAACCCTTTTCAAGGATTGTGTATTGTATGTTTCCATGGGTTGAGATCTTTCTCCCCCTTTCTTATTAGAGCTATACATTATTGTATCCATGTATTGACATTATTTGTAGTGCCTCTTCTTCATGGATTGCGCAATTACAGCTGTGGCTTCTTTGTATAGCAATATTTCTCCATTTGTCATGTATATGTTTCTTCTGCATCGGCATTGCTTAGCTTGAGAGAGCCTTTTCTCAAGATTTTGTATACATTGTTGCTGCTATAATCCAATATAATGGTTATCTTAATCTTCCGGCATTTTGGTATTAATGCATTCACCTCCGCTATTTTCTAGCTCATGTTTATGTATTGTTGATCTCCACATTGCACATCTTTGAGACATTCCTAACAGGAAGTTGTTCCCACTCTGAATAATATAAAGGGTAATCAAAGAATGATCCCCGCTAGCCCTGTGAGTCTCAAAATTTCCAAAGAATATTAAGATGATGGAAAAATATGAAAGTTTACTCTCATTTATTTTCAAATCCGTAGGAGACCTCTCCAAGGAGGTCATACTGATTGAAGAAAGGGAAGAGGAAGGACCATGCACTTCCTACTCTCACAGAGAGGAAGACCAAAGGATGAAGAACACTTGGAATTCGAAATTTAAGTGAGTACCCTTGCTGAATACCAAGCCAAACTCGGAGCCTTCCAGACACTAGCTTTTTCACACTTTATTCAAGAAAAAGAAGAAATAATACCCCACACCTATGGGATGATAAGAGTGTAACAGATTTCTATTATCCGTTACTCGATGGATCACTCACATGTGTAGCATAGTTTTGGGTGAAGAAGACAGGGAGGCTTTCTTCACACTCGTAGCAGAGCGCAGAGGTTGTATAAATTAAGGCCGCCGCACCTTGAAAGTGAAGCAAAGGATTGGTGGATCACCCATTCAAGCTACATGTTGCTTCACTTTTTTGATTTTTTCTCAAAGAAGATTGACTCAGAGGTTTGGCAAAAGAGGGAGGACCTCTTCCGACCGGTCGATGAGGCAATGTACCAAACGCCGCTATTGAGACCATGGAGGAGCACTTCCTTCATCTTCAACTCGTTTGGGAGGCCAACACTTATGAGGAGGAAACTCTTGGTACCGCAAAGAGCTTCCTACATTCACCAAGGTATGATAAAAATCCATCTACGGGTCGCTTCACCAAACACTTTGGATGGATCTATATATCATTTCATGCAATTGACCTAGAGCAACATAATAGCACCTATACTGCATACATGTTGATGGAGAAAAGAGGAGCTCATTCCTCATGTAAGCACCTCAAAGGAAAGTTTGTCTGTGTGAAAGCCATGGAGGAAGCAATAGAAGGAGGGAGACATCCAGAGATAAGAAACTCTTTCTCCTCTCTAGATGACACTCTCTCAATGAGCATGTCACAAACACCAAGGAGAGATTTCATCGGGTAGCAGATCCAAGGCCTCTTGGGTTTTGGAGGACCATGCATGAGGCGGAGATCTCACAGAGAGATTTCTGGTGAGAGGTGCACTCACACACATCATGGAGAGTGGGATTCAACATCGCCTTGAGGAGGTCCTTCCCTTCTCTCAAGAGCATAGTAAGATGGAGGACATCTTCGTATGGATAACATCTCTCATGACCGTGTTGGACATTCCTTGAGCCATGCACGTCATGATGGGAGGTTTTTTCCTACCACCTATTTGGGTCCTTATAGGGTCAAATTGATCTTGGGAAGATTACATTTCAAGGTCCCATGAAATGCAGGAAGTTGATTTGGGATGATGGCCCTTGCGGTAGGCGCCTACAGATGAAGGGTGAAGGAAGGCATCCACAATTGGTTGAGTGGATGTGGATGGTGAGCAAGAAGCCTGGTGAGCTACTTGCAAAAGCTAAGGATACCGAGTAGCAGGAGGCTTTGGTCACACCGGTTACTCGTTAAGAGAGTTTGGCCATCACTTTGGTATACACTCTTTCCAAGGGCATGAGGATGGAGAAGATGTGTTGCAGATGCTTCGGCATCGTTGAGCAAAGAAAGAGTATGGATGCATAGTGATGATGGAACATTCATATCATTCACTATGTCTTCATCACATGTCTCTAGGTGATGAGGACATGAGGAAGTAGCAAGAACTTTAAGCTGTTAAGTTGTTCTTCGCAGAGCAAGGACAAAATTGCTCTCATTTCTTTATTAGATGTCACAGGTAGAGCAGGAGATGGCACTATCATGGTGCAAAAGGAATACCTTTACCCTTGATACTAGGAATTACTTCCACCTTGGGAGAGATTCATATCAACATGTTAATACTATTAGAGGTTTCCCATCTATGTTGAGGAAGCTGTGAGGGCAAATAACAACGCTCATCATCTAGAGATTGCCTAGTGCCTCATGAAGAGGTGAGCATGAGCCTTTCCGGGTAGAGGGATTCTTGCATATTTGCAAGGGAAGTCCCCAGATCTCATGTGGAGAGAAAGGCACAACCCATGTTCTACATGTGCTATTGTTGAGGAGGTGTGGAACCATGGAGACACAAGGAGGAGATAGGGAGGATGACCACTGGTGATGTGATGAGGAGCACACATCCCCGTCTATTTTATGAGGGGTTGATGCACCCAAGAAGGTGATTGAATTGCGTAGTGGAAGCATGGACAGGCCCGTTCATTCATATTCTACCATTCCCCTGCTGAGGATGTCTTATTGCATGGAGACATTTTGTCACTGTGGAGACCATCGGACCAAGAGAGGAGAGGGATGCTCATGTCGAGGCACCATTCATTGATTTAAGAGGATTGGAGCTCCTAGGATCATCTGTTTGCATGATATTGATAGATCAAGATATGAGGAGATGCAGATCATGTGCGTATGGAGGAGATACATAACTCTTTGGAGAGTTATGCCAAATCCACCTCTTTTCTCTTTCGAGGATGAGAGGAGACTCATTTTTGAGCCACCTATCGTACACACAAAACTTATGGTAAGGCAATTTTTATTTTGCATGATGATTTGTATATATTCATCCCTTAACTATACATGGATAGGATGTTGCTCCAAGGAGGGGCATTCTTTCTTAGACCCCCATGGTCTACTCGAGGCCATGAGCACTATTGGTGACCACTCCTGCAGGACTTGGGGAGGAAATGTATTTTGGAGGACCTACTCACCTCGCACCATACATCATTCACTTTCTCCATACATTTGAGGAGAGTAGGACAGCAAGCAAGTTGTTGAGAGGCCACACTTTTTGTCACACTCTTTTCGTATTTGAGGGTCAGAATCGCATTGGTTACAATTGAGGGACCATTGTCCTTCTCCTCACACACATGACGTTGGGGCATGGTTCTCATTATGGTTCATTATGTTGTCATGTCTTTGTATTTGTTGAGAGCATGATTGGGGGAATGGCACATTGGTTGGATGTGTCCATTGGGGGAGAGATCTCCCACATTATTTGGCTGGCATGTTCTAATGGGAGCAAGGAGAGGACATGTGGCCACTACAGCAAAACATTTGTTTCTACTTGAGGTGAGCCATATGATTGATTGGATTCCATATTCGTGTGACTTCAACCCATCACATCCGAGGTGATTTGGGATAGCATGTTTCTTATAACGTTGGAGAAGAGATCCTTGGAGGTCTAGTCTCCTCAACTTGCCACCGGAGGGGAAATTTTATTGCAGCCCAAGATCAACATATACTCTACACTTAACCTCGGCGGGAGAGGAGGACAAAGGTGGGGTAGGTTGTTTTGTCTACCAAGACTGGGGGCTCTTAGCCCACCCATATTGGCAGGAGCCAAAGGTGGTAGATGATTGTCAGGACTTGCCATGTTGGGAGGTAACTCACTTTGTATGGATGATTGCTTGGGGGATGGAGGATCTACAGGAAGAGTCTCAAAATATTTCAAACTTCATGCCTCGTGAGATTCTTCGCCTCTATTTTTGGCAAAGCTTGCTTGAGGACAAGCGGTAAACATTTTCTCTTGGGAGGGGGGGAGGATCGAATATTCCCATTTTAGCACATGGCTAAATGGAATATTAAAATTTTACTTTTTACCACCAAGTAGCCTAAATAAAGGTAAAGGAACCCATTATTATTGAAAGATAACAAAATCCTCATATGAAAAGGATCATCGAGTAGCTTCATTTTGCACCCTAAAGTGTGAATAAGCAAACGCATGAAGACAAGGTCATGTTTGACGTTTCTCAACAGTGCATGCCAAGAGGAGTCATCACTATGAGACAACGCAGTTGTGAATGAGGAACATGATATTTGGTGGAGGAAACCCCAATGGATGCGGCCCATGGAGAGAGAGCTTACTTGTATAAAAGGAGGGCAAGGTAAGCTGTATTGTTATTCATGAAATTGGATTATTGATTTCATTGTTCATTCAGACATTGTGCATTCTTTTGTTGTTTAGCAAGAATTTCCGGGGAATTCCGTTTAGGATTTCTTTCACCTTCGAGAGGAATATTAAGGGATTGTTCTTTACTCTCTACATTCTCGCTCATGGCCAAAGCCACTCTTTCGCTATTGTGTTATTCTACTCAAGTATAACGTGTTGTTGCCGGGTGTTGCAAGGAGGACACCATACACCATTTCCTTGGCTCATTTGTCAGAGGAGGGAGATTCTATTCCTCTGGGAGGTTAGTGAGGAAGATTAATGAACATGTTGTAGATCATTGGCATTATGCCAAGCACTTCCCTTCACCAACAATGTAGTCCCTTCTCTAGACTGCGTTATTTCTGAGTACAACTGCAGTGGGGACTTGCTCCACTATTTTGGAGGGTGAGATCTTTAGGGATTGGATCAACCTTTCACCTGAGAGATCCTTTGGATGAGATTCAACGATAATTTGCAGCATCAGTAACTATCTCCATCCATTTCTATTTTCTAAGTTGCAAATGTTGCCCAACAACTCTGGAATTTTTGCAGATTTTCCATTTTGTACTTATTTCAGCCAATTCTTTCAAGGATTTTGTATTGTATGTTTCCGGGGGTTGAGATCTTGCTCAACCTTATTTATTTGAGCTATACATTTCTGTATCCATGTATTGACATTATTCGCAGTAGTTCTCCTTCATGGATTTCACAGTCATAGCCAGGGCTTCTTTTGTATAGCAGTATTTCTCCATTTGTCATGTATATGTTTCATTGAGGCTGCATTGCTTAGCTTGAGAGGGCCTTTTCTCAAGATTTTGTATACATTGTTGCTGCTATAATCCAATATAATGGTTATGTGAATCTTCTGACATTCTGGTATTAATGCATTCACTATTATTTTCCAACTCATGTTTATGTATTTATGATCTCCACATTGGTAATATCTTGAGATATTCCCAATACTGTAGTTGTTCCTAATTTGGAATATTACAACTGTTTTAACCCATACAGAGAATTCTTTAACCTGCATACCAGTTATTTCTTACCCT
Source organism: Pinus albicaulis (assembly GCA_034641835.2). Lineage (NCBI taxonomy): Eukaryota > Viridiplantae > Streptophyta > Pinopsida > Pinales > Pinaceae > Pinus > Pinus albicaulis. Next base: position 185,133 of record JAXQQM020091364.1, read on the forward strand.
TCACCATAAAGCCTTCAAGTTGCTTCATGTAGATCTCCTCTTCTATATCCCCGTGAAGAAATGTTGTCTTCACATCCATCTATTCTACCTCAAAATCAAATGCAGCAACAACATATAAAAGTAATCTAATAGACGTAACCTTGGCAACAGGAGAAAAGATATCACCAAAATCAATTCCCGGCACCTGGGAATAACCTTTTGCTACCAATCGAGCTTTTTATTTCTCCACCTTGCCTTCTAAATTCATTTTCTTCTTAAACACCCATTTTATCGTGATGGGCTTCCTTCCAACCATCAACTCCACCAGATCCCATGCCTCATTTTTGTGCAAGGATGCCATTTCATCAATCATGGCCTCCTTCCAGAGTTTTCCATCCTCTGATTCTACTACCTCCCTGATAGTTCTGGTATCATCATCAGTTATAGTTAAAGCAAAATTTGAATAGAAAGTAGATGGACTATACCTTTCTAGTTGCCTTCTTTCCCGAACTGATCTTCTCATAGTTGGAGTTTGTGGCTCTTCCTCTTCTGAATCTTCTTCTGTTGTAGAGTTTGATTCATCCTCCTTTAGCTAAAACTCTATATTCACAGGTTCCTTTGGTATAACTTTATGTTTAACAACATCTTTCACCTCTCTAAACACCACATCTTGGCTGTACACAACCTTCCTTGTTTCTCAGTTCCAAAGCTTGTAACCTTTTAAACCATCCTTATACCCAATAAATATGCACCTTTCAGATTTATTATCCAACTTGGTCCTTTTCTCCTTTGGAATATATACATATGCATCACATCAAAATACCCTTAGATGTGAAAGAGTGGGTTTCTTACCAGTCCATACCTCATGTGCAGTCTTATCCTCCAACGCTGATGAAGGTGATCTGTTAACCAGTTAACATGCAATCTCCACTACTTTTGTCCAGAATTCTTGTCCTAACCCGGTACCACTGAGCATGCTTCTTGCATTTTCCATCAGCATTCTATTCATTCTTTCTGCAACTCCGTTTTGCTGAGTTGTGTATGGATTAGTCTTCTGCCATTCTATACCACACTTCTTACAGAATTCTTCAAATTCCTTCTTCAAAAACTCTCCACCATTATCTGTCCTCAGCACCTTTATCTTCTTCTCTGTCTGGTTTTCCACCAGAGCATTGAATTCTTTAAATATGTCAAAGACTTCAGATTTCTTCCTCAAGAAATATATCCATGTATTCCTTGAGAAGTCATCTATGAATGAAACATAGTAAACAGACTTTACCAGTGTTGTTTGCCCTCTTAGCACTAGAAGGAAAACTCACCGAATTCTGCTTCCCATATACACAATTTTCACAAAAATCAAAATCCAAAGAGAAATTAGACACACCTTCTACCATACCATTTATATGCAGTATCCGAAGGCCCTTCTCTCCAATATGTCCAAGCCTTTGATGCCATAGCATGGTCTTTTCTCCATAGAATGCTAGGCTTTCTGCTCCACTTTTAGGAACCACAGAATTGTTGCACCCATCAATAACAGTGCTACCCTGAAGCTTGTATAGATTTCCAATCCAAACACCCTGTATTAATACCAATTCTCCCCAAAACATCTTGTAGGTATCTTTCTCAGACACTGTTTTTATTCCTGCATCATTCATCTTGCTTACAGAAATTAGATTTCTGGCCAATGCAGGAATATTTTGAACACAAGGAAGTGTTCTAATCCTTCCATTTTGCAGCTTCAGATTTAATTTTCCACGTCCGACAATTTTGGCCTTCCCATAATCCCTTAAGAAGACATCACCACCATCATACTTCTCATACTCGCAGAACCAATCCCTATGGGGAGTGAAGTGAAAGGATACACTTGATTTAATCAACCATGGCTCATGATCTACATGTGTATTTGAAGAAGAAGCCAAATACACATCCCCACCTTCATCTGAGGTGGTTTTTTCCTCTGCACAAGGAGCATCATCATATCCCTTTCCTTTCTTATGAGCTTTATATCTGCAGTCCTTTTGGTAGTGCCCTTCCTTTCCGCATTTCCAGCAAACCTTTACAAAATTTCCTGGAGATTTATATCCCCCTCTAGATTTAAATCTCCCACTCGTAACCTTATTCTTGTTTCTATTCTGGGACCATCCTCGTACAGACAAGGCATCTCCATTCTGGCCCTCCATATTTCTCCATCTCATTTCCTTCAACAACAAGGTTGAGACAATGCCATCAAAATTCAAGGTAGTTGTATTGCTACCTATTGCAATAACCAGACTGTCCCACAAATCTGGTAGAGAACACAGAAAAATAATGCACTCATCTTCATCTGAGATTTTAATATCAACAGATAATAGCTAACTTACCACAGTATTTAAGGCGTTCAAATGCTCTGTCACTGAGTCTCCATCCTTCATCCTCAGGTTATATAGATTTTTCCGCAGGAACAATTTATTCACTAGAGACTTAGATTGGTACAAAGTCCCTAGCTTGTCCCACAAATTCTTCGCCGTAGCTTCCCCAGATACATTCAACAATACTGAATCTGAGACACACAACCGTATTGTGCTCTTTGCCTTCTGATCCAACTTCTTCTAGTCTTAATCTAACATTGTCGTTGGTTTAGTACCCGGATCTACCACAATCCACTGATATTTATCCATCAGTAGATCCTGCATTTTGAGCTTCCACAACTCAAAAATCTAACCATTAAATTTCTCGATCTCTATTGTTCCACTGCTCACCATCTTCTTTCACTGCAAGAATCGATCCCACAGATCTCCCACTGAACAGGTTCTACCACAAGCCCGAGAAACAAAACCCTCAGTAGCAAAGGCGTCCCCTTGAAGTTGAAACAACTCTGATACCAGATGTAGGTTTTAGCCCTATACATCAATTATCTTCAAACGAATCTTAAAAGCATAAAATAAAAAATAGCGAGAGCATAAAACATTAAACACATATACATAGAGATTTTCCCTTGGATCCCAAATCGGGAGTACCAACTTGATTTTTCATTCTATTCATTTTAGTGTTAAAACACATATATATACATGTCGAAGAATTCATAAACCCCAATCCATTAACCTCAGATTATAACATAACCATAGTTACCTTGACTGGATTTACAAAATACCAGGGCCGAAAACCATCATCCCCCAAAACCATGTGCAAACCCATGCAAAAAACCATGGGTGGGTCCGCCCACCAAAAAATAGGGTCCAAATTTTTTTTCCTGGGCGCTTCCTTGGACCTCGATAGGGCAGGGCTACCACCCCCCCTATGACCCCCCTGTTGAGCCAAACGCAACATACAAGGGCGGTTGTTGGCCCCCCTGTCGACCCTGCAACTAATCGTGGAAAGAATATAACACATACCCAACATTCTTGAACTCCAAATTTAGCTCATTATAGATCATTGGAAATCACTCTCTTTCTGTTACATAACATACCCCTCTAAAAACGATCAAGTATAGCCCCTCCAAAATCAATTCTCCCAAGACTAGTCAAAAAGCATAGGGTGAAGTTGCAGGTCACTTTTGGAGGCCTTCATAAACTCCAAATTGGGTTCACGATAGCTCATTGGAAAAATATTTCGGTCTAGTTATTATACGACCCATCAAGAAAGTCATTGGGATATTCCATGATAGAGAAAAATGCATTTTCCCAGGAGTACTCCAGAAGTACAACAACTCTCCTATTGCGACTATATTTTGAGAATTTCTCCAAAATAATAACACATGTGTATAACATGAATAAGGTTTGTGTTCCTTGTTCTATTATTGAAAAAAACCTCTTTCATTTTTGTCAAATTCATCTCCATTTGGTCATAAACATACTTTAAAGCATAATTGTCCCTATGTGCAGCAAATGACCTCTTGATGAGTTTGTAAGGCATTGATATATTTGATGTTATATGGATCAAAAATTGAGGCATGTCCTCCATTATTATATTTTTTTATTGTCAAATTATGTGGTCTCTGCTTCCATGGTGATATCCCATCTTACTAAGAGGAAAAATTATGGTTTGCTCTTGAGAAAACAGGGGATTTTGGGGCAGTTTTAGGAATGGAGGAAGATGAAGGGGTTAGAGGGCTTCTAAATTCTTGGGAAAATTTTTAGGGGTAGGATTAGATGTTGGGGAGTGTAGGGAAGTATAATTTTAGGAAATGAGTGAGTATTAGGAGTCCAAAAGCGAAAAACAGAGCCCTAACCTAGGAAGGTGTCAAAAGTGTAACAATAGGCTAGGGTTTCTGGGAAAGTGAGCGAAATGAGAGGAATAGGCATGGGAAAAGGTTAGGGGAGGTATATGGAGTGTAGGTGATGGTTTTATGAGGCTCAGGGGGGTGTAAAATGATGAAAAGGGTATAGTTATTAGTGTAGGGAATAAAAAAACACTCCCAAACATTGAACTTCCCAAAAATGTAGTGTAGAATAGTGATGTTGGTGTAGAGACTAGGGTTTGAGTGTAGAATATTAGGGATAGAGTGTAAGAGAGTGTAAGGGGTTTAGGGATTGTATTGGAGTGTGGGGAAACTAAATATTTAAGAAATGAGTGAAACCCTAGTGACCTAATGGATGAACAGTGAACTGAATTTCAACCAGGACACTGAGACTGAGAGGACCATAAAAATTTAGAGGGATGGCACATCCAAATGCATGATTATAGTGAACAAAAAATGGAAATTTTGTAAAGGATTAGTTGGAAACCTAGACACACTAACTAGTAACTAAATTTTTTTATTGAAAACCTAGTTGGAACTACAAAAATTTGCAAAAGGACCCAATCAACACACTTGGTAAGAGCACATTTGATCATCGGAGAAAGGATGTAAAGAATAACACTAACATGCCTTAATGTATAATTAATAAATATCATCCACATTTACTCTTTTAAAGGCTCAAGAGTATTTATATATGTTTACTCGTGTTTGTAATAAAAATACCATCCTTATATAATTTATTGTGATAATTGAGTTCCCTGTTTCAATTTTACTCTCAGTTTCATTATGTTTTCTCTATTGCTCAATTTCAGGAAACAACACTTGGAAATTACTAAGAAAGGAAAAAAGACAGTTGATCCTAATCCACTCGAAGAGTCAGACATGTATCCGCTCTTTACTGATACTACATGAAACAAAGATGATGGAACTACATCGTGGGAAGCAATGTATAATTTATTAGAGGATGAAAATACAACGGTACTGGAAATCAAAGCAACAAACGACACTAAAATATCATCTGAGGCTTCCTATTTTGAAGCAGCATGTTATTTCCTGCATAGGTTAGTTGCAAGGCCCAAAATCCTGCCATACACGGATATAGTGAAATGGATAATTGACAATGTGGATATTTCATACAGGACATTCAAAAATTCAAGACAGGAAGTCATGGGTTCATTTACCTCAGAAAATTTGTGTAGAATGTATCACCTGTAAGAACCTCAGAAGCCCTATGATAAAGCTTTCATTGAGCAGTTCACAAAAGAAAATGAAGATCCGATAGATGTTATGCAGACTTGGAGGTCTGGCTCCAACAAATTCAAGCGAGGGAAATCTGGTATGTACCCAATTGCACCTTTATCAACCCCACATATTTATGTAGCTACGATGATGTGTAGGTTGTTTGGAAACACTGACATTACCAAGTTTTCCATGGAATGGGTTCCATTGATTGATATGACTGTTAATGCCTAATTATGAATCGGAGTAACATTTTGTCATACAATTTTGGCTATGGCCATTAGATATATAGGCACAACAGAGTTGTTTCCACTCGGGTTATCCCTCCCTATTTTATGAGTGCATATGTAATGGATTCTATTTGTTTTTGTTCATGATTTCCAAACATGGGTTGGAATTGGACTCTGAAAGACCCTACTCCCATCCATGTTTATCATAAAATTTTATGGGAATCACAGTTTCGCCCCCATTTTTACAAAATCTGTCGAATAATTATGTTGCCAATTTATCAAACCATTTTTGATGTAAAATCCCCCAGGATTTTAGAGGAAGAAAAGATAGACATATTGTTGGTGGTAGGATGGTTTTGTGAAGAATAATTTACTTATATCAGATTATTTGGGAGTATTTTAGCTCCACATGTTCTTTCATATTATGTTCCTAATAAGCTACTCGCAAGAGAGAGTGTCTGTCAAAAAATAGGGGAAAGTATTATCAAAACCCTCAAAGATACGAAGAAATATATCTGGCCAACTTTTCCAATGAAATGTGGTTATTTTGCATTATTTGATTTTGGACACACAGTTAAAGAGATATAGAATATTGCATGCTTCAAATTGGCTACTATACCAGGCAAACAGTATGACCCTAACAAAGTTTCCCTACACTTCACTGCTATGGTTAAAATTAGACAGTTCATTCACGAGAAAGATGAATTTGGTGATCTCTTTCAAAATGTTGAGACATTCTCTCAGGTTTTACATTTAGCATCAATCAAACTGACCCCAATCGTTTTCATATATATAGGAGTAAAATACTGACAAGGGTCCCTTTGTACCTATTACAAATTGAGGAAACATGGGAACATACTCCCAGCGTAAGCCTGGAGGAAAATTTTGATCAAAATTCTAATCAAGAATCTATAAAGAAGTTAGTTCAAGGTTCATAACATTCTGAACATCAATATCAGAATTATAAAGAAAACCCCAAGAAAGATATTAAGAAGAATACAGAGTAAAATGCCGGAGAAACAACCAAAGAGACCTCAGTTGAGGAACAATTGGATATTGACTCTACACAAATTCAAGCACAAATGATCATAATCAATGATCTGGATAAAGAATGGGAGCAATTCAGACATAAGCTCCAAGTACAACAAACAAAGACAGGTATTGAAGCAACTTATGGAATTCAAAACCCTAAACAAAATATAGAGGTTACAAATCCAGAAACTGATGTTGAAATCATTCGAGCCTACCCAACTTCAAAAATTGTTTTAAGAATTGAAGAGATACTCCCTCTCTATATATATTCTACAATCCAGTAAATAAAGCAGTATTAAGGAGGAAAAAGAAGAAAAGGAAGCTTGATTCATCAACAACAAATCCAGAGAACGAATCAATGGAGGTAGTAGTATGGAAAGACATCCCCATTGATCCATCATAAAATCTTACAAGGCTGTCACAATTTGCAGGTGCTTATGCAACATCAAAAATGGATAAGGTAGTAGAGGTTAATATTTTTCTTAAAGATAAATATGAAAAAATTTAGTTGTTGCAGCAACAAATTGAACAAGAAAAATAGAATATCAATAAGCAAGCGGAACTATAGATGGAATAGTTTCAAAAATATTTTGAGCAAATGAGATTACAACACCAGGAAAACATTACAGAGAAAGATACACAAATTTAGAAAATGTAGAATGAAGTGGATAAACTCAGAAATCATCCTCAAATAGAGGAATTCATCAAAGAGACACTTGAATTAAATACTCAATTGTCAAAACAACAAGAAATATTATGTCAAATAATCTCAATTATAAAATCATATTGTAAAACAAGTGATACATTAGTTAATCAAGTGGTTGATAAGAGATTAGAATATGAAGAGGTTGATAAAAATATTTCAAATTTTATCTCTTGGCAAGAATTTGAAGAAGGAATAAAAGTCGATTTGCCAAAGATTGAAGAATCCCACAAAGATATTTTATTCACAGATTGGGATATGCAATTGAAGTAAGCAGAAAGGGCAACAACTAGAGGAGATAGTATAGCAAGAAATATAATTTAGGTTGTTAATGAAAATATTCATAGTATCAATCTTCTCAAAGAATGTAAGCCAGGAGTTTTCCCAGACATCAAACAATTAGAAAGTAAGTGGAAAGAGACCGCCAAAAATCAAATTGAAGCAGTCAAACAACTATCTAAACTTGACCGAGAAACTTATTGGTAGTTTCTAGTGAGACCATACAGTGAATGGATGGATTTGTCCTGTCTAATGAATTCCACTCAAAAGATAATGCCACCACTCTCTGATGCTATTTTTACGAGATAACTAAGATCTAAAGTCAGCCAACCACCCCAGCTGAAACCAATGATGGATAACTGTGAACTCAAGAGCTCAATGGCCATAATGAGTGTTCAACATGAGAAAGCACGTCATCATATTTTTTAGTTTTTATCTTTTTATTTTTCATATTCTGAGGAAGGTTGTTTGAAACCTCCTCAGATTTTTATGTAATAATCTATTTTTGATACATATGTAGTATTATTTAAACCTCTCATGCGTTTAGAGGGAGGTCTAGGATTTTATGAAAAACATTTTGCAAAAGCTTGCACTTCTATACTTTTGTGACTGTTTTGATGAAATATATGGAACAACATCTTGATTTTCTTGGATATTGAAGCATGCTTTACCGAATTTTCATTTATGTACTTGATGCAGAAGCATCAAGCCCAATTTTTCATTATTTAATTAGGTAATAAGGGGGGTGAGACATTTTAATTACTTTATTAATTAAATTGTTTATTTTAATAAATTAAGAGAAAAGGTGAGGATTTCGTATATATTCTTTTAATTAAAAGGATATGAGGGAAAATAGAATTAGGTATCAAACTTAGGGAGTGGGAATTCTATGTATGGGACTTTGTTGAGTCCACACCTAAAATGAATCTAAATTAGATTTAGTTGAGGATTGGCTGGAGAAATTTGTGGGGTGAAATAAATACATTATTTATGTATAAATAGGAGTGTTTTTGTGAAGAAAAACAAGAGCTGAGTGCGTGAGGAGTATAGGAAGAGTGAGGAGAGGTTTGAAGGGCCACAAGCCAAGAGGCCTCCCAATGTAATATTTGGCCAGAGAATTTTTATATTTTATATTTGTAGTTGATTTGAATGGCTCTTTCTCCTTCATGTGAATTTTAAACTGAATGTTTTTCTGGTTTTTTGTGAAGAAAAATTGAGCATTTTCAAATGGATTGAAGAAAGGAGTTTTTATATGCCAGGATCTACTTTCTAGCAGGATCCCTACATCATTTGGTATCAAAGAGAGGGAAAGATACCTATTTTGAATTCACACACACACACACACACATATATATATATATATGTTGTGTGTAAGGGTGCGAACGCAAGAACGTTGGTGTATGCAGAAGAAAAGGCAATAAACGATGAAACAAGATGTATTCTGGAGTCTACATTGTTGGTCCAATGTGTTGAATTTCTGGAGGAAAGAAGACGAGATTGAAGAGTGAGTTGGGTAGTGCTTCCTCTTAACTGCTGGACGTTTTACCACTGCTAGCACGAGTTTATCCCCTTCTCTATTAATTGGGCAATTCCTCATCACTCTGGTCAAGTTTTCTTGTTGAAAATGAGGTCGTGCCATCTTATATTCATCCTGGACGAGTTCTGCAGCAGAGTAGCCAGAGCTACAGACCAAAGTATATGTATTTCCTGGTCTTTGATTGGAGGAGTGTGGTGATAGGCCTGGCTAGAGGTTGCAGGATTGACATATGAGTCAAGAGCCACAGCGTGAAAGTGCTATCACATTGTAATTCAAACCATGAGGTATGAGCATAGTTGTGAACTAAACATTGTAGCTGAAGTGATGAGTTTTGTTGGCAGTGTTATATGCTGCCCAAAGGCTGCGTTCTTCCTACGATGCCAGTGCATGCTACCCACTAAATCATAGAAGCGATGGAGATGTTAATGTGAAGTAAAAACACAGGTAATTATTCCTTAGACAACATATTTGCATATTAATAAATTCTGATGTTTTCTGAGTTTGATGGGCTTGACCGTAAGCTGGGAAAAAGAGTGCGGGTGTGGCGTAGCCAGAGCCATAGGCAATGTGAATGCGTTAGTTGTTGTATGATTGAAGAAATGTCATGTTACCATGGACGTTGATCGAACGAAGTTTCATAGGTCAGAATGCGAATTTGAAATGCTGTTAGAATCGTGACAGTAAGTGAATCAAAGGGCCATGGTATTGCAGTGTTGTCACAAAACTGTGATTGTAAGGAGTGAACCCCAAAACATTTGTGTCGAGTTTTGGCAGGCTTCCAATGTGGAAGCGTTGCTATCTATACAACGTTGAATTTCAAACCCCTCAGCGGCCGTACGTGGAGTCTAGATGTGGTTTTGGCATGTATATAATTACATTGGTATCGTATACAACATTTACCTCTAGTGTGGATTAACGCCAGGATAGTGGCCGTGCGTGGAGGTTACACAAGGTATGATTGATATCTATATGCATTGTATTGCATATGGTGTGAGAAATTGTTGATATCACATATGCCATGGGGTTGTAATATATTACACATTGGGAGAACCGTAACATTACTGACGGTGGGTTTGAATTGCATTGAGATGTGATGTGAACTATGTTAACGTTGAGACCTATACTACGTTAACGCTATGTGCATGTGGTCAAATCGAATCAATTATATGGATTCAAACTATGATTGCTGAAGTTGCCATATAGTTTTAATTTAAATTCATGTCATTCAGTCATTTGAATGGACTTCATCTACAAATGATATAGTTCAAGTGGGATCTTAAATTACCATTTGGAAAGAAATAAATGGTATGTGGTTTCGAGACTTTTACAAAAAGGCAAAGTTTGTTGAATTGAAAGTGTAAGTGTAGGATTATTTAATTTTCCTACATCATAATGTGCGGGTTTTGACATTTGCATGAATAGCATTTGTGTGGAGTTGGGTGAATGGAAATAGTTCTTTTTGAAGATTCAGCTTTTTTGAGTGATTGCAAAGAATGTATGATTGATGGAGAATTAAACGGGGATCGGACTTTGAGTCTGAAAGATGATAGCACATAGAGGTACAGTGCAGATGAGAGATGGAACAAGATCACACAGAGATATTGAAGGTAAAACTGATATGTTTTATTTTTAACTCTGGTTTGAAGATGATATTTGCAGAATACAGTTTTGTAGACAAGGTGAAGATCTCAGCAAATAAAGATCACATTAAAAAAAAAAAAAAATTACTGTTGAAAGAGACTAGAAATAGTTTCTGAATGAAAGCAACGTATGGGTAGAACCTTGAATAATTCCAACGGATATTGGATAAGATGGACAGTCGCGTGTAGGTGAGTTGAAGCCTAGAGGGAGCAGAGAGGATTCTCAAAGAGGTTCCAGAGAATAGAGAACCGATGCTTGCCAAAGACCAAGTCCAAAGAAAGGATTGGTGAGGTAAGTGGCAGCAGGGAAGACTTAATGTTGCAGATACTGATGTAAAATTGAATGGAAAGTGAATGAAAATGTGCTAATCCTAGATGACTGTAATGTTCCCACTTAGCCTTAGCTAAGAGGAACATTCAATTTTGTTTTAATTTCTGTTTCATGAATAAATGAATAAAGGAGGACATGTAAATATCCTAAAAAGTCTGAATAAATAAATTCCCATGTGAAAAAAGACAAATAAAGGCTATGTAAATATTCACTTGCAGATGTGAAAGAGGTTTGAGATAAATATTGGGTCAACCTTGACAAAATCAACAGCACTGTCTAAGTTCATTGCATCTCCAAAAGGGACAGCGCAGTTCTAGAAGGAAGCCTCTAATGTGAAAAGGGATAACTCATCAAGATGGTTTAGGGTTTGCAAGTGCTTCCTCATTTTATAAAAGGGAAAGGAGGGTAGCAAGAGAAGGTTGTTGATAGATTATATTTCTGAGTATTTGTCTGCTTAGACAAATACCATTCTCTGTTGTTGAGTGGAGGATTGTATCTGGAATTCCTGTGCAGGAGTTTCACCTCTTCCTTTGATGATTCAAGGAGGAAAGTTTGCTGAAATGAACCACTATTAAGCTTGAGGCCAAGCTCCTACTTACATTGGCAGTGCTAATCCATTGAGGGCTTTGCTGTCTCTGCAAGCTGTAGCAAGTGGTGTTCTAGATCTGCAGAGATCTAGTGTATTTTGAGAGCCTCTCTCCATGGAGTGGGTCCTTTGACCTCCTGGAAGAGTGCATTACTTCTTGTACTTTAGTTCTACAATTATTCAGTATTTTTCTATGTATTTTGAGCTACAGCGCTGTCCCACTAGGAAAACTACGTTATTTATGTATGAGGGTTTGCAGGTTGTCTTGCTCATAGTCTAGATCAGAGATCTCTTGTGTTGGGCTTGCCTTCCACTTGGGGATCCATGGATCAGCTTGCTAATCTATGTTCTGTTCAGATCTTATCCATTGAAATGAAGTGATATATTCATAAATTTACTGCAACAGTTTCCAGATTTGCAACTTGTTTCATAGATCTACTCTTATTCATTCATGCTTTTGTCAAAATTCCAAGTGGATCTTGTAGAGAAAACTATAGAGTTCAAGATCTGATATAGATCTGATATTTTGTCCATATATCTGCTCTAGATCTAAGTTGTAACTTACATCTGCTGAACCTCTTGAAAAATAACGCTGTTGGAGCATTTCTGCAAATGTACATGTGCTCTTGCAATCCTTTTTGAAGATTTATTGTTGTATTGGCTCATGCTTTCTACTGTATAATGAAAGGGCTCTATCATAATGATTATTTGCTGCTATATTACTGAGATATCAGTTCTCTTGCTGATCTCCACTAAACATTAGCTAAAACTGCGCAATTCCTGAAGCAGTGCTTGCATTTGACTGCAACCTTCACCTTTGGGTGATTTTTAGCTAGTTTGCTTTTTGGGAGATCTATTTAATGTGCTTAAACTGATTTTTTTATGATGAAATTCCATATATAAGTCAAATACAGCATAAATAAGGGGAACCAAGCCCTGATCTGCATTATTTTTTCTCAATTTTACTTGTATAGCATTTTTCTCGAGCTCATTGTTGAGGATCCTAAAAAAGGATCATTACAGTGGTATCGGAGCTCCACTCTTGGCATAGCTTGTGCTAGCATAGGAGTACCAGTCATGCTGCATTCCAAATATGAAGATCCTCTTTCTGAGAGGGAGAAGAGATATCAGAATAGAGGTCATAAAAAGTACGACTATAATACTGTTGACCATGATAAGGGTCAAGACAAGAGGAAAGCCCATGAATCTGTGAATGATAAAGATAAGGAAGTAGAGGAGTTTGAAAAAACTCTCTTGGAGGCTATGCAAGATCTTTCCAAGGAGATAAAGGAGATGAGGATGGATAGAATGAGGGAATCCCTTGGGAGATTCCATCAAGGAGAGATTTCTGACATGTCTCGTTATGGGACTGGACAACCTGTGAGCTTGCCACAAGCTCCACATGCCTCACAACGCTCTAATATGCCTACCTTCTTAGCTATAGAGAATTAAGGACTACAAGAGCCAATCTCCCTGGAAGGTTACTTTGTGGAATATGACTCACAAAGTCAAAGATTCAAGGACAACTTGAGTTTCCAAGACTTTTGCCATCTCAAGGACTAGAGAAGACCATGGCAGTAGTATAGAGATGGTGGTCTCTTTCAGGGAAGGCACCACACTATGGGTAGATTATTTTTGCCCAATTTTGATGGATCACCCTCCATTTCTGCCAAAGCATGGGTGGAAAAGCTGGATATCTATTTCCACTTGAACAAAGTCCCTGAAGTTGAAGCCATCAAGATTGCAGCGCTGCAATTTGAGGGTGAAGCACACAATTGGTGGTTCCACGGGTTGTCTACATTAGGACATAGCAATGTGACTACATATGTTGAGGTCACTAGAAGACTGGTGGAAATATTTGATCAGAAAGATCCCTAGGCACCTTTTATAAGCCTGGAAAAGCTGAAGTAGATAGGAGATGCATAGACCTATATCTCTGAATTCCTGAGATTGTCAGTAATGGTCTCTGATCTATCAGTAGCAAGGAGGGTCTACATGTTCATTGATGGCCTGGAGGAACCTTTGCATGGGTTGGTGAAGTCTACCAAGCCCATCACTTTGCATGATGCCATTGAGAGAGCTAGAGATCTCCAAGATTCCTTGCCAAGAGCAAAGGCAACTTTCTAGAGCAAAACCCCTCATTCTTCTAAGGGGAAAGAAGGGAAATTTGTTCCACCCAAGGACAGCTCACTGAAGAAACCTCTTAACAATGATCTCTGGAGGGATTTTAGGAAAAAGAGATTGTGTTTCACTTTCCAAGAGCCTTGGGTATCGGGACATAGATGTGTTGTTGGGAGGGCACACTATATAGAAGTCTTCTCAAATTTTGAGGAGGAATATGGGAATGATGGACCTAGGAGGGGTCACAGTGCTAGTGATGATGAGGAGGAACATAAATCACCATCCAAAGGTGAAGAGGGAGCCTTTGCTCCAACAAGTGGGACTCTTTCTTCTTTGAGAGGAGTGCCCAAATACTTGACCCTAAGAGTACAAGGTTTAGTCATGAACCAGAGAGTATCTATTTTGATTAAAAGTGGGGCAACCCACAACTTTATTGATGCTTAATTTGTGCAGAGGAGGGGAATCCCCATTGATACTTTTGATGGGTTTTCTGTTTTGGTCCCAAGGGATAGAACTATGCAGTGCATGCAATATGTTCCATCACTTTCTGTCACTATGGGGTCCTACACTTTGGTGGATCACTTCTTTGTAGTTGACATACCAGACACCAATATCATCTTGGGTGTGCAATGGTTGATTACCTTGGGGAAGGTCACCACTAATTGGAAGGCCTTGCAAATGGGGTGGGTGGACTTGAAGAGTGGGAAACCACAAATCATTCAAGGAATGCACACTTATCCTTCTCCTGATGTTTCCACACAAACAACAGATATGGAATTGCACAGTGGGGGCAAGGACCTCATAGTTCCTTGTCTCATGTTTATGAGAATGCTGCAAGGGACACTCCTACATCATGGCAAGCCACTTGGAATGCCATTAGATTCTGATCATGTGAGGGAAGCCTCACTAAGTGCTGAAACAATGGAAGAGAAATCCACAGTGCTGTGGGAGGAAGCAAGGGGGAGGATTAGCCTTCCCACAAACAATTTTGGCATGTATAATTTCAAAGAAACAATCAACAACAAGGCAAGCACCACCATAGATGCATCAGCAGTGCTGTCCTTGTTGAGTTGTGTGGATCCTTATTGGAGATCTCAACTCCTTGTGGAGTACTCCAAAGATCTGCACACCGGGATGATATTAGATGGCATGAAGCAAGGAGGAGGCTATTTGGTCCATGAAGGGGTCATCTATCATCTTGGTAAAGTATTCTTGTCTCAAGCTTCCAATAATAAGCAAGAAATATTACAAAGAGCACATAAAGAGTTCCTTGTTGGGAAAAATACTGAGAGGGGGGGGGTGAATCAGTATTTACTGTATATTCAAAACTTTTTACTTTTTCATGCTCTAAAACCCATACGCTACTTTTCTGAATCCAACTAGCGTATACACGCGGATATCCTTCATAAAACTAGCGTATACACAGAGATCTAATTATGCCATTAGTTCTTCACTTATATCATTCCATCACTCATCCATTAGATGTTCTATAAACAGTAAACATGTGCAGTAAGAACAGAATAAACCATCACACAAAGCATCACACATGAACACCAAGTTTTTTTTGGTGGAAACCCAAGTCGGGAGAAAACCACCGCTGCAGTTGCTCAGCCTTCAATATTTTATTATAGAGAAAACATATTACAACATATGTGCTGGCGCAGACTTGACCAGCACGCAGGCACCCACCTGCGCTCGTTTACCAGCCTCTCCTGGAAGGGAGCTTCAACCCCCTGACTCGTTTACCAGCCTCACCTGGAAGGGAGCTACGACCCCCTGACTGAAGGCTACAACCCTCAGCACCACCTTGGACCACGTTTCATCAATTTTCACACTGGATCCAACCACTTCAATAGAACACAACTTGCAGGCCACAATTCATCATATTTCCAGACCGGACCCTTTCCATACTTTTAAGCACAAACATACATCATCAACAGATACATATCAACACAGATCAGATAGCAGAACAGATCAGATATTTCATACCCCTTGCTTCAGCAAACCCTAAGGTCTGCATACGCGTCTGTCTGCACAAACCGTCGTGATACCTCAAGGTATATTTCCATTGCGCATACGCGCTTTCACTTCATCGAAGTCGCGTATATACGTTCTTCCTCCGCGGCGAAGTAGCGTATAGATCTTCACTATTACAGAGCAAAGATACTCTTTCGCATCGATATTCGCTCGTATCTACCCTTTTACTTCAGACAGATGTTCGCCTAGATGCTCGCCTCATCTCAGATCTAATCACTCCATAAACAGATCTAGCAGATACAAGTACATTTCAGATCTAAAGATCCTACTTCATCATTTATTCATAAGTGCTTCATAGATTTAGATCTATCATCAAACATTTACCCTTTCCATACAGATATACTTCTCAGAGAAGTATTCATTCAAGCTCAGACATCTTGCTCTCACACTCATGATTTGCACAATGAATTTCTTCTCCTTATATAGGTTTATCCTTTTTCAATACCATGAGCCCCTTTTTCAATACCATGAGCCCAAAACTACATTACTTCCGATGGTATTCCTGGATGGGGTCAATTAGGCGGATCATTACCCAATACAATGGGTCAATACCATGGTGGTTACCCTTGGTTTTGCACTTTTTGAGCGCTTTTGCCCATACGCGACTTGGAACGTTATTTTCCGCGTGCATACGCGACTTCCCCTAGGCCAATCCGCGTATACAAAGAGACATACTCTTTTCATCATATTTTGAGCACATTCTAAATTCCTTTCTTCATTGCCTTCTGTACACACTGTAGAAACATCATATTTTCTTCATCAGGAACATATTCTCTCAAGCACAACTTCATCAAGTAAGTTGTCATCATCTTCATCAAGTGGGTTGCCTTTCAGGGACAACACTTAGCATCATATTGTCAACAAACATTATATCACATCAGATTTACATCATTTACTAAGTCCATCAAGTCAAGCATAACTTCATCAGGTAGATTGCCATCAAGGACAACACATGTCAACAGTCGTATGTCTTCATCTTCATTCAGTGGGTTGCCATCAAGGACAACATCCTGCATCATATTTCCAACAATCTCCCCCTTTGGACTTGATGGCAACCATGATGGTGTTTGGTTACCACAACAGATATATACATTAATAATACAATGACACCATGTCATTCTCCCTATTTGCCATGTCACTCTCTCCATTTTTGGCATCATTCAAACACCATGTCACTCTCCCCCTTTGACATCAAGGGCAAAGGGCACATCATTATCTTCATTCAAACACTATGTCACTCTCCCCCTTTGACATCAAGGGCAAAGGACAAAACCAGCAGATCAAAACCAACACACTCTCCCCCTTTTCTCCTCATGTAGAAGAAGCGTTCTGCAGATCTGTTGTATACTGAAGTGACCAAGCTCCCCCTGAGTTCATGCTGAATATTCAAACATATTTTCAATGAAGTACATGACTCTATGAAGTTCCTATCACCAATGAGTCATACTTACATCAATTATCCAACCAAGTGGATTTACATATGAGACTCAAGTACCCAACCAAGTGGTTTTACAAATTTGACTCAGCTACCCAACCAAGTGGGTTTACAAACATGACTCAGCTACCCAACCAAGTGGGTTTACAAATTGACAAGTCCTTACATGACTGAATATTACAATTTTACAACATGGGTCTCAACAAGACCTTTTCACCAAAATATAAATATGACCATTTATGACCAACACCAAGAAGACCTCAAGAGAGATCATATAATAGAACCATCATAATGCCAACAATGCATTATACTCAGCAAAGCCAATGCTCCCCCTGAATCTGTGCATCCAAGCATCCTTTCCATATGACTAAGGCTCCCCCTTAGTTTGTGCATCCTGAACACTTTCACCAACAAATCATCAGGGCATCTTCATCAAAACATTAGAAACAGAATTATGAGAACTGGAACACCACTAGAGATACCAAACAGTATCAGAGATACCAAACATCACTGCAGCTGTGCTGAAGAGAGCTGATCCAACCAAAAATTGCCAGCAATCAAACATACGCGGTTTTCTGTGCATGATCTCGCGTACATACGCGACTGTGTTTCAGGAAACCCGCGTATCCCAAGACATCTTCTAAATTTCAACCAGATCTGATTCTTTGTAAGGCAAAGACAGTGTTCAGCTTCTTTCTAAGACATTTGAATGCTTCCCTGGACTACAGATAGATAGAATAGTGTAGTTGTGTCTTCAAGCGTCATCCAACGGTTGTAGCATCAGCACAATAGTAACCAAGTCTTCAAATTATTTGCAGCATTAATACAATCTTTCCAAGAAAGATTCTCATATCAGAACAACATCTTCACATAGGTGTCAAGCAATCATCCATGTGGTCCAACATCACCATGATCTTCAAGATTTAACATGAAGTAACATATGTAGGAAAAAGATCTCTCAGCCATAGTAACACATTCTGCATTATTTATTTCTGAATCAAATGACATCCAATTCATCCATGTGGGAGTACAAAAAGATACTTATCAGCAACCAGGGCTCAAAAACTCATCATAATGAACCATGTACCAGGTCATCTTCATTTGAGCATGAGTATCACAAAAACCAGAGAATAATCAATCATATTGCCAACAATGCAATCATTAGTATTCAACCTGCTGCTCCCCCTAAACCAGTGCTCTTCCTTAACTTGTGCAATCTGAAACACCTTCAACAGCAAACAATCTCTGCATGATCTGTCCTTCTCTCTGAATTATAAGATTTCAACTAAAACTCTTCATCAACAAGCAAACAGGACTCAACCATAACCTTCAACATAGGAAACCAAGTATCATGTCATCATAATCATGAATATAACCAGAATAATGCTAACAGTGCAATCATCAGTAGTCAGACTGATGCTCCCCCTGAGCCTCTGCTCCAGATCTTCAGCTATCAGATAAACTCTCTTATCATCAATGCATACGCGGCTGTGTCAGCTGGAACTCGCGTGTATACGCGACTTTGTTTTATAGAACCTGCGTATGGATAGTGAAATATAGAAAATTTCACACCTTCATCTCTTCCTGCAAATTTACCTTATGTTCCTGTCTTTTCTTCACACCAGATGCACTGTCAGAAATACATATAACCAGAATAATCAAATCAACCATGAGAGACATCATACATTGCTCCCCTTGTGACGATACATTATTAAATCTCATAATGTATCCCACATCATTCCTGCAGTCAATTAGAGAAGTAAGCTTCCAGAAGCGGATGACTGCAGTAGGGTCTGAATTCCCTACGTTTCTGATCGGTCCTCCTTCTTTTTCCAAATTTGCTTGAACTTTCTATTTGAGTGCTGGAAGTTATCCACTTTCCCAGATCTGTTCATCCTGCATTCTTTTTCTACATGTCCATACTTGTTACACGCATAACATCTCATGTGGCCAGAGAAATAAACATAAGAATCATGATGAGTATTTCTAATCTTCCTCCTTTTACAATCAGCTGCTTTATGTCCATACATGTTACATGAGAAACAATATCCCCTGAAGAAACTAGAGTACCTTTCTGAATAGAATCTGTTTGATTGTGACTGAAATGATCTGCTCCTGCAATTTGCTGCAACATGCCCATAATTATGACATTTGAAACATTCAACATTATTGAATGATTTCCTTTGAGATTTCTTCATTGTTGGTTGACCTTTTTTTTCTTTCAACACTTCAAGTTTCGTATTGACACCTTCCTTTGAATCATTAGCATTCTCTTGTGAACTAGATTCTCCTTTAACAGTTTCATGAAAACCAAGACCAAGTTTAATAGAAGGAGACCTTTGACTACTAAGAATATTATCCAGAATCTTAGTACCATCTTGAAACCTCAAAAGTCTAACCTTTTCTTCTAATTTACCTTTGAGAATGTTTACCTCAACCTCCAGGGCTTGACATTGCTTTGTCATGCTTTCTTCTTTCCTTCTTCCATCTTCTACTTGATCCTTCAGATTTCGAATTTCTTCTTTCAACCAATTTTCGTTTTCTTCACATGTTTGTTGAAGCTCTTCATTCTTCTTCTTCGATGCTTTGAGATCTTCTTTCAGAGATATGTTTTCAGCTTCAAGTCCAGCCTTCTTCTTATTTGATTTTTCGAGACCTACTTTGAGGGAAATGATTTCTGCTTCAAGTTATTCATTCTTCTTATTTGATTCTTCAAGATCTGCTAGTAGAGAGATGATTCCATCTCCAAATTCTGCATTCTTCTTGTTTGATTCTTCAAGATCTGCTTGTAGACGTTCTATGATAGACCAGATTTTTGCTCCAAGTTCTTCATTTTCATTTAGTTGTAGAGGTTCCTCACTCTTCTTACTTGATGCTTCTAGAGAGATGACTGTAGCTTCAAGACCTTCATTCTTCATTTTTCCCATTGTTACGGATCTCCTTCAAGCGATCAAGCTTCTGCAGAAGGACCTCCCTCTGATACCAATTGTTGGAAAAAATACTGAGAGGGGGGGGTGAATCAGTATTTACAGCATATTCAAACTTTTTACTTTTTCATTCCTTTAAAACCCATACGCTACTTTGCTGAAGCTAAGTAGCGTATACACGCGGATATCCTTCATAAAACTCGCGTATACACAGAGATCTAGATATGTCATTAAACTTCACTTAAACCATTCCATCATTTATTCATCAGATATTCAATAAGCAGTAAACATGTGCAGTAAGAACAGAATAAATCATCACACAAAGCATCACACATGAACACCAGGATTTTTTGGTGGAAACCCAAATCGGGAGAAAACCACCGCTGCAGTTGCTCAGCCTTCAATATTTTATTATAGAGAAAACATCTTACAACATATGTGCTGGCGCAGATTTCTGACCAAAGACGTTGTGCACCCACTGCCGCTGCTTACCAATTTCTCTCTCGAAGGGGAGTTTACGACCTCGATTCCTTTTACCAAATTTCACCCGGAAGGGAGCTACAACCCCCTCGATCAAGGCCCCCACCTCGCAAGACCACCCGACCACGTTTCATCAATTTTCACACCTGATCCAACAACTTCAATAGAACACCACTCTAAGTGTGCCACATTTCATCATATTTTTATACTGACCCTTTCCATACTTTTAAGCACAAACATACATCACCAACGTATACTTATCAACACATGCATCGTACAGCGTAAACATAGCAGTAATCGCATCGTATATTCTTTCATACCCTTCTTCAAGAACCCTAGTTTGTATCCGTTTCCCCTTCATCGATCGCGTATATACGCGTCTCGTTCACACAAACCAAACAGATACCCTCAAGGGTATTTCATTGCGCATACGCGCTTTCACTTCATCGAAGCTGCGTATATACGCGCTTCCTCCGCGGCGAAGTAGCGTATAGATCTTCAGTCATTACAGAGCAGCATACTTCTTCAGATCAGATATTCAGTTCAGATCTACCCTTTTACTTCAGACAGATGTTCGCCTAGATGCTCGCCTCATCTCAGATCTAATCACTCCATAAATAGATCTAGCAGATACAAGTACATTTCAGATCTAAAGATCCCACTTCATCATTTCTTCATAAGTGCTTCATAGATTTAGATCTATCATCAAACCTTTACCCTTTCCATACAGATATACTTCTCAGAGAAGTATTCATTCAAGCTCAGACATCTTGCTCTCACACCCATGTTTTGCACAATGAATTTCTTCTCCTTATATAGGTTTACCCTTTTTCAATACCATGAGCCCCTTTTTCAATACCATGGACCATAACAATACCATAAGCCCAAAACTACCTGGACGGGGTCAATTAGGCGGATCATTACCCAATATAATGGGTCAATACCATGGTGGTTACCCTTGGTTTTGCACTTTTTGAGCGCTTTAGCCCATACGCGACTTGGCACGTTCTTTTCCGCGTGCATACGCGACTTCCCCTAGGCAAATCCGCGTATACAAAGAGACATACTCGTTTCATCATATTTTGAGCACATTCTGAATTCCTTTCTTCATTTTCTTTTTGTACATACTGTAGATACATCATATTTTCTTCATCAGGAACATATTCTCTCAAGCACAACTTCATCAAGTAAGTTGTCATCATCTTCATCAAGTGGGTTGCCTTTCAGGGACAACACTTAGCATCATATTGTCAACAAACATGGCATCACATCGTATTTACATCATTTACTAAGTCCATCAAGTCAAGCATAACTTCATCAGGTAGATTGCCATCAAGGACAACACATGTCAACAGTCGTATGTCTTCATCTTCATTCAGTGGGTTGCCATCAAGGACAACATCCTGCATCATATTTCCAACATTCCTTTCTAGCTATATGCAGTCAGCAAATATTTACTCACTGATCATGAGGAGTTTTGATTGGGAGGGTATGAAAGAAGAACTGCATCAACACTATGATTGGGAGGAACTACATCAGCACTTACAAGAGTGCAATAGTTATGAGGATATGGGGCAGCCAAAGGATCCTATGCAAGAGACATTTCAGCCGTCTCTTCCTTCTTTTAAAAGAGGAGAAATGCCCATGCCTAACTCCATGTGTGTGGGAGACTTGAATGGTAAAAAATCTAATCTTATAGAGCATGTTTATTTTTCTGATTTGACATATTCTTTTACCAGATGTGTGCAGACCATGACTCCTACAAGGAGTGATATTACATGCCACTTTCATGGAATTGGTGGGGCCTATTAGCCACCTATGAAATTTTTGACAAGCAAACAGGTGGCTAAAATGTTTTTGAGCCTTCAAGAAATACATTTCCTCTGAAAAATATCATTCTTGAAGCCTCCATGTGTCTTTTTCCCTTTGAACAATCTTCACTATTGTTTTCATCTAAAAGCCTCTCTGTTTGTGGAAGAAAATGCTCACAAGGCCTCCATTTTTCCCTTCTTATTCCCTCCAAAACCTCATTTTTCATCCCTGTTCCCCTTGCAAAGTTCCTCTAAAAATCCCTTCATCAACCCTCATTTCATCCTAAAACCCTTTTTAAACCTCATAATACCCTTTTTTTGGTTTAAAAATCCATTTTCTCCTCTACCGAAACCCTCCTTTGGCCTTGAAAAACACTAAATTTAAGCCAAAATGTTATGTATATTTTATTAATTATTAGTAAGATATAGTTATCTTAGGTTTTATTAAGTGAAAGGGCATGATCGAAGATCATGCCTCTTCACCAAGGGACACCATGAGGCTATATTTAAAGCCTCGGTGATTCCCCATTGTAATCATATCTCATATCTCATCTTTTATAAATAATAATATATACTTATTCAAGTTTACCAGATTTTTTACACTCCATTGGTATCAGAGCCATCGCTCTTAGGGATCTGTGTGATCACCCAGAATTAAGGAATTACAAGAAAATTCCAAAATTGCAGATTTTTTTAAAAACCAAGTGCTTGTGGGTAGCAACATTTGTTTTTTAAAAAAGAAGAAGGAAGATATATATATATATATATATATATATATATATATTAATAAAATCAAAAGAGAGAAGGAAAGTTAACATAAAGGGGGAAATAAATTAAAAGAAAAAAGAAAAAGTAAAAATAGAAATATACGTACATGTGAAGACAAAGTAAAATTAAAAAGGAAGAGTAATTGCTCGTGGTTTTGGGCCCATGGTAATTGCCCATGGTATTAAAGCCCATTTCCCTTTTTCAAAACAACGTGCCTTTTCAAAACAAAGTGACTTGTGACTTTTCAAGGTTAACAATATTTTTCCCCATATATATATATAATTCAAATAATAATAATAATAATTATTATTATTATTTAAATATATATATATATATATATATATATATATATATATAATAATAGAAATTATTATTATTATTTCAAAAAAAAATTAATTTAATTAATTAATTAAATATTAATTTTTTTAAAAAAAGGGGAAAACTGGCAGAAAAATATTCTCCACCTCATACACGTTCAATGTATTCATCGATGTCGATGGCTGAATTCCAGAAGAAATTGGGAGATCTTGAGAAACAAATCAATAATAATTCCGAAGAATTCGGAAAAAGATTAGTCGATCTTGAAGGTACAGTTGCAGGGCACTCCAATGACATCAAAAAGATTCATGATACGAAAAATCGAATAGAAAGACAAATGTGGCTAAATCATCACGAGGCCACAGAAAAGCATAGCGAAGCAATGAACAAGATGACAGAGCATAGTGAAGCAATGAACAATATGACATAACTCTTCAATAAGCTAAATGATAAGATAGATAAGTTAAGTCAGACACAATCCCCAATATTTCCTAACATGGAACAAAATCAACAAAACAATTCCGCAGATTCAGGAAACTCATAAGAGCATCAAGAAAAGACTGATTCCCCACATCATCAAGAAGATAGTAATGCAGATTTTCAAAATAAGCAGCTCTGGAATGCATTTGCTAATCAATATTCCCTTCTTGTTCCACCATTAGCATATCAGCGAAAAGCCAAAATCGAGCTACCAAAATTTGATGGTAATGGAAAAAATAGCATTGCATGGCTTAATAAAGCAGAAGAATATTTTGAGATTTATGACATTACTAGTGATGACGAAAAAATTAAGCATGCTTCCATGAAAATGGAAGGAGAAGCATATAATTGGTATATGTGGTGGAAAAAGACGACGCTTGCTATCAGTTGGAGGAAATTTAAGGATGCATTCTTCAAAAGGTTTCAAGGCATAAAAGAAGAAAAGTTCTTTTCAACGTTTATCAAATTATGCCAAAAAGGAGATGTGGATGAGTACACTCGAGAATGGGAGACCTTGGCAACACGAGTACCCAGATTGTCGGAATCTTGTCTAATCCAGTCTTACATCTCAGGACTTAAAATCCACATACAGGAAGAGCTCGAACTACATGAAATTACGTCCGTAGAAGTAGCAAGGAAAAAAGCAAAAGCTGCTGAAAAGAAATTTGAAAGGTTATCGAAACCAGAAAAAGTATATTCGAGACATAGATTTCCTCAATATGAAAATATAGATGACAAAAAATATGTCCCACACCATCTTCATGAAGAAGAAAAATCTAGTGTGGAAAAACAAAGAATGCGAGAGGGCAAGTGCAAACATTGCAGTGAAAACTGGGACCCTAAGCACAGATGTGCAAATGGAAAAGCGAAAAATCTATACAGTTGTGAAGCAACTAATGACACTAACAATAATGATTCATATATAGAGGGATTAGAAGACAACTTAGAATTCTCTCCAGAAGTGGATGGCGAAACTATTCCGCAAGTGTCATTATCAGTGATGACAGGTATATCACAACCTCAAACCCTAAGGTTAAGAGGACATATCAAGAACAACAATGTAATGGTTCTCGACGACACTGGTAGTACCCACAATTTTCTAGATTCAACCGTGGCAAAAAGACTTAACATATTTACCTTCCCCATGCCTAATATGAAGGTAATGGTGGCTGATGGTAAGAAGATTGAGAAAGTAGGGAAATGCCATAAGGTCAAACTACAGATAAAAAAATTTCATTTAGAAACTCCATTCTACACCGTTCCATTACGAGGAGTAGATGTGGTCTTAGGAATTCAATGGCTACAAACTTTAGGTACTTATTTTGCCAACCATCAGAAGCAGTTTATAAGTTTTAAGTGGAAAGGGCAGAAACATAGGTTGTATGGATTCCAAGCCCCAGAAGATCAAGTCGTATCTTCCTCTATGATGACGAAGATGATTCAAATAGGAGCGCCAACATCTACAGTACAATGTCATCAGTTAGAAATTTTATCTTCAAAAGGGAGCCACGAAGAGTCATTAGAAGAACAAGGACTAGTTCGGACACACTAAAAAGTATTCCAGGATCTACCCATAAAAGTGCCTCTAGATAGGAAAATCAAACATCCAATAGAAGTCAAGACAGGATCCAACCCTGTCGATATCAGATCTTTTCACTATCCAGATCAACAAAAGATTGAACTCGAGAATATGCTCCACGATCTTTTTAAAATGTGGGAAGCAAGAGCCCACCGCTCAAGAAACCCAGGCGTTCGTCGACATTGTCCATCGTTACGTATGCTTTGAGGACAAAACATCTTTAAGAAAGGGGCAATGTTATGTATATTTTATTAATTATTAGTAATATATAGTTATCTTAGGTTTTATTAAGTGAAAGGGCATGATCAAAAGTCATGCCTCTTCACCAAGGGACACCATGAGGCTATATTTAAAGCCTCGGTGATTCCCCATTGTAATCATATCTCATATCTCATCTTTTATAAATAATAATATATACTTATTCAAGTTTACCAGAGTTTTTACACTCCACAAAAACCCACTTTTTACCTTATTATAGGCCTAAGCCCCTTTCTGCTAAGCCCTAACCACTTCCCCACCATGCGACCCAGTGCCAAAACCAAGTGCTAAGGCCCTGGGCGGTTATCACAATCGGAGCGTTCATGTGAGTGTATTTCTTTTGTTACCCGAAAAGTTTCGATGCGATGAGGTTTTGGTCTGTAGACCCTCGCTGTATTCTCAGCCATTGATCTTTCAAGATCCGACGGCCAGTGTTGACCTTTCACCGTGCCCACCTCATCCCTTTGTCAACCCCACCGAATGATTATAGACCGTTGATCTCCCCACCAGATCCGACGGCTATCGCTACATTGCACCATCGCCAATCGAAAATTTCTTAAGGTGCCGCTTCTAGTTTCCTCGATTGGCGATCTCTGATCCAATCACAACCGTTGATTTTCCGCCCATCCAATGGTCCAGATTACATCACTTCCCACTCATTGCACCCATCTATCTCCCTGCCGATTTAATCTCCATCGTCGATCTTGTTCTGGATTGGATGGCTGGCGCTCAATCGCATCATCTCCAATCGAAAGTTCTTAATGTGTCACCCCGTACCTCCCTCGATTGCGAACCTCTGATTCGATTGCGGTCATCCATGTGATCTAGATCGACGGCCTACATTACATCATGCTCCATCTGTTTCCCTTTCATCGGGCCTTCCTATTAAATTCATCTTTTAATCTCTACTGTTCATCTCCTCCTGAGATCTAACGGCCACATTTAATCACCCTCCGCCCGCCGGGTCCAACCATCAAATGGCCCTACTTTCATGCATTTTCCTTCATTTCCTTTGTATTCACCCAAAGTTGAAACTTTTCATTTTAACACTAAGAGTTCCTTTTCCCCGCCTAACTTACTATTAACACCTCCATCGGCGGATCCTGGCCATTGATCGCCTTTTCTTTTTCTAATCGAACGGTCTGCGACCTTCTTTACCCCAAACATTCATCAACTCATTCTTTCACCATTTTGCAGAGATTTCCATTGGTTTTTCACCTCCATCTATCATCTCCGCCACCATTCCATAGGCCTCCACAGTATTTTTCCGCCACTCCCCTGGATTTTATAACTATTTTATTTCATTGTGCAGGGTTTACAGAGTGAGAATTCACTTTGTCTCTACAGTGACAGTCACTGTGACTGAGAGCGTAGAGAGGCCATTACAGCAACAGCAAAGTGAATCAACAGAGATAGATTAAAGGGGTTAATGCCTATTATTGAAGATTAATGCTTATAATCCCGTGTTCAAAGGATAAGATGCAGCTTGAAGACCATGAAGATGATTAAGAGGCCTAATAAGGCCTAAAGTGCACATAAAGGTCATATCTATTTTTTAACAACAACAGGACATATTTTCTCAGAAAAGACACCTCCCGATAGCGTTCTCCATGCCTCCTTGAGCCCTTAAAAGATATTTCACTGACAGAAGCTACTTAAAGACTGTCAGGACAACAGTTATGGAAGTATGGAGACCTACGAACTTTATATCCATGTCACTTATTTCATAAGGCTACCACAGAGTACCATGCAACCAAAAAGACTTCAAAGAACGCATCCGAGGTTAATGTTAACATGACAGGACTTCTCGAGCAGCCTAAAGAGTACTTACAGTGATGCAGATGCCATTGAGCAGAGTGGGCATGAATACTTCCTCCACTTTGTCTTAATGAATCAATTTGATGTACATCTACTACTATAGTTATCCATTCTCCTATAAGAACCCATGTAAAATGCATTGTAAAGGTTGTTGTTGTTGTTAGTTGTAGGGATTCTTTGACTGTTAGAACTGTTATCGGGGGAAGTAGCTGAGTATTTTTTAATTTAGTAGGCTGGGAGGAGAAAGTTTGGACTGTAACAGCCATTGAGCTCAAAGTATGTGACTAGTTTTGCACATCAATTAATCAAGCAATTTCACAGGATCCTGGTCTATATTTCTGGTGATGTTTCTGTTACTGCAATTGTCTCATTACATTATTCATGCTGTCCATTTATTCTCTGATAAGAATCAGTAAATCAAGCTTAGGATATACCCCTAAATGGTACCTTAATGCCCACTGCTCTTCTTATCTTTGATGTTTTCTACTAACTGTGTATTTAAGAGAAAATTCACATAATTTAACCAGTCAAAGATGTTGGTCCAGCCCATGCTTACTGATGTTTGAATTCGGGGTTTGTTGCTTAGATGTTCTTGTGGGGCTTAATCTGGAAGAATTGGGATACTGGGGATTTAGAGTTAGCCCTGTCCACTGGGGTCGTTTTCCAACAGATTGGCTTGTCTAAGATCCCTTGAGCTGGTGTCAAAAGCATTGAAGGTTAAATTCCCTTCTCTAATCTTAGGCCTAGTTCTGTGTTAAATCTTGCTATGTTTTTTCCTTGAAGCATATGCTAAAAGTAGGCCTGGAGTTAGATGACCTCTGACTTGATCTTAAGCTACCTTTGTGTCTTCATCGAGAGTTGCCTTTGATAACGTCAAAGCAGGTCTGGATTTAAATGATATCTGACTTGATCTCCAGACTGCACTTGGGTTCCTTTCCTTCTTTCACTTCATTCCACCATCTATCTAAAAGATCCTTTAGTATAGATGACTTGCCCTATGAAATCCTTGGTTAGTTGTTGTGCAAGTAATCCCCTTTCATGACTCCATAACCCAATGGATGACATTTTCTTGACCTATCCTCTTTTGCCAAAACATCCTGCTACTTTGTTCCTTTCATTCCATGACCTTCTCAGTCTATGATCTTTGACCAACCCAACAACCAAATCATTTAAAAACCCCTTTGTGCTTCATACCTAGCCTAATACCTCATTTCGAGCTTCAAAGATATATCATTATTTGCCTTTTATAGAGAGATCCCTCTCTGGACCCAGGAGGGCTAGATCCTGAGGTCCCAAAGTGGTTTGATGTTGTCTTATCTTTTGGTATTGCCAAATCTGCCAAAACATAGGAACCCCAACATAATGGCGATTCCACTGGGGATAAAGACCAATAGCTTTGATTTGGTAATCAATCACTGTGGTGGACAGTAAATCTCCTTGAGCATCTTAGAAATCCACCTGGGAACTCCACAGTTCCTAAATGATTAAAAGACTCCACTAGTGATCAGTAGGCTGCTGATTATCTTTGTTTTCATAAGACTCCACTGGGAGACCAGTCGCATTACAACATCATCCATGCTAAAGATCCAGTCACTTCACTAATGGAAAACTCTGAACAATTTGCAGAAATGCATCCAAGTCTCATAGCAGAGTTTCAGTATGGAATATCAAGTGTACTGGCAGAAACTGAATGGGAGGACCTTCCAAAGGTTTTCCTTCTCAGCTCAAAACTCAATACTCAACCCGAGATTAAGAAAATGTTTCTAGATTTGGTGGTTGAGATATATGAAGCTGAGATTGAACTTTTGAACTCACAAGAAAAATCATATCAGTTCAGAGACCCCAGAGCGTTTTTGGAAAGTCTCCCTGCCCCTAAGAAAGAAGAGATTCCACTGCCTTTTGATGTGCAGAGAGAAGGTGATTAGGCTTCCAAGAACCACACTGAAGATGTAGTGGAATATATAGTAATCAAAGCTACCCAAGATGAAGACAACCTACCAGTCATGGGAGGCCTGAAAGAGGAAAGTGTACATCATGTGTTCATTGATCCTGTGGCAGAGTATATGGAGGCCCTGATTAGCTTGGATTCTCTAGCATTGATCCTCCACAGGGGCCGACTTCATTAGGAGTGGTCACCACTGATGGTGACCTCAGTTTTGAAGAACCACATGTAGAGTACCCTATGGTTATATCTGACAAGCAGTCAGTGCTTCTATCCTTTTTGTTACTGCTTGATTGGCTGCACTCGCATTATTGTGTCACCTAGGGCATCAGAGATTTCCAAGTAGAGTAGGGTAGGTAGAAAGTTTCAATAAAGCTCAGCCTGAGAGCATGTAGTTAGTTGTTTTTAATTTCTGTAAAGTCCAACAAGCTAGACAATCTAATCCTGGCTTGAATATTTTTCAATTTATGTCTTAGAATGTAGAGAAGAAATCTGCTAGACAGTTTAATCCTAGCAGATAGTAGTTTAGGTAGAGAAGCTATGAGGCCAACTGTTTAATCTGGTCTCATGGAGAAATAAGGGTAGTAGTAGAATAGGTTTATTTTCCTGTTTGTAAAAAAATGATGATGTAAAGGGTTTGCAAGTCCGAATGCACCCAGAAGAAAAAATGTTAGGACAATAGTATGGGTAGGTAGCTTTTTGGGAGAGTATTACTGCTGATATGATGTCTTCATGATTGTGGCAGCTGATCCAAGAAAGAAAAGGAGGTGTCAAGTACCAGGCATCTGGCCTACACCAAATATTATTTTCTGAATTCTTGATACCTTCAAGAAGATTCCATCCCTATGTGGAGCCACTATTAGCCACCTATGAAATTTTTGACAAGCAAACAGGTGGCTAAAATGTTTTTGAGCCTTGAAGAAATACATTTCCTCTAAAAACATATCATTATTGAAGCCTCCATGTGTCTTTTTTCCTTTGAACAATCTTCACTGCTGTTTCCATCTAAAAGCCTCTCAGTTTGTGGAAGAAAATGCTCACAAGGCCTCCATTTTTCCCTTCTTATTCCCTCCAAAACCTCATTTTTCATCCCTGTTCCCCTTGCAAAGTTCCTCTAAAATCCCTTCATCAACCCTCATTTCATCCTAAAACCCTTTTTAAACCTCATAATACCCTTTGTTTGGTTTAAAAATCCATTTTCCCCTCTACCGGAACCCTCCTTTGGCCTTGAAAAACACTAAATTTAAGCCAAAACCCCACTTTTTA
This sequence comes from Pinus albicaulis, assembly GCA_034641835.2. Classification (NCBI taxonomy): domain Eukaryota; kingdom Viridiplantae; phylum Streptophyta; class Pinopsida; order Pinales; family Pinaceae; genus Pinus; species Pinus albicaulis. Next base: position 216,145 of record JAXQQM020091364.1, read on the forward strand.
CCTTATTATAGGCATAAGCCCCTTTTGGCTAAGCCCTAACCACTTCCCCACTATGCGACCCGACACTGGAACCAAGCGCTAAGACCTTGGGCGCTTATCGCAATTGGAGCGTTCATGTGAGCGCATTTCTTTTGTTACCTGAAAAGTTCCGATGCGATGAGGTTTTGGTCTGCAGATCCCTGCTGTATTCTCAGACGTTGATCTTTCAAGAACTGATGGCCAGCACTAACCTTTCACCGTACCTGCCTCGTCCCTTTTTCAACCCCACTGACTGAATATAGACTGTTGATCTCCCCACCAGATTCAACAGCTATCCATACATCGCACCATCGCCAATTGGAAATTTCTTAAGGTGCTGCTTCCAGTTTCCCCGATTGGCGATCTCCGATCCAATCGCAACAGTTGATTTTCTGCCCATCCAATATTCTAGATTACATCGCTTCCTGCTCATTGCACCTGTCTATCTCCCCGATGATTTAATCTCCACCATCGATCTTGTTCCGAATCGGACGGGTGGTGCTCAATCGCATCATCGCCAATCGGAAGTTATTAATGTGTCACCCCCTGCCTCCCTTGATTGCGATCCTCTGATTCAATCACGGCCATCCATGTGATCTAGATTGATGGCCTACATTACATCGTGCTCCATCCGTTTCCCTTTCATCAAGCCTTCCTATGAAATTCATCTTTGAATCTCTACCGTTGATCTCCTCCTGAGATCTAACGGCCAACGTTTAATCGCCCTCTGCCTGCTGGGTCCCACCATCAAATGGCCCTGCTTTCATGCATTTTCCTTCATTTCCTTTGCATTCACCCAAAATTTGGAACTTTTTGTTTTAACACTAAGAGTTCCTTTTCCCCGCCCAACTTACTATTAACACCTCCATCAACGGATCCTGGCCGTTGATCGCCTTTGCTTTGTCTAATAGAACGGTCTACGACCTTCTTTACCCCAAACCTTCATCAACTCATTGTTTCACCGTTTGGTAGAGATTTCCATTGGTTTTTCGCCTACATCCATCATCTCTGCCACTATTCCACAGGCCTCCACAATGTTTTTCCGCCACTCCCCTGGATTTTATAACTAGTTTATTTCATTGTGAAAGAATTATAGAGTGAGAATTCACTCTGTCTCTAAAGTCACAGTCACTGTGATTGAGAGCGCAGAGAGGACATTACAGCAGCAACAAAGTTAATCAGCAGAGATGGATTAAAGGGGTTAATGCCTATTATTGAAGATTAATGCTTATAATCCTGTGTTCAAAGGATAAGACGTAGCTTGAAGACCATGAAGATGATTAAGAGGCCTAATAAGGCCTAAAGCACACATAAAGGTCATATCTATTTTTTAACAACAACAGGACATATTTTCTCAGAAAAGACACCTCCCAACAGCGTTCTCCATGCCTCCTCGAGCCCTTAAAAGATATTTCACTGACATAAGCTTCTTAAAGACTGTCACAACAACAGTTATGGAAGTATGGAGACCTGCAGACTTTCAATCCATGTCACTTATTTCAGAAGGCTACCACAGAGTACAATACAGCCAAGAAGACTTCAAAGAACACATCCGAGGTTAATGTTAACCTGACAAGACTTCTCGAGCAGCCTAAAGAGTACTTACAACGATGTAGATGCCATTGAGCAGAGTGGGCATGAATACTTCCTCCACTCTATCTTAATGAATCAATTTAATGTACATCTACTACTACAATTATCCATTCTCCTATAAGAACCCCTGTAAAATGCATTGTAAAGGTTGTTATTGTTATTTGTAGGGATTATTTTACTATTAGAACTGTTATCGGGGGAAGTAGTTGAGTAGTTTGTAATTTAGTAGGCTGGGAGGAGAAGTTTGGACTGTAATAGCCATTAAGCTCAAAGTATGTGACTGGTTTTGCACATCAATTAATCAAGAAATTTCACAGGATCCTGGTCTATATTTCTAGTGATGTTTCTCTTACTGCAATTGTCTCATTACATTATTCATGTTGTCCATTTATTCTCTGATAAGAATCAATAAATCAAGCTTAGGATATACCCTTGCATGGTACCTTAATGCCCACTGCTCTTCTTATCTTTGATGTTTTCTGCTGATTGTGTATTTAAGAGAAAATTCACATAATTTAACCAGTCAAAGATGTTGGTCCAGCCCATGCTTACTGATGTTTGAATTCGGGGTTTGTTGCTTAGATTTTCTTGTGGGGTTTAAGCTGGAAGAATTGGGATTTGGGATTTAGAGTTATCCCTGTCCACTGGGGTCCTTTTCCAACAGATTGGTCTGTCTAAGATCCCTTGAGCTGGTGTCAAAAGCATTGAAGGTTAAAAGCCCTTCTCTGATCTTAGGCCTAGTTCTATGTTAAATCTTACTCTGTTTTTTCTTGGAAGAGTATGCTGAAAGAAGGCCTGGAGTTAGATGACCTCTAACCTGATCTTAAGCTACCTTTGTGTCTTCATCGAGAGTTTCCTTTGAGTATGTCAAAGTAGGCCTGGATTTAAATGATATCTGACCTGATCTCCAGACTGCACTTGGGTTCCTTTCCTTCTTTCATTTCATTCCTTAATGTTCCATTCCACCATCTATCTAAAAGATATTTTAGTATAAATGACTTTCCCTATGAAAACCTTGGTTAGTTGTTGTGCAAGTAATCCCCTTTCATGACTCCATAGCCTAATGGATGATATTTTCTTGACCAATCCTCTTTTGCCGAAACATCCTGCTACTTTGTTCCTTTCATTCCATGACCTTCTTAGTCTATGATCTCCGACCAACCCAATAACCAAATCATTTAAAACCCCCTTTGTGCTTCATACCTAGCGTAATACCTCATTTTGAGTTTCAAAGATATATGATTCTTTTCCTTTTATAGAGAGATCCCTCTCTGGACCCAGGAGGGTTAGATCCTGAGGTCCCAAAGTGGTTTGATGTTGTCTTATCTTTTGGTATTGCCAAATCTGCCAAAACATAGGAATCCCAATAGGGCCAATGATGATTCTAAATCTGGCCACTCCCTTCAGGTGCAAAGGGAGATTCTCTATCATGATGGGTGCCTCCCAAAGGCACCTAACTGGGGTATTACTTTCAGCCATGTCAAAGTGACCCATGCAGTAAAAATGTGGTGGGAGTACCACTTACCACACCCAGATATACCCAAGATAAGGAGTGCATTGCATTGGTACCTTATGTGGGATTGTGAACCACCTCCCCAAGTGCAAATTTTAGTTTGCATATATGTGATTTTGCTTCCATACATAGATGATATATTGGTATTGTTTATGGGTTTGTATGGGTAAAAAGTGGGCAATGTATATGTACCACATGGGATGGAACTTCAACTTGTACTTCATGATACATGTTTTAGATGTGATATTGCTTCACCCATGTTTATTTCTGTTGAATTTACGCTCCTAGAGGGATGGACTATGCCCCTATCATGTTAGCTTTGGAGGAGAAATTTTTGATGTATTGGCTTGATGAGCACTTGGCCCATGATGAAAGCTTGATCCTTGATGGTGCCATCAATGGAGGGGGAGAAGAACTACAACTCTTACCCTATCAGTTACTTGAGGACAAGCAACATTTTGGAGGGGAGGACTGTAATGTTCCTACTTAGCCTTAGCTAAGAGGAACATTCAATTTTGTTTTAATTTTTGTTTCATGAATAAATGAATAAAGGAGGACATGTAAATCTCCTAAAAATTCTGAATAAATCAATGCCCATGTGAACAAAGACAAATTAGGGCTATGTAAATAATCACTTGTAGATGTGAAAGAGGTTTGAGATAAAGACTGGGTCAACCTTGACCAAATCAACATCGTTGTCTAGGTTCATTGCATCTCCAAAAGGGATAGTGTAATTCTAGAAGGGAGCCTCTAATGTGAAAAGGGATAACTTATCAATATGGTTTAGGGTTTGCAAGTGCTTCCTCATTTTATAAAAGGGAAAGGAGGGCAGCAAGAGAAGGTTGTTGATAGATTATATTTCTGAGTATTTGTCTGCTTAGACAAATACCATTCTCTGTTGTTGAGTGGAGGATTGTATTTGGAATTCCTGTGCAGTAGTTTCACCTCTTCCTTTGATGATTCAAGGAGGAAAGTTTGCTGAAATGAACCACTATTAGGCTTGATGCCAAGCTCCTACTTACATTGGCAGCATTGATCCATTGAGGCCTTTGTTGTCTCTACAAGCTACAGTAAGTGGTGTTCTAGATCTACAGAGATCTAGTGTATTTTGAGATCCTCTCTCCATGGAGTGGGTCCTTTGACCTCCTGGAAGAGTGCATTACTTCTTTTACTTCAGATCTACAATTATTAAGTATTTTTCTGTGTCTTTTGAGCTACAGCACTGTCCCACTAGGAAAATTGTGTTATTTATGTATGAGGGTTTGCGGGTTGTCTTGCTCATAGTCTAGATCAGAGATCTCTTGTGTTGGGCTTGCCTTCCACTTGGTGATCCATGAATCGACTTGCTGATCTATGTTCTATTTAGATCTGGTCCATTGTAATGAAGTGATATATTCAGAAATTTACTGCAACGGTTTCCAGATCTGTAACTTGTTTCTCAGATCTACTCTTATTCATTCACGCTTTTGTCAAAATTCCAAGTGGATCTTGTAGAGAAAACTATAGAGTTTCCATATCTGATATAGATCTGATATTTTTTCCATATATCTGCTCTAGATCTAAGTTGTAACTTACATCTACTGAACCTCCTGAAAAATAATGTTGTTGGATTATTTCTGCAAATGTACATGTGCTCCTGCTCTCTTTTCTGAAGATTTATTACTATATTGGCTCATGCTTTCTCCTGTATAATGAAAGGGCTCTATCATAATGATTATTTGCTACTGTATTACTGAGATATTAGTTCTCTTTCTAATCTCCACTGAACATTAGCCAAAACTGCGCAATTCCTGAAGCAGTGCTTGCATTTGACTGTAGCCTTCCCATTTGAGTGCTTTTTAACTAGTCTGCTTTTTGGGAGATCTTTTTAATGTGCTTAAACTGATTTTTTTTTTATGAAATTCCATATATAAGTCACATACAGCATAAATAAGGGGAAACAAGCCCTGATCTGCGTTATTTTTGCTCATTTTTACTTGTATAGAGTTTTTCTTGAGCTCATTGTTGAGGATCCTGAAAAAGGACCATTACAATGACATAAAGAGAAATATGCATGTTTATTCGAGGAGGTTTATTATGCATAGTGTGATGAATTATTATGCATAATGTGGATTCTTCACAGTTTGGTTAAGTTATTTTGGACAAAGCCTGTAGTGGGAAAAGAGGAATTCTTTTGATTGGTGATTGGAAATATAATTGCTTGATGTTGTAAACCTTTGTTTTTACCATCATGTGACAAAATTTAAGGAGGAGATATTCAGGATGAACACAATGTACGAGTTTCACATCATTCATTGAAGAAGTTTCTTGTTCTCTGTACACAGCTAAAGAGATGTGAATTGATGTTGCATTGTGTATATAAGTGCAGGGAAATGTTTGCATTAAGATGACGAACTTGTGAGCATGCAAGTGTTGACGGTGACAAAGATGGCACAGAGGAATAGAAACCAGAGGGTTGAGTTTGCAGGAATAAAGGTTTATTAATAACCTTAATAGGAGCATGAGGTATGATACTTTAGGAAGGTATTCTTAAACATTGAAGATTGGGTGGTTTATTTATTTTCACCTTAAAAAAAAATATTGGAAAACCTAAATTGCAATTCAACTAAAGACTTCAGTATCATGTGAAATTATAAGGCAAATTGATGATTTATCATAAGAATGAAGTATGAAGGAGGGTGAATATTTACATCCTAAATGTATTAGGGGTGTATGTTTATAACTTCAATTAAGTCAAAATATCCACTATCATTATTATTGGGACAAAGCTTGTAGTGAAAATAGATGTTAGAGTTAAATGAGAGTTTGGATAGCTAGAATTGAGATTGAGTATTTTCATATAAAATGAAAAATTGGTGTAAGTCTGAAGTCAAAGAGTCATAAGATAAGTCAAAAGTATGAATAATTGGGTGCATGATCGGCAGAGCCTGACACCCAAAGAATTGGTCATTGTAACATATGCATGCTAAAGTGTTGTTGCAGCAAATTACAGCAAGAAGGTTGTCAGAGATTGGTTCCAAGACAAAGAGAAGCCAAGCACAAAAGGAGAAGTTGCATTTTGATAAATGGCAAGTGTGAAGGATTGCTGAGAAGTGGATTAAATGAAGTCCACACATGAATAGATTAAGTTCACAAAGAAGGGGAAGATGATTGTTGATAGTCATTTCCGAAGATCTGATGAAGACCACAGCAGAGGGGAGAAGAAGGAAAATGCCAAGGTAAGTGGAATATGTGAACAATTGACAGATGAAGAGTATGAGCAAGAGAAGGCTGAGATAAAAATTCACCTTTAATTGTTAATGGAGTTGTTGCAGGAAAATGTGAAAAACCAGACACATGGTTGGACCATGAAAAATAAGGTGAAGTGGCAGAAGCTACACGCAAAGAGGGAAAAGCAGGTAAACATACAGTTGATGGAAGAGCTAAGGAAGCTCGAGCAGATGTTGAGTTGTGAAGAACTCAGAGAGGGTGAGTTAAAAATGGATGTTTCCATTTGTGACCCAGAACATGGTGAAATTCTGGGTGAAGAGATCAGTGAGGAAGATCTCATGAACTATTGGGATAGTTCAGAAGCATCTAAAGATGTTTTGGCAAGAGAAACAGATGAGGCCATGAAGCCTTACATTTTTTCTCATAGTTTGTGTATGTTTGCAGGATGTGCAAAAGAGGGTGAGCAGTCTAATGGAACTATCACAAAGGAGAATGGAACTCTTGAGGTAAAGTCTGGTAGAGAATTCATTTCAGAGAAGGAAAATGTTGATTGGTTACAACAGGAAGAAATCATAAATGAATTCTTATTTCGGGTAAGACAGAAGGTCGAAGCTGTTATGGAACAGGAACAAAGTGGAAATGCCGAAGAAAAATTCTGAGGTAAACAAATGTATTTGTTTAATGGGATTGCTGACAAAAGTTTACAATGTAATGATGTTGAAACCAGGAAAATTCAGGAAGATTTCCAAAGGAAGAGTGGAAGTAGTGATGAGACAAAAGAAATCTATAGAATAACTAAATCAAGTGAAGGATTCAGAGCGGCAAAGAGAGATGTTGACTACAGCATCAAGTGAGACCACAAGGTCTTATGTTTTTAAGACTAATGATTTGTGCGTGTTTACAGGTACACCACAGGGTGTTGAAGGAACTTTAAAGTTTGTTAAAGAAGAAGAGTTGAATCTGAAATTTGTTCAAAATGATGCTAAGATAGCAAGATCTCAGAAAGAAATGAAGACAGAGGGGTCTTGTGGAAATATTCAGCAGAATATTGAAGCAAGGAAAGAAGGAATATCTGATGATTGGTCAACAGCAAATGAACGTATGGAAAGTTGTGTAAAATTTCCAAGTTCTACTCCAGTTGAGATTGTTGAGTTATACAGAAAATTAGATCTTCAGAGAAGAGAGTTGGAAAAGCAGAGGATCTATACTCAGGGTGAGTTGCTGAAAGAGAAATACAAAGAAATTGTTATGAATAATAATCAGGAAACAGAGGATAAGGATGTACAAATGATTTAGCAAATCGAAGAAGTTCATTTTTGTGAACCAGAACAGGGAAATTTTTTTCAAACATATGATGTGGAGGAGGGACTAGCTGATAGTCTCATGGAGGATTTAAGTTAGTATACTGCTATGTTGATGGAAGAAGAAATTTCTGAGCAGCATACTGAAATGTTGCCAGTAGAGAAAGAGGCACTTAAGCCTTATGTTTTTTATTTTAATAATTGTTTTGTGAGTACAGGTTTTATTGTCGATGCTGGAGGAAATCTATTTTACCGAGAAATTGAACTGATAAGGAGGATAATGATGAAATTATCTCAGAAGAAGCCATCAGCAGTAAAACAAAAAAGAAGCATCAAGATAAAGATAGCAAAATATTGTGAAAGCATAGCCATTGGGGCGATGTAGCATAAAGTGTGGAGACCTGGAGAAGAACAACAGACAGAAGCAGCGACAAATGGAAAGTAGCAGCACAAAATATGGGATCCATGCAGATGAAGATCCAAACACATGATCAGGCGATCATGATTAATTTCAACCTTGGGAGTCTGATGCAGGAGCATCAAGCCCAATTTTTCATTATTTAATTATGTAATAAGGGGGGTGAGACATTTTAATTATTTTATTAATTAAATTTTTTATTTTAATAAATTAAGAGAAAAGGTGAGGATTTTGTATATATTCTTTTAATTAAAAGGATATGAGGGAAAATAGAATTAGGTATCAAATTTAGGGAGTAGGAATTCTATGTATGGGACTTTGTTGAGTCCACACCTAAAATGAATCTAAATTAGATTTAGTTAAGGATTGGGTGGAGAAATTTGTGGGGTGAAATAAATACATTATTTATGTATAAATAGGAGTGTTTTTGTGAGGAAAAACAAGAGCTGAGTGCGTGAGGAGTACAGGAAGAGTGAAGAGAGGTTTGAAAGGCCACGAGCCAAGAGGCCGTCCAATGTAATATTTGGCTAGAGAATTTTTATATTTTATATTTGTAGTTGATTTGAAAAGCTCTTTCTCCTTCATGTGAATTTTAAACTGAATGTTTTTCTGGTTTTTTGTGAAGAAAAATTGAGCATTTTCAAATGGATTGAAGAAATGAGTTTTTATATGCCAGGACCTGCTTTCTACCAGGATCCCTGCATCAGTACTCTTAGAGTGTATTTGGTTGAAAAGAAGCATATCAACATTGCTGATTTCATGAGTAGGACCTTTCATATCTGGTACTTCTACCTTTATGATTGAGTTTTTTTTATGTATTAGTAGTAATCTTCCTCATATTGTATTATGTATGAGATATGAGTTACAGTTTTTCATTAAAGCACTTTTATATGATATTTCAGTTGTAATTCCTTATTGAGTATATGATCAATCGATATATGCGATATAGTTTTCATAACTATTTAGTCAAAATAATTATCTTTAACAGCTTCATGTCTCATAGCAATTGAATGATATTTATTACCTTTTTCTTTAAGATATCTTTGTATATCACATGATTTAAGTTATTATTGGGTATATATTAAGATAAATATTAGATTAAATAGGTGTGTGTGTTTGTTGTTTAAATATATAATTTCTTTCAGTTTAAAATCATTTCACATTTCACCTTATATCAAACCCATCATCATCATATCAAACCTTTGCTGGGAAACTGGTCTGATTAGCCCCAATTGGAGCCACTATACCAAACGGAAAAGTAGATGCTTCCAAGTTCTGGATCGGGTGGTTATCCCCCATGTTGTTGCAATGGAATTCCGAGGTTTTAACATTTTGGCGCTAGAAGGAGGGCCTACTGTGAATGGTGAAGAAACCTGATCATAAATCAAGAAGCCATCCTAATAATCATTCTCCCTCTAGATCTCCTCCAACTTCTAGATCCCCATCTAGAACTACCATTTTAAAATCAAAAGATGAACAAACCTCTCCTAAATCTCTTATTAAATATCGGAAATTACTTTCTTCAAATTACAAACCTGAATCACCATAAATTTAGAATTTTATAGAGAAGTTAGAGAAAATATCTATTTCAGCTGAAAAACCTGTAATATCTCAGTCATCTGAAGGAATTCTTTCATATGTTGTACAACCAATATAAATCTTGACTTGTTCTCTAAGTGAGAAGATTGGAATTCCTCCTTTGGAATTTCCCATTACTTCTTTCTGAAAGAATACCAAGAAATCTAAATCACATACATCTATTAGCAAGGTTTTATACATTTCTCTGCCTCAAATCCATTCATTCCCTCCACTTATTTCAACAACTCCCATTCTAACTATTGGTGCTACTTCTTCTAGTCCAGGCAACCAACCCGCCTCTTATTCAACTCAAACTCCACTCGTTTCCTCGGCCATCCATACTCCTATCATCATGGAATGACAAAAACCACCACCACGAGTACAACCATGGAATAATCCAGGTGATGTAGCAATGGAAGGTCCTCTTCACCCTCTTCCTAAACATCCTGAAACATGGTTGCCCAAATTTAATCTTGATGATGGCCTACCAGCAGAAGAACATCTCCATAACTATATGTTAGCCATCAATTTAAATGAAGTTACTGAAGAAGACACCATAGTCAGATTATTTCCATATAATCTTATAGGATCTGCAGGATCTTGGTACATTTCATTGCCCCCTTTCTCCATAACTAGTTGGGATATGTTTCAACAACAATTCTTAGCTAAGTTTGGAGATGATAGAACCATTTCATCGCTTATCAATTAATTGTCCAATCTGAAGGCTAAAATGTGAGAAAAGATCAAATATTTCAATTCTAGGTTTAATAAACTACTCAATAAAATTTCAACTATGTCAGCTCTTGGAGCTGATGTTCAAATTGAGTGGTACATATATTATCTTCCCTCTAACATAGCCATTCTTGTAGATAAAGCACAGTTAGCCACATTAGCAGAAAACATGAAGGAATCTTTATCCGTAGAGAAACGCATAGTTGCTCTTGAAAACAAAATTTCTTATGAAGACAGAAAATCTATGAAAGTGTCTATCAAAGATGAATCTAAAATGAAAGTCCAGAAATATCCTTTTGATCTTGAAGGCCTTCATAAAGTGCTAAAAAAATGTCTAATTAAATGGTTGAAATTAAGAAACAAGTTTTTGAATCATCTACTGCAATAAGGCCTTTCAGTTTTAGGAGAAATCAATCTTCTAGTTCTCAACCATGAAATACCATATCTAATGTTGAGTCTGACTTAGAAGAAGAAGAAGAAGAAATTGAAGATGAAGAAACTAGAGATGAAGAAATAGTCAAATTAAATGGGGTGTGGGACCTTATTATTCCAGATGAAGAAGAACAAGAAGCCTTGCCCATTAGCATCAGAAGCAAAGGATCTGCTCATACAACTCAGTTGAATCAAAACCAGAAAAATCCAACTCCTCCTACTAAGAAAAAGGAAATCAGTAAAAATACCTCTCCCAAAACTTCACGGCCAAATCCATCTCCATCAAATATGAAGAAAACTAGGGAAAATATTTCATTACATGAACTTAGAAAATTGAAACAACAACATAAAATTATACTTAGAGAGCTAAATGCAGTTTATGTGTCACCCTTACCTACTGCTTTTGTATCTCAAGCTGCTCAAGGCTTGGGAAAACCCCCAAATTATTCAAATAAAGTCGATCATTCATCCCGATCAGTGACAGATCTAATTCACATACACCTCCTTTCCTCTTAACTTACAAAATTTTCAATAAAAACCTTCATAATTGTTTGATTAACTCAGGAGCCTCTTCTAATATAATGACAACAACAATTTGTGCTAATTTAAACATCACTCCTCAAAATTCTTTTGGGGAAATAAATTCAGTCAGCATTAGACTTTCATCAAATCCCAAAGTCTGTCAAATAATAGATATATTGGTCACTAATATTCCTAAATTTTATGGTCTAACTATAAGTAAAGTTTGGTATGAGAAACTTCATGGATATTTTTCCACAAATTGGTCTCACACGTGGCTTCCTTACAATGGGAAGCCAAATCAAATTTGATTTGACTGAGAGAAACATCTAAAACACATAGTGACTGAATTTGAAGATGATAACGAGCCAATAGCATTCAATAACAACATCATTGGGAATTATTCGACTGAATCATTTTTAGGGAATTTTAATGCACAAAAGTATCCCTTTCTGGATAATGTTGTCATCTCACAGATTGAAAGTTTCTCACAAACAGATGCTTACAAGTGTAAAATTTTTGTAAATAAACCAATACTTAAAAAAAAAAATTGGACTTTATACTTTGATGGTTACAAATCTAATGATGGTGCAGGAATTGGTTGCATTTTGATCAGTCCAGAAGGATAAAATACCATGTTAGCTTGCATATTAGAATTCAAGTGTACAAATAATACCATAGAATACGAGGCATTAGTTCAAGGATTATACAAAGAATTTGATTATACAAATATCTGCAAGTTTTTGGATACTCATAAATTATCATTAGACAGGTAAGAAGTATTATTCATTGCCTTTCTGGACATCTTAAACATTCTCAATCATTATTCCAAGATCTTACATCTCATTTTTTGGCATTTAATATTTCTCCTATACCTGGACTACAAAATGCTAGTGCTAATATGTTAGCTAATGTTGCATCAAAAGTCATACCATCTAAGGATTTTAGTCCTGACAGATTGTCCATTGAACTAATGTTTAGGCCATCTATTCCTGACAATGTCACTAATTGGCGAGTCTTTAAAGATGATTATGACATTGTAGATTTTATAACATCATAAGGCTCTTATGATGACCAAATCATAGATGAAAATGAGCATGATTTGTCCTATCAAAGAAGGGTATTTATATTGATCTAAAAAGGGTTAAGGAAATTGAGAAAATCCCTTTACCCCATGATAAGAAATCAATGCACTCTTTCCTTGGTCAAATAAATTTTGTAAAGAGATTTGTCCCTAACTTTTCACAAATAGTTTTACCTTTATAGACTATGATTAAGAAAAGTTTGGTTTTTAAATGGGGTCACAACAAAATAGAAGCATTTGATTTAATCAAACAAGCTATTATTGATGCTCAATCTCTAAAAAAACCCAATTTTTCGAATACTTTTTTCTTATACACATTTGCATCAGAAACGTCATATACTGCTATTTTGAGACAACTCAATGATCAACAAATAGAAGCACCCACATTCTTTAATTCAAATCTACAAGGTGCTAAATTAAATTACTCTGCTATGGAAAAATGTGCATTTTCTCTCTTCAAGTCAATAAATCATTTCAAACCATTTCTCCTTAAAACTCATACCAAAATCATAGTTCCATTTTCAACAATACGGTAATTACTGATGCAAAGAGAAGTAGTAGAAAAGAGAGCCAACTGGGTAACTGCACTGCAATAATATGATGTTGAAATTAGTCCAGCTAAAATTTTTAGAGGTAAAAATTTTTGCAGAATGTTAACTGGATCATCCAACTTACCAGAGAAAGAAAATTTAGGTGATGATGTTCAATTATCTTAGGTAAGTATCAACGATACTGAATCTAAATATGTTGATCTCATTTTTTATTTAAAAAATGGATATGCCCCTATGCAGCTTAGTTACAAAAGAAAAATAGCTTTAAGATTGAAACCAAAGCAATACCAAATTGTCAATGATGTTTTATTCAGAAAAAATTATGACTCTATTTTGCTAAGGTGCCTTGAAAAATATGAGGCAGAAAATATTTTGCAGGAACTCCATGATGGACTAGCTGTTGGAAATTTTGGAGGAGACACAACAGCTCATAAAATCCTGCATGCTAGCTATTTCTGGCCAACTTTGTTTAAAGACGCACATGAATATGTAAGGAAATGCAAGACCTATCAAACTGTTGTTGGAAGACAAAGGAAACCTGCATTGCCATTACAAACAATCAATATTGAACAACCATTTGAGCAATGGGGATTGGACATAATAGGTGAGATCATTCCTCACTCTTCAAAGAAACATAGATACATCCTTACAACAACTGATTGCTTCACTAAATGGGTGGAAGAAATTCCACTAAAGGTAACCAATTCCGAGAAAATTATCGAATTTATTGATCAATTTATCATTACTATATTTCGTTTACCAACTGCCTTCATGTTTGAAAATGCATCTTATTTCGCAGATAATGCTATGATAGAATTTTCTCTCAAAAGAGGTTTCAAACTTAAGTATTATGCTAAATATTATCCCCAAGGAAATGGTTTAGCAAAATCAACTAATAAAAACCTCATTAGGATTATTAAATGAACTATTGATCAAAGTTAGAGAAATTGGCATAAATCTTTAACATTTTCTCTATGGGCAGATCGGATAACACATAAAGCCTCAATAGGTACTTCTCCATTTAATCTGGTCTATGGGAAATAAGTTGTTCTTCCTACAAATATAACTATTCCCTCTTTAGCCCTGGTTCAATTTATTGAATAACCTCCTTCTTATTTACAATTAAGGAAATCATAAATTCTCAAACTTTAAGAAGAGAGAGATAAAGCCAAAATCACACATGCTCATCATCAACAGTTAGTTAAATATTCCTTTGATGCAAACATTGTTAGCACAAAATCATTTCAACTTGGAGACCTTGTATTGAAATGGGATAAAGCACATGAATAAAAAGGTAAGCATACCAAATTCCAAATATTGTTGCTTGGACCATTTTAGATTGCAAAACAAATCATCCCATCAACGTTTCTATTGCAATATTTATCAGGCAAGAAATATTCTCTACCTATGAATGGGTAGATTTTGAAAAAATATTTTTCATAGGAGATAACCTCTTCTATCTCCTGTACATTATTGCCGTTACTTTTCCTAGGAAAATAAAAAAAAGTTAAATAATATAATTGTTGGCCTTGCAATAAAATCTCTTGAAATATTTTAATTTTTCACGTTTATAAGTAGATATTGTTAAGGAAATAGTTAATACATTTGAAAATTAACTAAGTTCTGTCTGTCTGAAGTTTTTTTTTCTACCAAAATTATTTATTCTTTGACAAACTCCAACTTTATTAAAAAAATTTGTTCTACTATTAATCAAGAAAAATATCTTTAACCAAGTAAAAAACTCTTTGTAGGTAAGCATATTTAACTCTATAATTGTCATCCAAAACTCTTAAAGAGGCAATGATTCTCCCTATCCAGTAAAATTTTCTCTTTTTAGAGTGTAAACCTAAATAATGTACTAAAACTTAAAATATAAGAGGTCTCATCAATAGCCTGCTTACCATATTCATAGGGAAATAATAAGACTGACATTACCAATACTGTATACTAAAACAAGGTAATGACTTGAGATTATTTTAATCAAAAGACAAGGTGTCTCATCACGAGCCAGATTGTTCAGTTGAATTACAACCAATGAATGACATTTTCAATATTTGGCCACCACACCAAGACAATGGATTTTAAGTAATAAAAAGAAAATTTTGTAAAAAAATAAGCTATTTTAGAAAAAATGAGAATAAGTATATAATTGTGGATTTATCTCTAAACATTGCACTCTTACATGGATGGCACATAGAATCATTGATGGTTAATAGGTAACCTCGTCGAGGCTATGGACACCTGTTGGCAGTAGAGGCTCTACCTGTGACAAATGAGTACATTCAAAAGTTGATCTACAAAATCCTGCCACTTTATCTTTAAATTAAGTAATGACTTATATAAGAAAATTTATTTTCATATTTAAGAGGATATCAAACGAATTTTAATTAGGTGAGTTTATTTTATTATTCAGAGAAATATTACTTATCTTAACTTTCATTCAATTTCTATTTTTTTAACTATTTTTATTTTGAAAGTCTTAGAAATTTCAAAATTATCAGAGATAACTAGTTCTTCCAGTGAATCTCTAATTGTTGTATTATTCAAAAACCCCCCATTTATTTTTATAATAATTAATATTGTAATAATAAATAGGGACCCTTTAAAAAAAAATTCAAAAACCATAGCAAGTAAGAGTTCTCCTCTTAAAACCATTTGTAATTAAACCTTAGATAATATTAAGGAATTGAGCTAAGTCACTTAGGACCAAGCACTTCTTGCCTTATCACAAAGCACATAATCCAAAGTAATACAGATTAATCGTAAGTCGAAATCTGCGAAACGCGACCAGTAAAACCCTTTTATAAGGTTAAATGGAGTGTTGAGGGTTTTCTAACTTAAAATGCCTTTAAATATTCCTTAAGTCTATAAAGTGCCTGCCTTAATGAACAATATTTCATATAAGGAAAATCCGCTCAAAAAATCAATAAATATAATGTGCATTGCAAATCGCAAAACATAAAATACTTTTGAAATAACATATCCCTGATCTTGTGACCTTGCGATACTGCGGCATTGCGATATTGTGATTTTGTGTTATTGCGATTTTGCGAGATATTACGATTTTGTGACTTTGCTACATTGCAATATTTCTATATTGTGATATTGGGATTTATTGCAATCGAAAGATCGACATTGCACTTAAGTCATACTAATTTGAAATATCATTCAAGATTTGCGATGCGATGTTTTGAAAAGACTTAAAAGGAATCACACGTAGGCCTTAATGCATAATTAATAAAGATCAGTCGCATTTACTCTTTTAAAGGCTTGAGAATGTTTATATTTGTTTACTCGTGTTTGTAATAAAATGATCATCCTTATATAATTTTCTATGATAATTGAGTTTCTTCTTTCATTTTTTCTCTCGGTTTCATTATGTTTTGATGTAGGAGCATGAGGCTTCGACATAAAATACTTCATTTTTTATTCCAAAAATACTAAAAAAGTTTACAAGAAAAGGAATGGGTTCCTTTAGCTAGCAATTTACTGTTTTAGTAGATAAGGTTTGACTAGTACTTAGGGGATTCAAGTTGTTTAATAATGGATTCAATGTATTTAGTTGTTAGTTGATAAATTTAAGGAAAATATTGTGTAGAGGGATTTTATCTAAATTTGGACAAATTCGATCCATAGAATGAGATCAATTTGGTTGTATAAACTCTATTTATTTTAAGTTTGAACGATGAGAGTGGGGATTTTGGATGTAGAAGGATGGAATAATAGAAGTTGAAATTTCTTTGTATCATTGAAAAATTTGGGCATAAATGTCAAATCCCGAAGGTTAATTACCTTCGAAATATTTTTGAGATTGTTTGATTCCAGTTTGATTACGGTTTTAATTGATTTCCTGTGGGTTAATTTATATGGAATGTATCCTAAAATGGCTTGTGTTAGCAATAAAAACATGCATGAGATTTCTTAACATCGAAATCCCATAAACCTTCGCAGACAGGACTGTCAATCAGGCGGAAATAAGAAATTTGAATAGCAGTAGTGTGTAAGGAATTAAGAGGAGCGACAACCATCTGATCTTCGATCGATGGTTATCGCAATTTAAATTGCAAGAGCATTATTACTTCAAATAGACACAATGAAATATTAAGCAAAGTTTTGAATTCCACGATATCATAACCGTTCATTTGCTGAGTGATCAGACGAGTATCGCATCAAAATATGCGTGGAGTTTAAAGGTTAGAATGGATGAGATAATTTATAAATTCCGGTTTAATTTCTTGTTGACTTCAGCACCCTAAAGTTACGTTTATTACATTCTATATATTTTTCATAACTATGGTTCTGAAATGCAAGAAATAGTTATGAACTGGAGTTAGTGTATTTTTGGTTTTTGCATAAGAAAAATTAGAGGTTGATGACTGATATAGAAAAAGGAAAACCATGAAGAGGTTCCAACTGAATTAGAAACAATACTCTCAAAGTTTGAGGGTTTATTTTTGAATCCTGCAACCAGCCCACCATTAGTGGTCTCAGAGCAGCCTTTAAACACTGAGAAATATATCAAAGAAATGGAAAAAAAATCCAACATGGCTTACCGTAATATCCCAAAATGGGAAAATCAGCAATACTTGCACAGAAAATGCATTTTTCAGAAATATGACCATAAAAAAATAAAAGTCAGCCCATGAATCCATTATATCTAACATTATTGAACTTAGATATAAGAGGAAATCAGAAACAAATGACTTTTTCCTAGTTAAATAGGCCTTCCATGCTCAAAACAACTTCAAAATGATGGAACCCCAAGACTGCAACACACAGAAATTACTACATAAAGATATTGCGTATTTATTTGAGGGTTATACTCAAAAAATGGAGAGAAAAATGAGATCTTCTATTATATTACTCAATTAGGCATAAAAATACAGATCTAGTCTCTTTTTACATAGATCCAAGATGACCCGGGAAGGGTTTCTTGACAGAAATGATATACAAGAAAGACCTACTGCAGATCTATATTGGATGAATCATGTTGTATAGCTGAATATATTCATAAAAATGGCTTAACATGCAAAGAAATGGCTGTAGCCTCTCCTACTAGCTTTCCGGGGAAAAGGCTAATCCTCCTCCTGGGAAACTAGCTCATAAAAATGGGGTTTTAGCCCCTCCCACTGCACACCTTAAGAAATAATGTAGTTTCTGCAAGGGACTGCATTTTTGCTGAAGGTATCTTCTTGGCCTAACACCAGATAATGGAAAATGTAGCTCATAAATCTCATCTTAGATTTCTTAAGCAAGATCTCCAAGAAAGAGTATGGAATTCCCGCATGAGAAAACCCTTGCACTAAACAATGTAGCAAACTTAGCTAAATAGCCAAAGAATGTAAGAAGTCTAAACAGACCACATACAAGATATAATCTTCAATCATTCCCATATGGTTTCCATCTCCTCCATTTTATAGTTGATGAGCTTCCTCACCAAGGGTCCCACCCCATTATGAGGTTGCTTCCATGCAAAGGATCCTTCACCAAAATTACACTGTCTCTATGTGCCTTGCTCATCCCTTTACAACGCTGTTTGATTTAGTCAATATTGACTAGATCAATCTTGACTGGATCAACCTTGACTGGATCTTCATGCCTTGTCTCCTTTCACACTCAAGGTGTCTTCATTTTGACTAGCTAGATTGATCTTCATTCACATTGAGTTGTCTTCTTTTAGGATCCACTCCTTATATAAAAATGTTTTTGACTTGGTCAAACTTGACTTTTTCCACACATTTTAGACCCTGTTCACACATGTGGATGCTTGATCTAGTTATTACATGACCCCTTTTCACATTATGAGGGATTTTTATTAATACTTAAGCACCTTATGAGCCTCCTTGCCCATTTATTCATCTATCTAGATTTTAAAAGAAAAATTAATATTCCTATTAGCTGCATGATAATTTAGGAATTATAGTCTTCCCCTCCCAAATGTTGCTTGTCCTCAAGCAACTGCAAGGGTGTTGAAAAATCTCCTCTCCTCCTCTTGTGGCCTTCATGTCCATTAGTTTCCACCATGGCTTAAGATATTCTGTAATAATTATGTCTCCCAATGGTTCCTCCCAAGTGTGCAAGTTGGCCTTCGGTGAATAAACCAAATGGCTCTCATCATGAAAGAAGGGGAGGTCTACATGGAAACCTTCTTGCTGATCAAGGACCTCCTCAAGATAGAAGTGATGACAATGAAGGGGAATTTCATCACCAATGAAGGACTCCCACCTCCATGCTATCATCCAAATGAAATGAATCGCCTCCCAACTTAGTAATTCATAGAAAATTTCCCCCCAAATGCTCATGAGAGGTATGTTCCAAGTGCTCCGAAAAATCATATGACCCACCTCATAAAGAAACAAGTGATATATTATGGTAGCCATATCCTTTCCCATGCTTCCCTTGAAACATGTAGTGCAAAAAGTGTGGGAAATCTCATTCCCAAAGGACACATTCAACCAATGTGCCTCTCCTCCAAACATGTCCCCAATAAAGATAAGAACATCTTCAGCATATGGAATCATAATTGAAATCATGTTGGCTGCCATATGAAATAAGGGAGAAGGATAATGGTTTCTCATGTGCAACCAACACAGTTTTTCCCCCAACTGCCATAGAATATGATGTGACAAGTGTTCTTCCCAACACTTGTTTGCTGCCCCACCCTTCTTGCATGCTTGGAGAAGGTGTATGATAGTTGGTGCCAATGAAGCATACCATGAAAAATACAACATCTCTCTAAAATCTATTAGGGGATGGTCAACATCTCCTTTGTTCATGGCCCAAAGTGGCTCATGAAACCCATAAGAAAGAGTGCCCCCTCTTGGAGCCAAGACCTGCACATGAGTGTTAAGGAAATGCAAGTACATAATAAATATATCATGATGTTCAGCAATACAAGGTTTATCATATACTTGGTGTAAATCAGCAATGTAGCTCATGGATGATCTCCTTCTCACACTCAATGAATTAGGAGGTGGTAATGATAACTCTTCCAAAGAGCTATGTTCCTCCTCAACCAGCAATTGACCCATGCACTTACTCATATGAGTGTGCATCTCCTCTTTGAAGTTCTCCCACATGAATCTATCTAAGATAGTATGATATGTTCTAATGAAACAAGTGGGTTTTGAAAGCAAGATCTCATAGGCTGCATTAAGTAGTTTCTCCTTGAGCTTGGAGTCTCTAGCCAAATAGATCTGATCTTGGGAATAAATGACTCCCTCAACTACTTTATACCTCCCATCCATCACTTTCCCATCAAGAACATTGCATGTGAAAAGGTCCTTGGAGTATTCCATCAAGAGTTGGGAATCCCAATAAGGATATAGGCTCCCCAACAATGACAGTGCTGTAGAAATCTAAAATGCAGCCCTTGTCATAGCATGGCTCTCCTCTTTGACATTCTTGATGTCAAAGTCACATGTTGGAGTACTATAAACTTCCTTTTGCTGCCTCCTTTTTAGCTAATCTTGCTCAAGACAAGATTGAAGTAGATGGAAGTCAACATCCCCTTGGAAAGTCTTTATCTTCCAAAACTTGCTCAATTTAGCCCATGCATGCAAGAGTGTTGATATCCTCTTGTCATGTTCAGAAAACTCCTTTGTGAGTGGAAATATCATTATCTGCCCCAAAGATGTGTAGTTACCACATGACATCATGTATATGCCATCATATATTTATGAATTTCCCTTTTTCAGCGCAAATAACTGTGTGGGAGATAGCAATGTCCAATTCAGAAAATTGCTTATCTCTCCTTTGAATCCATGAAAGATTCTTTGTGCTGTGCTAGTTTCTCCCAAAGCTCCCTCCTTAGCGAAGTATCTAAATGCTGCCCATATTTGAGATAACACTTTAGTTTTCCTCCCATCAGGAGGTCTCCTTGGTGGAATTCCTCCATGTAAAAATACATCAAGGCATAGAGCAGGATGTGTATGTGTGCGGACAGATTTGTCCTTGCCTTTCTTGCATAGACCCTCTTGCCTTCTTTGTGTATCAACCTTATGAAATAAATAGGGGTGTATTCTCCTCATCATGTGATTCTTGCCCTCCTCTTTTCCTTCTAATATCTTCAAGATATCACCATTTGATAATGATGTGAGATTCTTTGGAACTCCTTGCAAGAGTGCAAGAGTTTTTCTCCTTGGAGAAAGTGCTCCATATTCCTCTTCATGAGGTCCTATATGTGCTCTTGTCATGACTGCGTTATCACCTTCAGCCTTCTCTTCCTCCTCTTCAATAGTTGAAAATGCCTCATCATGAATAAGAGACCTTAAATCTTGGTCTTCTTTTGAAGGAGGAATCTCCATGTCTTCCTCTTGCGAAAGAAGCTCTTCATGCAAAGGGGACTTTGCCCTTGGAAACATGTCATACAAGTTTTCATCCCCTTCAATGGTTTTCTGAAATGGAGCTGAATTTAGGGACCCTTCCAATCCATGCAAAATTTTTGTTTGATTTGGTTTGATAGATTCCATAGAAGGTGTTTCATAATATTTTTCATCAAACCTTTCCACTACTCTTCTAATGAACTTTGCATAGATAGATGTATTTGCATTCTTTAAGGAAAAAGATTCAAACAACCACCAAGCATAAGCCTTACCCTCTAGATGCAGCGCTGCTACTTTGATGGCTTCCTTTTCTGAGACTTGATGTTGTTGCACATAGGTGTCTTGCTCCTTCACCCAAGCCCTAGCCGGACATTTAGGTGATCCATCAAAAGTGGATAGAAAGAATCTAGCCTCACCATGCTGCTTGATCCTTGTGCTTCCTTCTTCCTTGATCTTGCAAAAGCCTTGGAAGTTAAAGTGATCTTTGAACCCCTTATATTGAGCTTCATACTCTTGCAAATAATCACCAAGAGTCTCCTCCTTTGGCACATCTCTTTTCTGCTTCTTCTTCTTCATGAAAAAGTGGCTGATAGAGAATTGTAAATCTGATGATGTGGCTGAATGATCACACCCATAAGATGAGGAATTAGAGCTTTCCTCATGTATATATCTTTCAGATCTTGTTGAGGGTCTTCTATGTCTTTCCCTCCTCATTTCTTTGATGTCTTTGCTTCTACCCTGCAGAGTTTGAAAGAGAAGTTTTGAGAAATTCTTTCCTCCAAACAATAAGGGTTTGTTTTGATCTCTCTTGCATATATTCTCCTCCCTATGAGAAGACTCCATGATGGATGAAGAACACAGTCTGAGCCAAGATTAAGGCTCTGATACCATTGTAATATCCCAAAATGGGAAAATCAACAATACTTGCACAGAAAATGAATTTTTCAGAAATATGACCATAAAAAGAAAAATTAATCCCATGAATCCATTAGATCTGACATTATTTAACTTATATCTAAGAGGAAATCAGAAACAAATGACTTTTGCCTAGTTAAACAGGCCTTCCATGCTCAAAACAACTTAAAAATGATGAAACCCCAAGACTACAACACACAGAAATTACTGCATAAAGTGACTGCGTAATTATCTGAGGGTTATACTCAAAAAATGGAGAGAAAAATAAGATCTTCTATTAGATTACTCAATTAGGCATAAAAACAAATATCTAGTCTCTTTTTACATAGATCCAAGATGACCCAGCAAGGGTTTCTTCACAGAAATGATATAGAAGAAAGAACTGCTGCATATCTATGGCTGAATCATGCTGTATAACTCAATATATACATAAAAATGGATAAAAATGCAAAGAAATGGATGTAGACTCTCCTACTAGCTTTCCGGGGAAAAGGTTGATCCTCCTCCTGGGAAACTAGCTCATAAAAATGGGGTTTTAGCACCTCCCACTGCACACCTTAAGAAATAACATAGTTTCTATAAGGGACTACATTTTTTCTAAAGGAAACTGCTTGGCCTAACACTAGATAATGGAAAATGCAGCTCAGAAATCTCCTCTTAGAATTCTTAAGCAAGATCTCCAAGAAAGAGTAGGGAATTCCCGCATGAGAAAACCCTTGCACTAAACAGTGCAGAAAACTTAGGTAAATAGCCAAAGAATGCAAGAAGTATAAATAGACCACATACAATATATAATCTTCAATCATTCCCATATGGTTGCCATCTCCTCCATTATATAGTTGATGAGCTTGCTCATCAAGGGTCCCACCCCATTATGAGGTTGCTTCCATGCAAAGGCTCCTCCAATAAAATTATGTTGTCTCTATGTGCCTTGCTCATCCCTTTACAGAGTTATTTGATTTAGTCAATATTGACTAGATCAATCTTGACTGGATCAACCTTGATTGGATCTTCATGCCTTGTCTCCTTTCACACTCAAGGTGTCTTCATTTTGACTTGCTAGATTGATTTTCATTCACACTGAGTTATCTTCTTTTATGATCCACTCCTTATATAAAAATGTTGTTGACTTGGTCAAACTTGACTTTGTCCACACATTTTAGACCCTGTTCATACATGTGCATGCTTGATCTAGTTATTACATGACCCCTTTTCACATTATGAGGGATTTTTATTCATACTTAAGAAACTTATGAGCCTCCTTGCCCATTTATTCATCTATCTAGATTTTAAAATAAAAATTAATATTCCTATTAGCTGCATTCTAATTTAGGAATATTACACTTACAGAGTTGGAAGAGGAGGTGGTGATGGTTGAAGAAGAGGAAGACCAGTTGCAAATGTTGAATTGATGGAATTTATGCAACAGATGCCAGCTACATTAGAAGTAATGGAAATGGGAAATCAAATAGATGCAGATGTTGGAGATTTCAATGACCCTGAAGTTGAATCTACGGAAGAGGGAGAACCTGCAGAAGTTACTCTTGAAATGAGATTTTTTAAATCAGTGTTGGGATCCACATCTAAACCCAGACTTGAAGTTTCGGTTTTTATAGGAGGTTTAACCCCAGAGGAGTTGATAGATTGGGTTAATGACATGGATAATTTATTTGATTATGAAGAAATGGAAGAAGGAAAAAGAGTGAAATTTTCTGTCACAAAATTGAAGGGACATGCGGCACTTTGGTGGGATGGAGTGCAGGTAGAAAGAAGGAGACTCAGTAAGAAGCCAATAAAGAATTAGAACAGGATGGTGGCAAAGTTGAGAGGTAAGTTTTTTCCAAGTGATTATCAACTTTCATTATTTATAGAAATGAAGAATCTTAGACAGAGGTCAATGACAGTCAAATAATACACAGAGGAATTTTACAAAGTGAGCATAAGAGCAGGACAAATTCAAGATACAACAGAGAAGATTGTAAGATATATAAATGGTCCCATAATAGAGATACAAGATGAGATAAGTCTGTTGTCTCCTAAAATAGTGGAAGAGGCTTATCAAATGGCCTTGAAGGCTAAAGAAAAATTCATAAGGAAGAAATCTGCCAGAGGTAGAGGTAATTTTCAAGGAAAAGGAAGTCAAGGTGGTAGAGGAAGATCTGCAGTACCTAGAGAAGGAGCTAGTAGTAGCTCAAGTTAGCATACACCCACAGAAGGTGATGCAAGTGGCATAAGGATTTTTTCTAGAGGAAGAGGAGGCAGAGGTAGAGGAAGAGAAATCAGATGTTATATATGTAATAAGCTTGGACATAGAGCTTATGAATGTCCAAAGAATGTGGGGAAAAATCAGAGAAATGTAATTGTTGCTCATAATGAAGAAGAAGTGAAAAAGTGCTAGAAGCGGAAAAAGTGCCAGAAGTAGAAAATATACCAGAGAAAGGAGAATATTTGTTAGTTAAAAAAGTTCTTTTAAAACTAACAAAGAAATTTGTTGAACTAGCACAGAGGAAAACTTTGTTGAGAAGTGTGTGCAAGGTTCAAGGAAAAGGTTGTCAAATGGTAATTGATAGTGGCAACACTGATAATTTGGTCTCTACAGAAGTGGTGGTGAAATTGAAATTGAAGACAAAGAAACATCCAACACCCTACAAGGTTTCATGGCTTCAGAAAGGACATCAGTTGTTAGTGAATGAACAGTGTGAAGTAGAATTCCAGTTTGGCAACTACAAAGACAAAATTGTGTGATGTGATGCCTATGGATGTATGTCACATATTGCTGGGTAGACCTTGGCAGTATGATAGAGGAGCTATGCATGATGGGAAAAAGAACACATACAAGTTTTGTAAAGATGGTTTCAATCATACATTGTTGCCTATAGAAGAAAAAGATGCATAAAAAAGAAGATCTGATCTAAAAGACTTTTTACTGAGTGGAAAACAATATCTACAGCAGATTGAAGATGATGAGGTAAATTTTGCATTAATTTGCAAACCCAAGGGAGTAATTAATTCTAGTAAAATTTCTGATTTACCAATTGAAATTCAAGAGATGTTGGAAAATTACTGTGATATCATTGTAGATTATTTTCCAGATGAATTACCACCTATTAGAAAAATCAGCGATCATATAGATTTGATTCCAGGATGAAATTTTCCAAATAAAGTAGCATACAGGATGACTCCCACAGAAAATGAAGAAATCAGGAAGCAAGTTCAAGAACTATTAGATAAAGAACTAATCAAAGAGATTTTGAGTCCTTGTACAGTGCCAACAGTGTTGAGTTCAAAAAAATATGGAGGCTGGAGAATGTGCACTGACTCAAGAGCAATCAACAAAATAACAATCACGTATAGATTTCCTTTACCCAGAATTGAAGATTTGATGGATTGTTTATGTGGGGCAAGATATTTTAAAAAATTGGGTTTAAAGAGTGGCTATCATCAAATTAGGATAAGGGAAGGCGATGAATGGAAGACAACCTTTCAAATAAATGAAGGATTGTATGAATGGATGGTAATGTCATTTGGATTATAAAATGATCCTAGTACATTTATGAGGCTTATGAATGAAGTAATGAAAGAATTTATTGGTAAATTTGTAAAAGTATATCTGGATGATATATTAATTTACAAAAAAACTAAAGAATAACACATGAGACATCTGAATTATGTCTTAAGGAAGTTGCATCAGGAAAAATTGCTGGTAAATTTAAAAAAATGTTCATTCATGAAGGAAGAGTTGGTATATTTAGGCTTTGTTGTCTCTGCTGATAGATTGAAAATGGATCTAGAGAAGATAAAGGCAATCATAGAATGGCCTTCACCTAAGAGTGTTTTTGAGGTAAGAAGCTTCCATGGTCTTTCTAGTTTTTATAGAAAATTCATAAGGAATTTTAGTAAGATCAATGCTCCTATTATTGAAACCATAAAGAAAGACAGAGAACCATTTAGATGGACTGATGAAGCAGAGAAAATTTTCCAGTTGTTGAAACAAAAGATAACAGAAAAACCCTTCTTAGTTTTTCCTGATTTTAACAAACCTTTTCAAGTGAAATGTGATGCCAGTGGAGAAGCTATTGGAGCTATGTTAAGTCAAGAATACTATAATGTTCCCACTTAGCTTTAGCTAAGAGGAACATTCAATTTTTTTTTAATTTCTATATCATGAATAAATGAATAAAGGAGGACATGCAAATCTCCTAAAAAGTCTGAATAAATCAATGCCCATGTGAACAAATACAAATCAGGGCTATGTAAATAATCACTTGCAGGTGTGAAAGAGGTTTGAGCTAAAGACTTCGTCAACCTTGACCAAATCAACTTCGATGTCTAGGTTCATTTCATCTCCAAAAGGGACAACGCAGTTCTAGAAGGGAGCCTCTAATGTGAAAAGTGCTAACTCATAAAGATGCTTTAGGGTTTGCAAGTGCTTCCTCATTTTATAAAAGGGAAAGGAGGGCAGCAAGAGAAGGTTGTTGATAGATTATATTTTTGAGTATTTGTCTACTTAGACAAATACCATTCTCTGCTGTTGAGTGGAGGATTGTATCTGGAATTCCTGTGCAAGAGTTTCACCTTTTCCTTTGATGATTCAAGGAGGAAATTTTGCTGAAATGAACCACTATTAGGCTTGAGGCCAAGCGCCTACTTACATTGGCAGCGTTGATCTATTGAGGGCTTTGCTATCTTTGCAAGCTGCAGCAAGTGGTGTTCTAGATCTGCAGAGATCTAGTGTATTTTGAGAACCTCTCTCCATGGAGTGGTTCCTTTGACCTCCTGGAAGAGTGCATTACTTCTTGTACTTCAGATCTTCAATTATTCAGTATTTTTCTGTGTCTTCTGAGCTACAGTGTTGTCCCACTGGGAAAACTGCGTTATTTATGTTTGAGGGTTTGCAGGTTGTCTTGCTCATAGTCTAGATCAGAGATCTCTTGTGTTGCGCTTTGCCTTCCACTTGGTTATCCATGGATTGGCTTGCTAATCTATGTTTTGTTCATATATGATCCATTGTAATGAAATGATATATTCAGAAATTTACGGTAGCGGTTTCCAGATCTGCAACTTGTTTCTCAGATCTACTCTTATTCATGCATGATTTTGTCAAAATTCCAAGTGGATCTTGTTGAGAAAACTATAGAGTTTCCAGATCTAATATAGATCTGATATTTTGTCCATAGATCTGCTCTATATCTAAGTTTTAACTTACATCTGCTGAACCTCCTGAAAAATAATGCTATTGAAGCATTTCTGCAAATGTACATGTGCTCCTGCTCTCTTTTCTGAAGATTTATTGCTATATTGGCTCATGCTTTCTACTGTATAATGAAAGGGCTCTATCATAATGATTATTTGATGCTATATTACTGAGATATCATTTCTCTTTCTGATATCCATTGAACATTAGCTAAAACTACGCAATTCCTGAAGCAATTTTTGCATTTGGCTGCAGCCTTCCCCTTTGGGTGCTTTTTAGCTAGTCTGCTTTTTGGGAGATCTGTTTAATGTGCTTAAACAGATTTTATTCTGATGAAATTCCATATATAAGTCACATACAACATAAATGAGGGGAACCAAGCCCTGATCTATGTTATTTTTTCTCAATTTTACTTGTATAGCATTTTTCTTGAGCTCATTATTGAGGATCTTGAAAAAGGATCATTACAAAGACATACTTGTAGCTTATTTCAGTGAAAAATTAAATGAGAAAAGGAAATATTCTTCTTATGAC
Organism: Pinus albicaulis; assembly: GCA_034641835.2. Taxonomy (NCBI): domain Eukaryota; kingdom Viridiplantae; phylum Streptophyta; class Pinopsida; order Pinales; family Pinaceae; genus Pinus; species Pinus albicaulis. Next base: position 244,061 of record JAXQQM020091364.1, read on the forward strand.
AAGGATTTTTATGCAGTTGTGCAGTCATTAAAGAAGTTGAGACATTACTTGATGTCTAAAGAGTTTGTGCTTTATTCAAACAATCATGCATTGCAGTACATTATGCAGCAGCCAAAATTAAATTAGAAACATGAAAAATGGGTAGAGTATCTTCAAAGTTTCAATTTTTTATTGAAACATATAACTGGGCAAGAAAAAAAAGTAGCAGATGCCTTAAGTAGAAAAATTATTTTAGTTTAATAAAGTCAAATTCAAGTGTTGGGTTTTGATTTTCTTAAAGAATTGTATAAGACATATTTGGATTTTAAAGAGGCATTTGAACCATGCAGTAATCCTATTTTTTTGGACAGAAGTAAGTGGCTATATTTTTACTTTCAAGAAGGTTTGATATTTAAATGAAATTAGTTGTGCATACCAAATTGTTCTATGAGAGAAAATTTAATTAAAGAGAAACATAGTGGTGGGCTTGGTGGACATTTTGGTGCAGACAAGACTTATGAAAAACTGAGTCATTTTTATTTTTGGCCAAACATGAGATCTGAAGTGGAAAAGTATGTGCACAATTGTAAAGTTTGTCAGTATGCAAAAGGAAGGATTCAAAACACAGGTTTGTAAGTTCCATTACCTACTCTAGATAGACCTTGGGATATGATCAGTATGGATTTTGTTTTGGGTTTACCTAAAACACAGAGAGGGAATTATGCAATTTATGTTGTAATTGACAGATTTTCTAAAATGGCATATTTTATTCCATGTTATAAAACCAGTGATGCTACTCATGTTGCTAATTTTTTTTTCAAAGAAATTGTAAGGTTGCATGGGTTACCTAAAAACATTGTCTCTGATAGGGACACTAGATTTGTTGGTCATTTTTGGAGGGAATTGTGGAAAAATCTTGGTACTAAACTAAGTTTCAGTTCAACTTATCACCCTAATACTGATGGATAGACTAAGGTGGTGAATAGAAGCTTGGGTAATCTTTTGAGAAGTCTTGTAGGCGAATTTCCTAAACTGTGGGATCAAATTTTGGCATAAGCTGAATATGCTTATAATGACTCTCCTAACAGAAGTACAGGGCAGAGTCCATTCCATATATTTTATGGAATTCACCCAAGAGGAGTGTATGAACTAAGAAATTTGGGAAAAGTGGAGATGAGAAGTGCTAAAGGAGAAGATTTTGCTTCAGAAATTCAAGCAATACATGACTACGTAAAACAATAGTTACAGGACAACAACATCAAGTACAAGAGCGTGGTAGATATGAAGAAGAGAGAAGTTAACTTTGAGGTTGGAGATTTGGTTTTAGCACACCCGAGGAAAGAAATATTTCCAAAAAGGGCATATAATAAGTTGAAATTTAAGAAAATTGGGCCATGCAGAGTATTGAGAAATTTTTCTGCAAATGCATATGAAATTGACTTACCCCTTGACATTGGAATATCTCCAATTTTCAATGTTGCTGATTTGTATAGGTGCGAAGATAGAGACACAAAGGATACAACTGAAAGAAAAGAAGAAATTGATTGGTTGCAACAGTTACCTACAACAAAAACATTGCAGCCAGAGAAGATTTTAAACAAAAGATTGTCTAAAAAGACAAGAGGACAGGAGTATTTTGAGTATTTGATCTAGTGGAAAGATCAACCAGTTGCAGAAGCTACTTGGATGACAAAAACCATGTTACAAAAATTGGGGAGTTCTCTAGGAAAGCTCATGGACATGAGCCCATGAAGATTTTTTTCCTCAGGAGTTTGATGCAGAAGCATAAGGCTTCAAGATAAAAGACTTCATTTTTTATTCCAAAAATACAAAAAAAGTGTACAAGCAAAGGAGTGGGTTCCTTTAGCTGGTAATTTACTATTTTAGTAGATAAGGTTTGACTAGTACTTAGGGGATTCGAGCTGTTTAATAATGTATTCAATGTATTTAGTTGTTAGTTGATAAATTTAAGGAAAATATTGTGTAGAGGGATTTTATCTAAATTTGGACAAATTCGATCCATAGAATGAGATAAATTTGGTTGCATGAACTCTATTTATCTTAAGTTTGAATGATGAGAGTGGGGATTTTGGCTATAGAAGGATGGAATAATAGAAGTTGATATTTCTTTGTATCATTGAAAAATCTTGGCATAAATGACAAATCCCAGAGGTTAATTACCTTTGAAATATTTCTGAGATTGTTTGATTCCAGTTTGATTACGGTTTAATTGATTTCTTGTGGGTTACTTTATATGGAATGCATCTAAAACTGGCTTTTGTTAGCAATAAAAGTGTTCATGAGATTTCTTAGCATCGAAATCTCATAAACCTTCACAGACATGACTATCAATCGGGCGGAAATAAGAAAGTTGAATAGCAGTAGTGTGTAAGGAATTAAGAGGAGCGCCAACCGTCTAATCTTCAATCGACGGTTATCGCAATTTAAATTTTAAGAGCTTTAATACTTCAAATGGACCCAATGAAATATTAAGAGGATTTTTGAATTCCAAGATATCATAACCATTCATTTGCTGAGTGATCCGACGGTTATCGCATAAAAATATGCGTGGAGTTTAAAGGTTAGAATGGATGTGATAATTTATAAGTTCCAGTTTAATTTCTTGTTGACTTTAGAGCTCTAATGTTAAGTTTATTACATTCTATATAGTTTTCATAACTATGGTTCCGAAATGCATGAAATAATTATGAACTAGAGTTAGTGTATTTTGGGTTTTTGCATAAGAAAAATTGAGGTTGATGACCGATATAAAAAAAGGAAAACCATGAAGAGGTTCCAACTGAATTAGAAACAATACTCTCAAAGTTTGAGAGTTTATCTTTGATTCCTGCAACCAACCTACCATGTTTTCTCTATTGCTCAATTTCAGGAAACAACACTTGGAAATGACTAAGAAAGGAAAAAGGACAGTAAAGGATACTGCATTCAAAGACTCAGACATGCATCTGCTCTTTACGGATACTACATGCAACAAATATGGTGGAACTACATTGTGGGAAGAAATGTATAATTTATTAGAGGATGAGAATCCAATGGTACTGGAAATCAAAGCAACATCTGACACTAAAATCTCATTCGAGGATTCCTATTTTGAAGCATCATGTTATTTCCTACACAGGATAGAAACAAGGCCCAAAATCCTACCATACACGGATATGGTGAAATGGATTATTGACAATGTGAATATTTCAGACAGGACATTTAGAAATTCAAGACAGGAAGTCATGGGGTCATTTACCTCAGACAATTTGCACATAATGTATCACCTACCAAAACCTCATAAACCCTATGATAAATATTTCATTGAGCAGTCCACAAAATAAAATAAAGACTCGATAGATGTTATGAAGACTCGGAGGTCTGGCTCCAACAAATTCAAGTGGGAGAAATCTGGTATGTACCCAATTACACCTTTATCAGCCCCACATAATTATGTAGCTATGATGGTGTGTAGGCTGTTTGGAAAAGCTGACAGTACCAAGCTTTCCATGGAATGGGTTACATTGATTGATGTAGTTATTAATGCCACAATTATGAATTGGAGTAATATTTTGTCATACAATTTGGGTATAGCCATTAGACAATATAGGCACAACAGAGTTGTTTCCACTCGGGTTATCCCTCCCTTTTTTATGAGTACATATGCAATGCATTTTATTTGTTTTTTTTCACGATTTACAAATATGGGTTGGAATTGTACTCTGAAAGATCCTACTCCCAACCATTTTTATCATAAAATTTTACAGGAATCACAGTTTGGCCCCAATTTTAACAAAATATGTCAAAGCATTATGTTGCCAATTTATCGAACCATTTTTGATGTCAAAGTCCCCAGGCTTTCAGAGGAAGCAAAGATAGACATCTTATTGGTGGCAGGATGGTTTAGTGAAGAATCATTTACTTATATCAGAGATTTTGGGAGTATCGCAACTCCACATTTTCTTCCATATTATGTTCCTGATAAGCTATTGGAAAGAGAGATTTCCTATCAAACAATAGGGGAAGGTATTACAAAAACCCTCAAAGATATGAAGAAATCTATCTGGCCAACTTTTCTATTATAATGTGGTTATTTTGCATTATTTTATTTTGGACACGTAGTTAAAGAGATACATAATATTTCATGCTTGAATATAGCTACTATGCCAGGCTCTAACAAATTCTCCCAAGACTTGATTGCTATGGTTAAAATCAGACAATTCATTCACGAGAAAGCTGAATTTGATGATCTCTTTGAAAAGGTTGAGACATTATCTCAGGTTTTACATTTAGCATCAATCAAACTGACTTCAGCCGAACTCAATAATTTTCATATATACAAGAATAAAATACTAAAAAGGGTCCCTTTGGACCTATTACAAATTGAGGAAACAAGAGAACCTACTCCCAGCGTAATCCTGGAGGGAAATTACAATCACAATTCTGATCAAGAATCTCCAGAGAAGTTAGTTCAAGGTTCAGAACATTCTGAACATCAATCTCAAAATTATAAATAAAACCCCAAGAAATATTTTGAGAAGAATACAGAGCAAAATGCTGGAGAAACAGCCAAAGAGACCTCAGTTGAGGAAAAATTGGAGATTGAATCTACATAGGTTCAAGAAAAAATGATCATAGTAAATGAGCTGGATAAAGAATGGGAGAAATTCAGACAAAAGATCCAAGTACAACAAATAGAGACAGGTATTGAAGGAACTTCTACATTTCAAACCCCTAAACAAACTCTACAGGTTACAAATCTAGAAACCGATGTTGAAATCATACCGACCTACCTAACTTCACAAATTGTTTTAAGAATTGAAGAGATACTCCCTCTAGATATATTCTATTTTCCAGCACATAAAGTAGTAGTAAGGAGGGAAAAGAAGAAAATAAAACTTGATTCATCAACAACAACTCCAAAGAACAAATCATTGGAGGTCGTAGTAGAAAGACACCGCCATTGATCCATCAGAAAATCTTACAAGGCTGTCACAATTTGCAGGTGCTTATGCAACAACAACAATGGATAAGGTAGTAGAGTTTAATATTTTTCTTAAAGATAAATATGAAAAAATTCAGTTGTTGGAACAACAACTTGAACAAGAAAAATAGAATATCAATAAGCAAGCAGAGCTACAGATGGCACAGTTTCAAAAATATTTTGAGCAAATGAGATTACAATTCCAAGTGTTAGAATCCTATACCAATAGGTGTCATATTTCATGATTGACTTGATGAACTATGTAATATGTTCATACCTTTCCTTGTTGCAAAGGTTTTCCATATTTTCAAAAAAAAATCAAAAAATTTAAAAAATGAAAAGAGGGTACACCCTAAAAGAAAAATCAAAGGGTGAAAAGAATAAAAATGGCCAAAAAAGTAAAAGAAAATGAACCCCACCAAAAAGAAAGGCCAAGGAAAGTGTGCAAGTCTAAATGCCACTACTTTTTACTCTGATGTAATAAACAAATTGTGTGCAACTTGAATCTTATGCCACAATTTATGAATAGTCAAACAATTTAAGCTTGGCTAGTTCATCTTTCAATTTCATGTTTTAGAGATAGAGAAAAAAATCTGACCAGACTGTTTAATCTTGGCAGATGAGTAGATAGGCAGAGTAAATAAAAGGAGCTCAACAACTTAATCTGAGCCCTTGGATGTAATAAAGATAGAATTAGATAGATTTCTATATGTAAAAGAAAAAGTGTGATAAGGGTTTGCCAGTCTAAGTGCACCCTAATAAAGAAAAAATGGTAGGGTAAAGTAGGGTAGGATAGGTAGATGTTGTTGCAGAATTATATCTGATGGAATTTTTTATTTTTTTTTCTAAGTAAGTCTAAATTCTATTACTAAAACATATGGTACATACAATATTGCGCCTTTAGAGGCGTCAAGAGTTCAGCAAAATAGCAAAAATGGGCTGCCCACAAGGTGAAACCAGCCTGAAAAAAGTATGAGAGCTGCCTCGAATGAGGAAACCAACTTTGAACAAAACCATATGACTGTAACAGTAATTTGACATGCCGAATGACCAGGACTCCTGAAAACACCAATGAGACAAAAATTCTGAACAAAATGACTAAATTGTAGCTGCCTACCTTAGATACCATGGTCGCCAGAGGGAGGCTCTTCTTCGATTTTGCACCAGTAGCCTTCATCATTGTCGTCCAGAGCGGGATCATTGCGTGTTGCCATTTCTTTTGGAATTGCTGCTTCGCCCGCCTCGCCACGCTCTGTATGCTTGTCTTTGACCTGTTGTGGGCAAGAGCTGCTGGCACCTGCTTTCGAGGTGTTGCAAGAGCTGCCACCGCCAGCTTTATGAGACATTTCCTGATTGCCTATTTGAGTGTCCTGATCGAATCCAGAGGGGCTTTTCTGGTTGGAAAGGTGCGCAGGAGGCAGGGGGTCAGAGCCAGTTTGCGGGATTTCCTTAAATGTAACAGAGATGGTCGCCACCACTAGAGGCTGGGAGGTCTGACATTGAAAATGAAACAGAGCTGTGGAGGGGTTGACAAGATGAGCTGAGTCCGCAATGCGAAGACAAGGTGAAGGCAGAGGGACGTGGTCGCCACGCGAAGGGGAGGGTAGATTCCTATCAGACCCACACCCATGCCTATGCCTGCTATTCGTGCTAGGAGTGCAGCCATGAGAGCTATCAGAGGCGGAGGTCGAAGAGTTGAAGGAGGGAGAGCGGAGATGAGTGGAAGGCCTGGCTCGGGTGCTGCCTCTGCGGCACCTGAGTCTGTGCCTGAGTCTGGGCATAGTCCCACCAGAAATGTGCGAACGGGGAGAAAAATTCTGAGAGGCGAAAGAAGGATGCAAGGTGACAGGTGAATGGTGAAGAAGCGAAGAACAAAATGGACTGTGAGAATGGTGAAAACCAGGGAGGAACTCCAAACAACAATACAGATGACAGCGCTTGCCCAACGCAGTGCGAGAGCTGGGAAGCTTTGCTTCCGGAGGGTAGCCAGAGCAGACCGGAGGAGTGTGATTCTTCATAGAAATGAGCGAATTGATCTGCAACAGAGCCAAGAACTTAAGCGTCGGGGTGATGAATGAACTCCTGGAGCCGAAGGACGGCATATTGAAGCGCTCACGGCCTCGTCTTCCCCACCGGCGTAAATGCCATTGAAGTTGATGGCCTGTGGTATAATTGCCGTCGAGGCACCATAAATTTGGATTGCAGGCGGCCATGTGGCCTCGCCACGCGCCGACCCGACCATTGATATCCATCACGTCACAAGGATACACCCACATCCGGGGTATCTGATGGAAAATTACTCTAGAAGTGTTAAATATTTATTTTCATCACAAGTGCTAAGGCAGATACTACACTGGAAGAAATTCAAGCAAAGCAAAGTCAAAATTATTAACTTCCCCTCTCATTTTTCCCTAAAGATTTCATTAATTTCCCCTAAGGTATTTGAAGATTAGAGGGGCTCAAGGCATTTCCTTGACTTTTGGAGGGACCGGACCATTGGCCCAATAATTGAAAATCCTAAATACTTAAAATCATTCATCATGACATTCATTCACCTCTAAAAAATCTTTTCCTAAGTAAAATCCCATTTTACTTAGGAAAATCATGCCATATTTCACAAAAACCCTATTCACAAAAGCATAAGTGAAATACATTATTTTAATGTTTTATACTTAGCGCTTTCGTTCTTTTTCATATTAATTTCTAATTTATTATTTAAATCCCTAAAATAATGACCTTCTTCTATTATATATAACTCCTTTTTATATAAAATACCCCAAAAACCCATTTATTATAATTTTAGTCAAAGTATTAGATCCCCATGTTTAATTAAAACACCCCCATTATACTTCCTTTGGCTAAAATATATCTTTAATATTAATCCCGCCCCCTATGATAATTAGATTATTTTGATTTAAATACCATATAATAGAAATATATTGAAAAACAGTTAAAACATGCTTTATTACGTGTTTTAAAACAAAAATAATCCTTCCCTTGTGTATATTTTTCCCCGACTCCATTTACCCAAGGTTAAACTATAACCCTTTGTTAAAAACCTCGATATGCATCTTTAACCTTGGTTAAATCATTTCCCGATCACTTTTCCACGTTTTTAAAATAGAATTAATTAATCCTCATGATTAATTAATAACCTAAATCCTCCAATCGAATCATCCCTGATGCGATTAATTAAAATTTAATTTCATTGGGCCCGCCCTGTTATCTTCTAGTCATTTCCACGTCCCGACCGCCGTTCGATCAACCCATCTGAGATCAATGGTTATTAAAAATATCGCTAGCCATCCACGTCCAAACGATAACTCGTGATGGCCAAGCGGTTTTTTGAACAGTGCTGCGCCACGCGTCTTTCATTGTATGGAATCGCTGCCCCTCCGCCCAAAACCACCCTTCACCAAAAGCGGTGCGACAGAAACCGCTTATCGCCTGCCTCCCGTGACTCATTCACCATACCTGCTGACGTCATCCATTAAAATAATAAAAAATCCTGCCACCCTTTGACTTTGTGAATAAAACAAACAAACCTGCGTCATTTTCACTACCAGTCTCCTGTGTAATGAAATTTGAAGAATAACTCTCGAAACTCGCCAACGGCCACCTTGTTGAAGAGAATTACAGTCAAGAAATCCAGAGTTCATCCATCATAACCAGTACCTGTTTAATCACTGTTCATTCCCAAAAAACAGGTATTTATCCCAATTCTCGTTGAAACTCTGTGAAATCCTAGCTATTGTTTTAAATTCTACAAGAAAGATAGAAACAGAGTTCAATTTGGTCTTTTTCAATCCCCAGAACTGCAAATTGCATTCCCAAAACTGTGATTGTGCCTGTTTCTTATCAAAACCCGAAATTCATTTCTAAATCCACAACAACTAGAAATGGAGATTCCCGTGGCTCTAAATGTTGTAGCCTTGAATGCCCCTCATAGAGACTTAGACTATTTGCCTCTAGCAGATAGAGATTTTCAAATTAAAGACCTTGTTCTCAATGATAATCCTCTTCGAACTTTTTGCCACTGCAGAGCTAACTTCATAAACGGTTCTGACATTATTGGATTATGGGAATCCAATCTTCCCATATATCTTCTCCCCTCAGTCCATATTTGTCCTGAGTTAATCTATTACTGCCATGCAAACTATGACCCCAATCAAAGAGCAGTTTTGTCCCCGAGTCAAAACATCCTTTTCCCAATAACTTCTCAGTCTATAAATGAAATGTTACAGTTTCAACCTAGTCAAGCCCTCACTCCCCTGTCCATGGGAGAATTACTTGAGAAATCTGCAAATTTATCCCACGAAGAGTTAAAATGCCTATGCCAAACCTTCATGTTGCCATAACATCAGCCCAAAGGCCCTCCCCCTTATGGTTATACATTTTTCAATGATGTGGGTAGGCTAATTTTGAATATGATATCATCTATCATGGGTTTCAATACTAGTGAATATGTTGACCAATTAACCCTAGTATTGTTATCTATTTTTACCCCTGGACAGTCTCCTGCTGTCAAGTATGATTTTTCCTCCTACATTGTTGATAAAATCCATGATCAGTTCATGAGATTTGAGAATGAAAAAGTGTTCAAGTATTCTTCTGTTATTTATCATCTCATGCTTTACTACCAATCAGAAAATTTCCCTTTCCATGTCCAGAAACTTGATGCCAAAGGAAATCCTAGGTCTGTTATCTTTTGGTCTGCCATCACTCATAATTCCTCTGATTCCCCTTATTCCTACAATGAATTTATTGACCTATTTTTACACCCTGCAACCACCATGTTGACAGGAGTCTCTCCTCCTAGGCTCAATAATGAAATTAAGAAAATTCTCCAGCTCTCAAAGCAATATAGGGTAGGTTACTGGTACTTATACCAGAATCACACTGAAATTAGAATATATCGATGTGAATTGTGCCCATTTAAGTTGCCCAAATATGTCCCAATGAGGCTCTTTGCATTAGAATATTTTAGGCAGATGATCAATTCAGATATAGTTCATTTCTGCAATGCAAAGAAAAAGGCTCAACTCAGGATCAAGAGTCAATTAGGTCCCTTTGTTTGTAACTCTAGAGATGCTGGAAAGGAAGCAGAAAGAATCTTAGAAGAATATCTCAGATTACAAAAAAGTTTTTACTGGGTTCCTTATGACCCAAATAGCTTTATTTGTGATAGAAGAATGAAAAATAAACTATCACCATACATTCATCAAAGAATCCCACAAATTGAACAATATGCCAATATGGATGAATGGATGGAAGGGACATTGATAGAACAGGATATTGAGCAGGTCAATGTTGAAAATTTAATGAAGGACCTTGAGAAAATACTTGACCTAGACTCTTTTGGATAGGTGCAGATTCCAGGTATTGGTCCTTCTTCTGCAGGGACTTCTCAACAAAATTTTCAGGAGATCAGTGCATTGGCCACAGTAGAATCTAAAGGAAAAGGAAAGGAGCCTGATATACAAATATTTGAAAAATTCACAATGACAGAGTAACCTGAGACTTCTAAAGAACAGAGTCAAGTACAGATTCCTCCTGCTCAGATCAATGAGCCAGAAATTTCAATTTTACAAACTCCTCTTAATGTAGAAAAGAGAAAGAAAAGAGATGCTGAAGCTGCTACCCCTGTTGGTGAATCTTTAGAACAGCATGATGTTAAAAGACAAAAATTAAATCCTCTTCCAGAAGTTGAATTTGTTCAAGAAATCCTTGATAGCCAGAGGAGAGAAGATATTCAACAAACATGTTCAGTCAGTGGAACATCTGCTACTTCACAAGGAAAGGGACTACAAAAACAGCAAAGTGCAGAAATATCTTCTTTCAAACCACCAGTGAAAGATGCCTGGGACACTAAGAAGACACTAATAAATATAAAGGCTAGAAATGATCCACTAAGGCTTCAAGTTTACAATCAATATTTGAAAATGGCTCCTAAGAATCAAGAAAGATTGATGTCAGCTTATGACATTCAGCAAGGCAAAATGATAATGAATCACTTCAAACCCAAGGTGCAGCAGCCTCAAACAGCTGTAGATTATATCAGAACTAATTTTGAAGTCCTAGCAAAGGATATCCATCCTTTGGACTAGATTGAGCTACATAAGAAAACAAGAGAGATGATTTATTCTACTCTGACGGATAAATCAATGATGACTCAGAAATTGTAGGATTCTTTGGAAAATACAAATGCACAATTACATCTTGAAAAAGCCTCTTCCCAGGCTAAAGACAACAGGATAAAAACTTTGGAGGAAATAATAATTAGTTTGGGTCATAATCCCAAAGATTTCAAGGGAATAGAAGCATTGATAAAGAAGAAAGACGATGATATCGCAGCTTTGAGAAAACAATTGAAATTGCCAGCCTCAAGACATCCACAGACTGCAGAGATTATAAAGAAAAATTCTAAAGAGGAAATGATGGACTTTCTCTTGAAACTGAATGAGCAACTAAATGAAACAGAAAAAGAGCTTGAACAGGAATTGAAGGAAAAACAACTTAATATTCCAGCATCAACAGCAGAAGCAATTGCAGGTACAGGTACATCCACAACAGGTCAGCCAACAGAGCTATCACAAGTAAATATTTCCAATTTGAATTCTGAAGAATTAATAAAGTCAATGAATGAATTGAAACTTCAAGTAATAGAACTCCAGCAAACAAAGTTACAGCTAACTAATTTAGAACAGAAATATGATCTCTCAAAAATGAGTGTTGCTGATAAAACAAGAGAGGTCAAAAGATTAGAAAATTTGGTTAAATCATTGGAAAATGATCTCACATAGGAGAAACCTTTAAAGGAAATAAATCAAATTATTTGGGACAACATTATCCAATCAATAAATGACGTCTGGTCTTTAATTCAAATAATGTATGAACAAAATGATTTAGTCAAATTGGCTATAGAAGAAGTTCAAAGTGCAAGAGAAGAATTGGGAAATAGGCCTGAGGAAGCCAATCAACTCATACAATTTCTAAACACCCAAACCAGACACCAACTTGCAGAACTTGGCATTCAGGATAGGACCAAAACAATTTTGGAAATAAAAAGAGTTTTTACTAAAAGAACTCTTATGCAGAATCTAGAACGAAGGTGCTCAGAAATGCAAGAAGAAATCATTGCCTTCAGAGAAAGATTTGATATTTTGTTGAATAAAGGATTGCCCAGTCCTATAGTTTCTGAAGATAAAGTAATGGACCTAGAAAGGTATGTTCAGAAATTGGATAAGTATGCTGACAGTCAATCCAGTTCCTCAACTAGTTCATCAGAAGCAGCATTGCCTACGGGTAAAAATCTTCATGACAGATTGGAAAATTTATTTTATCTTGAGCATGAAGTAAAGCATTTGTTTCCAAATCAGCCTAATTTCTTTAGATATACTGAGGCTGATGAAACACTGAGAAAACTTCAATGGACCAGAATACCAGAAGATAAATGGTGGGATGAAATGTTAGAACTTTTGTAAAAAATTATCCTTACATGAAATTTTGATTATTTACAACAAATAAGTCATGATAAAAGGATAAACAGAGGTCAAAGTGTATCAGTAAAAATAAAGAGTATCTATAAAGCAAGGCAGTTAGAACAAAATTACTGAAGATGACAGCAACGAGCCAAACCATAGGGCCTGCCTCCAGCACATTCTCAAAAGAAGGAAACAGCACAATATCCGTTACTTTTTATCTTATCTACGAGACCATTTGTCTCTATTTTTATTGTAACTTATTCATGAGTCACCCTAGATAATATCTCAATTTGTTATGAGATATTTTGATAATTTTCTGTATAAATACTCCCTCGATTAGAGTATTGAGGGTGGATTCTTAGACTTTGATGTAACATTGACTATTTTGGAATAAAGTGCTATTGGAGATATTTTTTGTGGCAAGCTGGACAAGGAATTGATGCAGAAGACTTTTCTCAGGATTCTTGTGTCAAACAACGAATCAATAAGTCATCTTTCTCTCATGTTTTGAAGTTTTATATTTATTTATAATATCATCTGTGTTTCATTGTCTAAATGATTAATGAAAAGGAATAAATCGGAAAGTGTTTAAGTGCAATCTAATTTCAGTCGTTATTATTTTAAATTTTTTCTTCTAAACTGGTTTAAATAATGAATTCTTAATTGCTCCTGTTTTTCTAGTTTATGCAATTTGGTTATTTAGTAAAGAATACTTAATTGCTCTTTATTGATAATCAATCAATTTCTTTCTCTAGAATGTGTTGAAGGATTCTTAATTGCCCTTCATCCCTTCTGAAATACATTCCTTTCAATTTATATCTATAATTGTTTCCTGTTTGATTACCTTGCCCTGTGAAACCATCTTTTGTTGATAAAGTCAATTCAGTTCAGCCAATTTTTTGACTCCATTAGCCCAATGGACTAAAATTATTCAATATTACCCTCAGCTATAGAATTCCATCAACCCAAACAAAATCAAAACCCCTGAAATTTATAACTAGCCTAATATCTTCTAAAAATAAAGCTAAATTTTACAGAGAGAGCCCTCTCTGGGTACAGATTGGCTAGATTCTGTACCTAAAAGTTGGTTTGTGGTTACCTCAGACCTCTTTCCTCTTCTCTACAACTTAAAGGAAAATCTGAGTGATAACATAGTGGCGACCATTGGGGACCTGAATAATTTATTGTTACTATTGTTTTCTTTATAAACTACAGACGAAGCCTGAAGATTAGCCAGGTAGCCTTTGAACTGATTTTGCTCTGCAATTGCATAGTAAATAAATGCTGATTCAGTCTATCTCCGGTCTAGTTTATGAACTGAACTTTGGTTTCAAACATTTGATCAGTTCCTTCAATCTAATAAATATTTGAGAAAATTTTAATCCAATATCTAAAACTTCTTGAAGAGATTGTCGAAGTTGTACTTTCATTTCATTTAAACAAAAACCAAAAAAGAAAGATCACCTAGAAAACTGGCTTCAGAAAGGACTCGTTACACTATGTCTAATCCTGATCCAAATCCACCGCTTGTATTTGAAAATCCGAATCTGATCCCCAAGATTCTTAGGAGACAAGACAGTCAAGAAAGCTCTGGAAGTTCTCGACCTCTTTATAGATCAATTTCCTATCCTGTGAAGTGGATTTATCTTGAGGACGAAGCTTTTGATGAGCAGTTTGAAACATATTTATTTGTGAATTTTTCTGAATCTGAGTTATCCAATTTGGTTCCAGACCCAGTATTTCTTGAAGATTTAAAATTTGAGTTTGTTACTTCACATCTTGACAAACATTTGTGAAATTCCATACAATCTGAACTTACCTCAGAAGAAACATCAAACATTTCTGTGATCACTTCAGCTTCCCCTAGTTCATCAACTTTTCCCCAAACTTCTCAAACAAAAACTACCCCTTCTTCTCCTCCGCACACTACTTCCAGACCAACTTCACCTGTTATTCCATCACTATCTCTTCCAATGGCAAATAGATATGCTCCTTTAAGGTTACCAGTTAACCCAGCGGCTATGCCCCAAGACTACCAAAGTAAAATCACTCCTTTTGATGGTGCTGGTACTTACACTGCATAGCAGCATACTAAAAGGATGACAGATTATTTTGAAATTTATGAAATAGATGTTGATGATGTAAGAATGAGGATATTTGTCAAAATCCTTACTGGAGAAGTCAGGACCTAGTTCAGGGCCCTTCCTGCAAACAATGTCGCTGACCTAGCAGCTCTTTATAGAATATTTTTAAACAGATGCGAGAAGAAGAAAGACCCTCTTCAAATCCTATCAGAATTTGGAAATCTAAGGAGAGGACCAAAAGAGACGGTGCAAGATTACATAACCAGATTCAATGAGGCCTACAATGTTGTTCCCCAAAACCTTAGACCTCCCCCAGATTCCGTACTAATTAAATTCCCTGATGGATTTGATTATGATATGGCTTATCAGCTTAGGGAAAGAGCTCCTCAAACCTTAGAAGAGATGCAAAGTATAGCTATTAGTGTTGAAGCCAACCTGATAGAAAAACGAGCTAAAGCCAGAGCTGAAAAGACAATGCCTTTAAATGAAGAACCTTCAGCTTTTGAAAAGAAACTGGATGCGATTATTTAAGGTATGGAAAGACTAGGAGATAGAGTAGAAACAATTGAAAGAAGATCTCCTGGAGATGGTCAACCAACTAATATTGTGAGAAATCCAAACTTCAGAAGAAATCAAAACCAAAATACTGGAAAAACTGGTCCTGATCAGAATATTAGGCCTCCATTCCAGGCTCAACTTCTGAAGAAACAATTGAAGATAATCAAATAAATAACCTAACTGAACATAATAATGAACCAGAAGTTTTCTTGACCCAAGATGGTCAAGAAGCTTACATTCTTGAAACATGTCAAACTCATTCAGGAGAATCATTTGATTTTAAAGAAGGATTTGATAATGCCATTTACGAAGTTCATAAACAATACAATTTGAGGACCAGAAGAATTGATGTCCCAGAAACAAGTAAAAAAAAGCCACGAAGCAATCCCTCAAAGGTAAGACAGATACTACCCATGTACATATTTTATCTAGATCAGATCCTAACCCTGCTAACCCAATAATTGAAGATGTATCTGATATTCAATTGAACAACAGACAAATTTCCAATACTTCTCCTCCTAAAGGAAATGTAGAGGAACCTCCTGAAATTGATTCGGAAACAACTTCAACCCACAACCCCACTCCTGAGAAGGAGAAAAATACAGAAAACACAGAACAAAAAGAGAACCCAACTGTTCGAAATATAAAGACTCAATCTGAGAAACCTTTTAATCTAGAAGCTGAAGTAGGAAAAATAAAGATAGTTGTTCCATTGTCAGAACTAGCTAAACATGATGTCTACAGAAGCCAAATTAACAGATCACTCAATATTACTGGAAGTGATGATTCAGTAAATGTTTTTGATGACCAACCCAAATTACTTTTTGGCCCTAAAGTAAATGGAAAAATAGGAAGTGGAGTAACCCCTCCTTTCTATGTGAGTTTGAATATACATGATAAAATACTTCATAACGCCATGCTTGATTCTGGGGCATCTCACAATTTAATGCCTAAGGATGTAATGGAGAGATTATACCTGGACATCACCATACCTTACAAATATCTTTTTTCGTTTGATTCAAGTCAGGTGAGATGTTTAGAATTAATCAAAGATTTTGGTGTTACTTTGGTTCAATACCCTACAAAATCTATTCTGATGGATATATTAGTATCAGATATTCCTCCCAAATATGGTATGCTACTGTCCAGATCCTGGGGTGCAAAACTTGGAGGATCTCTTCAATTAGATATGTCATATGCTACTATTTCAGTGTTCGGTCAACCTAAAAGACTATATAGAGAAACTTTGATGAAATATGTAGTCAGTAGTTAGGAGAAACCTGAAAATTTCCCCATCTACTCAGTACACTCTGATATGGACTCGTCTATTCTTTATAACGCTGAATTTGATCTCCCCACTGAATTAGAAGTACCAACAACAGAACCAAAAGAAATTACAAATAATTCTATTGTTCAAATCCAGGAAATCTCTAAAAACAAAGAAACATCAAATACCCAAGAAGAACCAGAAGAAAATAAAAAACAAGATCTCACTGTTAAGAAATCTCCTGAATATCCTGATACCAATTATGAACATGAAATTCTTTGGCATTTAGAATTTGATGGTTTAGTTAATAAGTTAGGAGCAGGAGCTGGAATTTGGATACACAATCTTGAGAATGATCATGCTGAAGGTCATGCTTACAGATTAAACTTTAAATGCACTAATAATATGGCAGAATATGAAGCTCTTTTGTTAGGGCTTAAACTTGTCAAAATATTAGGGGAAAATAGAGTATCTATCATATGAGATTCTGATTTGATTATTCAACAAATTAAAGGTGAATTTTTAACAAATGACCCCAGACTGAGAGAATATAGAGGAACAGTTGTAGAAATTCTTAATACTTTCCTATAGACTCAGCTTGCCAAAATTCTACGAAAACAAAATTTGCATGCTCATAGTCTTGCAATGTTTGCCAGTACTTGTAAATTACCATTTGAACCTAATCATCAGTTCATAGCTGAGATTAGACACAGACCAGCTATACCAGACAATTTTAAGAATTGGAAAGTGTTCGCAGATAACAATCAGATTAACAATTTTCTGACCTTAGAGAATGAATTTTCTAACAGTAGTATAGATGAAGATATAGTAGTTGAATCTGATCAAATAAATGAACAAGAAACAAACATTTCAGAAGAAAATGCAATTCAAATGCTGCATCCAACAAAGTTCACTGAAAAAGAAATACATGATCTTAAACAAATGGAAGTTGATGAGATTATAGAAGATGAATCTGAAATCATTAATTTGAAAGATAATCATTTGCCTAAAGGATTAACTCCTTTAGAAGATCTTTTTGACTCTAACAATATTCCAAAGAAACCCAAAATGGAACCAGTAAAATTTGATATTGAGGAACATAATTTAGGATCTGAAGAGAATCCTAAAATGATAAAGTTATCCAAATCTCTGCCTGCTGATCAAAAATTAAAATATGTTGAACTTTTGAAAGAATTCTAGGATGTCTTTGCCTGCAGTTATGAAGATTTGAAATCATATGATACATCAATAATTTAGCATACTATACCTTTGAAACCAGATCAGAAACCATTTAAACAGAAACTTAGAAGAATCAATCTTGTATTGCTACCATCAATCGAAAAATAAATCAAACAAATGTATGAAGCAGGAATAATTGCTCCCATCAGATTTTCAGAGTGGATTTCTAATTTGGTACCTACTAGGAAGAAAATTGGAGAGATCAGGTTATGTGTTGACTTGAGAAATTTAAACACGGTTTCATTAAAGGATAATTACCCTTTGCCCAAAATGGATCACATCTTACAAAGGGTAGTAGGTGCTTCAAGAATTTCTCTTTTAGACGGGTTCTCAGGATACAACCAAATTCTAGTTCATCCTGATGATCAAGACAAAACATCTTTTACAACACCATGGGGTACATTCAAATATGTTAAAATGCCATTTGGACTAAAAAATGCTAGAGAAACTTTCCAAAGAGCGATGGACATTGCATTTGCCAAAGAAATCCATGAATTTCTTGTTATATATCTGGATGATTTAACTTTTTCTAAATCAGATCAGCAACATTTGGACCATCTCAGACAAGTATTTATAAAATGTAGAAAGTATGGTATCTCTTTGAATCCAAAGAAATCATTGTTTGGTCTTGAAGAAGGTAAACTCTTGGGCCATATTATCTCAAAAAATGGCATTAGAATTGATCCTGAAAGAATACAAGCCATATTATAGATACCTCATCCCAGAAATATCAAAGAACTCCAAGCTTTCATAGGGAAAATCAATTTTTTGAGAAGATTCATATCTAGCTTAGCTGAATTACTTAGATTACTTACTAACATGTTAAGAAAGGATTCAAGTATTAAATTGACAGTAGAAGCCAAGCCATCATTTGAAGAAATCAAAATGGCTTTGAGCAGAACACCAGTTCTTACCAGTCCAAAATTTGATAGGGACTTCATAATATTTTCATTTGCATCAGAACATACTGTAGCAGTTGTTTTATTACAAAAGGATGATCAAGGATGTGAAAAACCTATAGCCTTTTTTAGTAAAGCATTAAGGGATGCATCATTAAAATACAATATCATGGAAAAACAAGCTTTTTCACTTGTAAAATCCAATAAATATTTCATAATTTATATATTGTATTCCCATGTGATAGCCTATGTACCAACTGCTGTTGTCAAAGACATCTTAACTCAAGATGGAATTGAGGGAAAAAGAGGTAAATGGATTGCTACCATATTGGAATATGATATTGAAATAAAGCCAACAAAGCTTATAAAGGGACATGGATTGGCTCAACTCATGACAGAAACAAATTGCCAAGCCCTAGATATTAATGAA
Organism: Pinus albicaulis; assembly: GCA_034641835.2. Lineage (NCBI taxonomy): Eukaryota > Viridiplantae > Streptophyta > Pinopsida > Pinales > Pinaceae > Pinus > Pinus albicaulis. Next base: position 262,985 of record JAXQQM020091364.1, read on the forward strand.
CTGGATGACGAACCGGAGATGGCGACTCCACAAATCAGTCAAGCCTTCTTAGATTCACCTTGGTATGCTGATATAATTTATGTATTGTTAAACCTGCAAGCTCCTCCAGGGTTATCCAGAAGAAAGCAAAGGTTTTTAAAGATGAAATCTTCAAAATTTTGTATTTTAGATAATGTTCTCTTTTGGAAAAATCATGAAGGTATTCTATTAAATTGTTTATTAAAAGATGAAGCTGACAAGGCTCTCAATGAATTCCATGTAGGAGACTGTGGTGGACATCTTTATTGGAAATCAACTGCAGACAAGATTTTAAGGGTTGGATTTTATTGGGCAACCTTGTTTTCTGATGTAAAGAAATTTGTCACTGCTTGCCATAAATGTCAAATTTTTGAAGGCAAGAGAAAATTGTTACCTTTACCCTTAAAACCAATTTCCACTGAAAAGCCTTTCCAACAATGGGGCCTGGATTTCATTGGAGAAATCCATCCTCCTTCTTCTAGCCAACATAGATGGATCCTCACTGCCACAGATTATTTTACTAAATGGATTGAAGCAATTCCCTCCAGACAAGATAATGATACTGTGATCATAGGATTCCTAGAAAACAATATATTATCAAGATTTGGTTGTCCTAAGAAAATCATAACTGATAATGTTGTTGTCTTTAAATCTAAGAAAATGATACGTTTTGTAATAAATATCATATCACTTTAGTCCATTCCACAACCTATTACCCTCAAGGTAATGGACTAGCTGAATCTTCCAACAAAATTCTCATTAATATTATTAAGATATTATTGGAGGAAAACAAGAAAAATTGGCACAAGAAACTTACAAATGCATTATGGGAAGACAGGCTTACCACCAAAAAATCTATTGGGACTAGTCCTTATGAGTTATTTTATGGTATGGAGGCTGTATTTCCTTCATCTTTAGGAGTTCCTGTAATGAAATTACTTCAAGAAGCTTAGGTTGAACCTAATGATATTCAAAGGAGAATAAATCAGACTATCAATTTGCAGCAGACCAGAGAGGAAGTGTATCAGAAATCACGAATATTGCAGGAGAAACTAAAGAAGATATTTGATAAAAGGACTAAGGAAGAATATTTTCAATTGAGAAACAAATTTTTAAGATGGGATTCCAGAAGAGAAGATAAGGGAAAACATGGGAAGTTTGACTTCCTGTGGAAAGGACCTTATATTATTCATGCTTTACAGGGAAACAACACATATTTTCTGAAAAATTTGGATGGTACAGAAACTGAAGAAGGGCCAGTTAATGGTCGGATGTTAAAACATTACTTTGATCCCATTTATTAGGATACTCTGCTTTTTAACATGTACATACTATATCCTTTGTAATGTCACAGTTTTTACTGGATAGTAACCTACTGAAGTTGAAGCCCAAAGAGAAGGCCCTAAGCTTCAGAAGTATTACTGTCATACATACAATAAAGCAACCATTAGAAGAAGATTCCATGGTTCAGTCAAAATCATTTTTGAAGGCAACTGATCTGCTATTCTTGACTTTTCACTAGGAAAAGCCATCCCCAAGTGGAGCCAGTGTTAGACTCCTATACCAATAGGTGTCATATTTCATGATTGACTTGATGAACTATGTAATATGTTCATACATTTCCTTGTTGCAAAGGTTTTCCATATTTTCAAAAAAAAATCAAAAAATTTAAAAAATGAAAAGAGGGTACACCCTAAAAGAAAAATCAAAGGGTGAAAAGAATAAAAATGGCCAAAAAAGTAAAAGAAAATGAACCCCACCAAAAAGAAAGGCCAAGGAAAGTGTGCAAGTCTAAATGCCACTACTTTTTACTCTGATGTAATAAAAAAATTGTGTGCAACTTTTATCTTATGCCACAATTTATGAATAGTAAAACAATTTAAGCTTGGCTAGTTCATCTTTCAATTTCATGTTTTAGAGATAGAGAAAAAAATCTGACTAAACTGTTTAATCTTGGCAGATAAGTAGATAGGTAGAGTAAATAAAAGGAGCTCAACAGCTTAATTTGAGCCCTTGGATGTAATAAGAATAGAATTAGATAGATTTCTATATGTAAAAGAAAAAGTGTGATAAGGGTTTTCCAGTCTAAGTGCACCCTAATAAAGAAAAAATGGTAGGGTAAAGTGGGTAGGATAGGTAGATGTTGTTGCAAAATTATATGTGATGGAAAATGACTCTAGAAGTGCTAAATATTTATTTTCATCACAAGTGCTAAGGCAGATACTACACTGGAAGAAATTCAAGCAAAGCAATGTCAAAATTATTAACTTCCCCTCTCATTTTTCCCTAAATATTTCACTAATTTCACCTAAGGTATTTGAAGATTAGAGGGGCTGAAGGCATTTCCTTGACTTTTGGAGGGACCGGACCCTCGGCCCAATAATTGGAAAATCCTAAGTACTTAAAATCATTCATCATGACATTCATTCACCTCTAAAAAATCTTTTCCTAAGTAAAATCCCATTTTACTTAGGAAAATCATGCCATGTTTCACAAAAACCCTATTCACAAAAGCATAAGTGAAATACATTATTTTAATGTTTTATACTTAGCGCTTTCGTTCTTTTTATATTAATTTCTAATTTATTATTTAAATCCCTAAAAGAATGACCTTCTCCTATTATATATAACTCCTTTTTATATAAAATACCCCAAAAACCCATTTATTATAATTTTAGTCAAAGTGCATTGGCCACAGTAGAATCTAAAGGAAAAGAAAAGGAGCCTGATATACAAATATTTGAAAAATTCACAATGACAGAGCAACCTGAGACTTCTAAAGAATAGAGTCAGGTACAGATTCCTCTTGCTCAGATCAATGAGCCAGAAATTTCAATTTTACAAACTCCTCTTAATGTAGAAAAGAGCAAGAAAAGAGATGCTGAAGCTACTACCTCTGTTGGTGAATCTTTAGAATAACATGATGTTAAAAGGAAAAAATTAAATCCTCTTCCAGAAGTTGAATTTGTTCAAGAAATCCTTGATAGCCAGGGGAGAGAAGATAGTCAACAAACATGTTCAGTCAGTGGAACATCTACTACTTCACAAGGAAATGGACTACAAAAACAACAAAGTACAGAAATATCTTGTTTCAAACCACCAGTGAGAGATGCCTGAGACATTAATAAGACATTCATAAATATAAAGGCTAGAAATGATCCACTAAGGCTTCAAGTTTAAAATCAACATTTGAAAATGACTCCTAAGAATCAAGAAAGATTGATGTCATCTTATGACATTCAACAAGGCAAAATGATAATGAGTCACTTCAAACCCAAGGTGCAGCAACCTCAAACAGCTGCAGATTATATCAGAACTAATTGTGAAGTCCTAGCAAAGGATATCCATCATTTGGAACAGATTGAGCTACATAAGCAAACAAGAGAGATGATTTATTCTACTCTGACGGATAAATCAATGATGACTCAGAAATTGTAGGATTCTTTGGAAAATACAAATGCACAATTACAGCTTGAAAAAGCATCTTCCCAGGCTAAAGACAACAGGATAAAAAATTTGGAGGAAATAATAATTAGTTTAGGTCATAATCCCAAAGATGTCAAGGGCATAGAAGCATTGATAAAGAAGAAAGACGATGATATTGCAACTTTGAGAAAACAACTGAAATTTCCAGCCTCAAGACATCCACAGACTGCAGAGATTATAAAGAAAAATTCTGAAGAGGAAATGATGGACTTGATCTTGAAACTGAATGAGCAACTAAATGAAATAGAAAAAGAGCTTGAACAGGCATTGAAGGACAAACAGCCTAATATTCCAGCATCAACAGTAGAAGTAATTACAGGTACAGGTACATCCACAACAGGTCAGCCAACAGAGCTATCACAAGTAAATGTTTCCATTTTGAATTCTGAAGAATTAATAAAGTCAATGAATGAATTGAAACTTCAAGTAACAGAACTCCATCAAACAAAGTTACAGCTAACTAATTTAGAACAGAAATATGATCTCTCAAAAATGAGTGTTGCTGATAAAACAAGAGAGGTCAAAATATTAGAAAAATTGGTTAAAGCATTGGAAAAGGATCTCACGTTGGAAAAACCTTTAAAGGAAATAAATGAAATTCTTTGGGACAACATTATCCAATCAATAAAGGATGTTTGGTCTTCAATTCAAATAATGTATGAACAAAATTATTTAGTCAAATTGGCTATAGAAGAAGTTCAAAGTACAAGAGAAGAACTGGGAAATAGGCCTGAGGAAGCCAATCAACTCATACAATTTCTAAACACCCAAACCAGACACCAACTTGCAGAACTTGGCATTCAAGACAGGACCGGAACAATTTTGGAAATAAAAAGAGTTTTTACTAAAAGAACTCTTATGCAGAATCTAGAACGAAGGTGCTCAGATATGCAAGAAGAAATCATTGCCATCAGAGAAAGATTTGATATTTTGTTGAATTAAGGATTGCCCAGTCCTATAGTTTCAGAAGATAAAGTAATGGACCTGGAAAGGTATGTTGAGAAATTGGATAAGTATGCTGACAGTCAAGACAGTTCCTCAACTAGTTCATCAGAAGCAGCATTGCCTATAGGTAAAAATCTTCATGACAGACTGGAAAATTTATTTTATCTTGAGCATGAAGTAAAGCATTTGTTTCCAAATCAACCTAATTTCTTCAGATATACTGAGGCTGATGAAACACTGAGAAAACTTCAACGGACCAGAATACCAGAAGATAAATGTTTGGATGAAATGTTATAACTTTTGTAAAAAATTATCCTTACATGAAATTTTGATTATTTACAACAAATAAGTCATGATAAAAGGATAAACAGAGGTCAAAGTGTATCAGTAAAAACAAAGAGTATCAGTAAATCAAGGCAGTCAGAACAGAATTACTGAAGATGACAGCAACAAGCCAAACCATAGGGCCTGCCTCCAGCACATTCTCAAAAGAAGGAAATAGCACAACATCAATTACTTTTTATCTTATCTATGAGACCATTTGTCTCTATTTTTATTGTAACTTATTCATGAGTCACCCTAGATTATATCTCAATTTTTTATGAGATATTTTAATTATTTTTTGTATAAATACTCCCTCGATTAGAGTATTGATTGTGGATTCTTAGACTTTGATGTAACATTGACTATTTTGGAATAAAGTGCTATTGGAGATATTTTTGTGACAAGTTGGACAAGGAATTGATGCAGAAGACTTTTCTCAGGATTCTTGTGTCAAACAATGGACCAATAAGTCATCTTTCTCTCATGTTTTGAAGTTTAATATTTTTTTATAATATCATCTGTGTTTCATTGTCTAAATGATTAACGAAAAGGAATAGATCAGAAAGTGTTTAAGTGCAATCTGATTTCCGTCGTTATTATTTTAAATGTTTTCTTCTAAACTGGTTTAAACAATGAATTCTTAATTGCTCCTGTTTTTCTAGTTTATGCAATTTGGTTATTTATTAAAGAATACTTAATTGCTCTTTATTGATAATCAATCAATTTCTTTCTCTAGAATGTGTTGAAGGATTCTTAATTGCCCTTCATCCCTTCTAAAATACATTCCATTCAATTTAGATCTATAATTGTTTCCTATTTGATTACCTTGCCCTGTGAAACCATCTTTTGTTGATAAAGTCAATTCAGTTCAGCCAATTTTTTGACTCCATTAGCCCAATGGACTAAAATTATTCAATCTTACCCTCAGCTATAGAATTCCATCAACCCAAACAAAATCAAAACCCCTGAAATTTATAACTAGCCTAATATCTTCTAAAAATAAAGCTAAATTTTACAGAGAGAGCCCTCTCTGGGTACAAATTGGCTAGATTTTGTACCTAAAAGTTGGTTTGTGGTTACCTCAGACATCTTTCCTCTTCTCTACAACTTCAAGGAAAATTTGAGTGATAACACCAGACAAGCATTAAAAATAAAGATACACAGATTTAGAAAATGCAAAATGAAGTGGATAAACTCAAAAATCATCCTCAAATATAGGAATTCATTAAAGAGACACTTGAATTAAATACTCAATTGTCAAAACAACAAGAAATATTATGTCAAATAATCTCAATGATCAAACCATATTATGAAACAAGTGATACATCAGTTAATCAAGTGCTTGATCAGGGATTAGAATATGAAGAGGTTGATAAAAAGATTTCATAATTTATCTCTTAGCAAGAATCTGAAGAAGGAAAAAAATTCAATCTACCAAAGATTGATTAATCCCACAAAGATATTTTATTCACAGATTGGGATATTCAATTGAAGTAGTATAGCAAGCAATATAATGAAGTTGTTAATGAAAATCTTCATAGTATCAATATTCTCAAATAATGTAAGCCGTGAGTTTTCCCAGACATCAAACCGTTAGAAAGATAGTGGAAAGAGACCGTCGAAAATCAAGTTGAAGCAGCCAAACAACTATCTAAAATTGACTGAGAAAATTATTGGCAGTCTCTATTGAAACCATACAGTCAATGGATGGATTTGCATTGTATAATGAATTCCACTCAAAATATGGTGCCGCCACTCTCTAATTCTATGTTTACAGGACAATTAAGATCTAATGTCGGCCAGCCACCCCATGTGAAACCAATGATGTATATTTGTGAACTCAAGATCTCAATGGAAAATAAGGACAATTCAACATGAGAAAGCACGTCATCATATTTTTTAGTTTTTATCTTTTTAATTTTCATATTCCGAGGAAGGTTGTTTGAAACCTCCTCAAATTTTTATGTAATAATATATTTTTTATACATATGTATTATTATTTAAGCCTCTCATGCATTTAGAGAGAGGTCCAATATTTTATCAAAAACACTATGTAAAAGCTTGCACTCCTATACTTTTGTGATTGTTTTGATGAAATATATGGAACAAGATCTTGATTTTCTTGGATATTGAAGCATACTCTACTGAATTTTCATTTTTTTACTCTTAGAGTGTATTTGGTTGAAAGGAAACAAATCAACATTGTTGATTTCATGAGTAGGACCTTTCATATCTGGTACTTCTATCTTTATGATTGAGTTTTGTTTATTTATCAGTAGTAATATTCATCATATTGTATTATGTATGAGACCTGAGTTTTATTTTTTCATTAATCACTTTTTATGATTTTTCAGCTATAATTCCTTATCGAGTATATGATCAATCGATATATACGAAATAGCTTTCATAATTATTTTGCCTAATTATCTAGTCAAAATAATTATCTTTAACAGTTTCATCTCTTATAGCAATTGAATGATATTTACTACCTTTTTCTTTAAGATATATTTGTAGAATGCATGATTTAAGTTATTGCCAATTATAGATTAAGATAAATATTATATTATATAGATGCATGTGTTTGTTGTTTAATAGATCATTTCTTTTAGTTTAAAATCATTTTCCATTTCACCTTATATCAAACCCAACATCATCATATCAAACCTTTTCTGGGAAACTGGTCCCATTATCCCCAGTTAAAGCCACTATACCAAATGGAAAAGGATGTTCTTCCAAGGTCTGGACCGAGTGGTTATCCCCATGTTGTTGCAATGGAATTCCGGGGCTTCAACATTTTGGCACTAGAAGGAGGGCCTACCGTGAATGGCAAAGAAAATTGATCATAAATCAAGAAGCCATCCTAATAGTCATTCTCCCTCTAGATCTCCTCCAACTTCTGGATCACCATCTAGAACTACCATTTTAAGATCAGAAGTTGAACAAACCTTTCCTAAATCTCCTAGTAAATCTCAGAGATTACTTTCTACAAATTACAAGCGTGAATCACTAGAAGTTTAGACTTTGATAGAGAAGTTAGAACAAATCTCTATTTAAGATGTAATATCTCAGTCATCTGAAGGAAGTGTTTCATGTGTTTTAGAAGCAAGATGAATCTTGACTCGTCCTCTAAGTGAGAAGATTGGAATTCCTCCTTTGGAATTTCCCATTACTTCTTTCCGAAAGAATACCAAGAAATCTATTAATGGCCTACAAGGAGGAGAACTTGGTATTAATAGATAAGGAATGACTCAGTCATTGGAGGTCGTGCAAAGACCTCAATTCGCAGGTTTGGGATACACTGAAGGAGAGTTATAAAAGGTTTAAGAAGCTTCTAAAATATTGTTGAAACGGTTTAGGAAAGAGAATGATGGGAACACATCACCATCATCCCATGGAAGTGCACATTACAGAGGAAGAGCCGAGGCAAGCTCTCATCACCATAATTGTACCAGAGATAACCAAACATTGTTGAAACCATCAAGGAAATATAATTATGGGAATACTCCACCATCATCCCATGACAATGCACATTGTGTAGGAAGAGCTAAGGCAAGTTCTCATCACCATAATTGCACCAAAGACAACCATGAAATGTATAACAAGTCTCAGTATTCTAATGTTCATTTCGATTAAAATCATGTTGCTAATAATGAAAATAAATCATGACATCGAAAAACTTGTATTTTTTGTGGTTTTTATATGGCATGTGTTTGTTGAGTGCTGGAAGAAAATGGCAGCATGAAAGAGGATGAGTCGTGAAAGGCCTTCTCCACATCAGGAAAAGAAGCATGCTAAGTAGGTATGGAGGAAGAAGAATTTTTGCATTCATTGAAACATAGGTGGTCATAAAAGAGCCATGTGTTGGAGGCTCCATCCAAAGCAATGTCTCAAGGAGAAAGCGTCTATGCGTGAACCAGTTGAAAAAATTGTTCGTCAAGCGAATCCGCGACAGGAAAATAATCCATTCACTTTGATAAGTGAGAGATGGTTTTCTTATATGTGTTTGCTTTTCATGGCCTTATTTTTGTAAATAATGCATTGCAACATAAATGTAAAAGTGATGATGTGTTTTTGAACAGTTGTTGAAGCAACAATGATATTTTGGCCTTGTATTGATAGTTGGGGTATTGATTTCCATTTTGATGTAAACTTGAGCACAGAGTATGTGTTATAAGCTCGTGGAAAGTATGGGATTTTGGGTCATAGTTGGTCATGTAATTTGCACAAATTATTGTACTACAGGTTTGCAGAGGATGTATGTGTCAGCTCATCGCTTATGGCTTTGAAGAAAAAAGGAGAAGGAGAAGGAAGGGTGACATGTCATGACACTTGTGGTGCAAACAACATACACAGTAGATGTTTATTATGTTCATGATTTTCGATGAACAAAATCTCCTCAATGGGGAGGAATGATCCGGTGGTTCCAAAAACACTCAGAAGTCTAAGAGGATGCGAGATAGGTCAAAATTTAAAGTTGTCAGATTGCTCTCAAACTAGAACTAGATTGAAGTGCTCGTCGCCCTGATTCCAACGGTGAAAACGAAACTCCAATGCCAGCTCATATGAAGAAGTTAGACCTGGTCAAAGTGGGCATGTGGGTGAGGATTAATGGCCCTACAAATCGACTGAGACCCGACGCAAGAAATCTAGCCACCGGGATGGGTGAAATTGGGCCTCTTTAATTTTTCTAATGAGCCTTATTTTACGATTGGCGGTTTTTGGCCCCTAGGATCTAAATCTATTAAAAATAAAAAATATTAAATTAGGTCGACACGTCGTTACCCCCGTTGAACCCCATGACACCCCCGCTCTACATTATAACAAAACATTAAAATGGGGTTAGGGCCACGTGCACTGCAAACACCACCCAACAACCTGAAGGCCCAACCACCTTATGGTGGCACTGCATAGATTAGAGTCAATATGGGGTCGGCGTGGCTTGGACCTACCCGACCGATATGGGTCGGCCCCCGTCAGGCAGCCCCAAATAAATGTTATAACAAACAATGCCTTAAAATGTTACTTCCAACCAAAAATGGAGTAACGATAGATCATAGCCAACTTCTAGCCAATGACGGGGTGTACAAAATGTTAAATGGTTTCCCCGCTAACTATTGTCCACAAATTTTTTTAAACTTGGTAAAACAAATATACTAATTCTTGAATGTCATGGGGGTTTGAACCCACAACCACCGCCTATAAAATCTAGGTGCTTTATCGCTAGGCCAACAACCATGAATTTTTTTAATCCGCCCTCGAACTTGTATATCAACCTTCAATTCATTTGACTAAGAGAGGGTAGCTATGAGAGGAGAATATTTATGAGCAGTGACAGAATATAGAGTACATCAGAATCTTGACATAGTTCCAAACAGGGAGAACCAAGATGCAGTTCTAGGGTGTGGAACACTGAACTTGGATATTTTTCCCCGGGAGGTAAAATTTTACTTTATCAAAATGATGTCAAATTTATAGTCAAATTTCACGAAATTTCACAGGGAACACGATGGTGAAGTCAGATTCTCCATATGAGCAGTATATTTGCAGGCACCGTGTAACCTGGAATCTTTAAAGAATATCGAGGAATCTAAAAGATTCCCTTGGAGGCTAAAATTTGCCAGAGTCAGAGTGAAACCAACTTTATACTCAAAAGTCTAAGAATTCTGCAGGGATCACAATGGCGAGATCAAATTTTCCATTTGAGTAACGGATCTCCATTCAGCCCATGGAGTGATCCGGATCTTGGTTGAAATGGAACTCTCGCTGCAACTTTGCTGATAAATTCTGTTATAGGTGATGAAATCAAATTCTGTCAAAGAACCATTTGAGGTATTGAATAGATATTTCCAAAGATATAAGAAACTTGAAATTTGATGACCTATGGGGTGATAAAATGATTCCATAAACTCTGATGATGCGCGGCAATGCAACATTCCTGACAGGTGTAGCTTCAATTTCTCATATCTCTCAAACCAGGAAATGAAATCAAATTCCGTAAAAACCCATTTGAGATAATAAAAATAATTTTAAATGAGATATTTTTCACTTTGTAATATGATCTGTGGAGACTGTGGCACTTGCATGAAGTTTACTAAAGATTACCACAAAACATTGAAAATGAAATATGTTTCAAACCCTCATGGAGTCGTGATCTGAATCTAGATTTATGCAGGAAAAGATAAAATACAGAAATAAAAATAAACACAGAGATGTAGCAAAAATAAAACTTCATTTCATTAATTTCAAATGACTAAAATATGCTTATAGACAGAATGGACATAAACTAGTTAGGGCGATGGTAGCTTATCTCTGAGAAGAGATGTGGCAGCTACATGCCTCTGAACTATGTTACAATGAGGCTCAAGGGCCTTTCTATTATTGAAAAATAAGACAAAACCCTAACTCGAGGAGTTGTAACACCAAGATTTTATTGGCCTAGTTGGGGTTAGTTGAGAAACCAACTTCCTGGGGTCGTAAATTGGTCATAGTATCTCCTTTTGGTGCGTATTATACATCGTTGGAAATATCTCTCCAAGGACTACAATGAAAAGGGCCCCAAAATGACCCTTGAAGTTCAGGACCTGAAAAAATATAAAAATAGTAAATAAGAAAACTGATGAAGCTGACTAGTGGAATAGGCGGGTGGCCAACAATATCCACCTAGATCATTCCTCCCCCCTTAGGAATAAATGGTCCCCATTGCGTGCAGAACCTTCATTAGGTAGGGAAATTTCTGTTGAACTTGGTCCTTGGTGAACCAATTTCCTTGGTGAAGGATTTGGCCTGCTTTGAGTTGGGCGTAGCTTGCGATGAGGTCCAAATAGGTGCTTGTTCTACAAATGTAACCAAAATGTGTCACCCACCTGGAACTTGTGTGGCACTCGAGGTTGAACCTGCTGCTGCTTGTACTTGGTATTGCATTTCTCCAATATTTCATGGACCTACTGGCAGATGTCATAGAGTACACATGTGGATTTTTTTCTGTGTGGTCGCATGAGGTATGGCAATATCAGGTAGCAATGCACCTGGGGTCAGATCAATGGAGTGCTTGACCTGATAGTGTAGAGAAACCTCTGTGGGTGAGGATAAAATGTCTTTTTATTCCTCCACAACTTTGTCCATTTGTTTTTTCCATGCAGGGGAGCCCTGTTTTGAGGTTGTGGCAATAATTTCCTTCTTGCCCTATGGGCGAATTGTAATGAAAATGAATTTCCTGGTTTGGGAAATAATCTTACTGCGTTTCTTTGTAGTAATCAAAGAGATGGCGGGAGGTGGTACTACCTCTGGTATCCTGTACAACTTATTTCCCAAAGTAATAATAATAGAATGAGGCCTAGACTCATACACAACATCTTGCTTCCACAAGTATGGTTGGCCCAATAATACATCAGACACGTCAAGAGGAGCAACATCAAATAATACCTCATCTGTGAAGGGCTTAATGTTGTACAGAAGGTGACACTGCTAGCTGACGCAAAGATCTCTTCCTTGGTGACGCCACCTGATGGTATATGGTTGTGGGTCTGTTGTGGTCGGTAAGTTGAGGCACTTCACGACCTCTACTGAAATGAGGTTCTTTTGGCTTCCGCTATCGACAAGGAATTACAGTGAATAACCCTTCACCCATATCTACGAATGGAAGAGACACTCCCCCTCCTCTGGGTCTTTGGGATCCTCCCTCTAGATCTTGGTGGTAGCAACAATGGAACTGGGGTTCGCATCAATGATCTTCTTCCCCTTGTCATTCCCTTTATCTGGTTATGATTCAAAATTAGAATATGCATCTGATTCGAATGCCTTCAATTTGGCCACTAGCAACTGTTTGGTCTGACACTCGCTTGTGTTATGAGTGGAGTTGTTATGAAATTCATACCACTTCCCCGTGTCCTTCTTTGGCTTTGTGGTGTTGTTTCGATTCATCCTAGTTTGCATTTGACCCTTTTTCTGTGGTTTAGGGACACCTTTACCTGAATTCGGATTGCGGATCCAAAGTCTCGCTTCTTCTGCTTAAATTTTTGGTCGATCTTAACAGAATATCAATATGTCGCACCAAGTGAGGTAATGTCTAGGAACTCCATTTCCTCCTGAATGTATTTGTGCAAACATCTACGGTACTTGAGCACCAAATGTCTCTCTGAATCTTTAATACCCAACTTTATGTGTAGGGTATGGAACAAATTCGTTAGCTCATGCACATCTTGATCCCTTTGTTGCTGCAACGTGTTCCATTGGATGTACTTGTCCTAATAGCTCCCCATGGGGTAATATTATTCCTTGATGCCATCTCAGAACAAATTCCAAGTGGGTGCGGCCGAGAACAGTGAGGGTTACCTCTCTTCCTTTTTCTTAGAGTATGTTTCCCACTAATCTTTGACATGGGGGAAGCTTTGAGGAGTGCAAAAATAATATTTTCTCAGTCAGAGAAATCATGGATTGAAAAATACCCTTCCAACAAATTCAACCATCTATCTACGAACATCTGCGTCTAACTGCCCTTCAAATACAGGAATGTCAAAGTTGACTTGTACCTTGAAAGGAGTGGTGCCTCAAGAGTGGCTGTTGAATGTAGATGTACCACTGATGGGCAGTCGTTGAAAGATCTAGGCAAAGTTATCCATCATCATGTTCCTTTGTTTCTGGAGGGCCTCCTCAAGCAATATTTTGATTGGATTTCTTGCTCTCTCATCTTTCTTTTCTTCCGCCATGGGAGGCGGTCAAGGTTTACGAGGCTAATATTCCAAAGGTTAAACCAAAACGAGCCCTAACTCCTTATACCCTGACCCTGTTGGGGACATGCAAAGAAAGATCGAGAAAGAGCAGACTGCTCAGATACCATTGATCCGGATCTTGGTTGAAATGGACCTCTTGCTGCAACTTTGCTGATAACTTCTACTATAGGTGATGAAATCAGATTCCGTTAAAGACCCATTTGAGGTATTCAATATATATTTCCAATGATATAGGGCACTTGAAAATGATTCCACAAACTCAGAGGACACGTGATGATGTAGTGTTCCATATAGGTGTAACTTCAATTGCTCATATCTATCAAACAAGAAACGAAATCAAATTCCGTAAAAAACCCATTTGAGATCATAAAAATACTTTCAAAGGAGATATTTTTCAATCTCTAATATGGTCTTGGAGACCATGGCACTTGCATGAATTTTACTAAATATTACCACAGAACATTAAAACTAAAATATGTTTCAAACCCTCATGGAGCAGTAACCTGAATCTAGATTTATGCAGGAACAAAATAAAATACAGAAATAAAGATAAACACAGAGATGTAGCAGAAATAAAACTTCATTTCATTAATATCAAATGATTGAAATATGCTTACAGACAGAATGGAAATAAACTATCTAGGGTGATGGTAGCTTATCTCTGAGAAGAGATGTGGTGGCTACATGCCTCTGAATTGTGTTACAATGATGCTCAAGGTCCTTTTTATTATTCAAAAATAGGAGAAAACCTTAAACAACCAAAACCATAACTCGAACAGTTGTAACACCAATAGTTTATTGGCCCCGTTGAGGTTAATTGGGCAGCCAACTTTTAGGGTTCTTAACTTCCTCAGAGTATCTCCGTTTGGCACATATGATACCTCGTTGGAAATATCTCTTCTAGTACTACGCCATATAGGGCCTCAAAACAACTCTGTAAGTTCAGGACCCAAAAAATTGCTAAAAATAGTAAATAAGAAAACCGATGAAACTAAGCAGTGGAATAGACGAGTGGCCACCAATATCCACCTGGATCATGGAGCAGAATCTTTAGAGAATCATGGGGAATCTAAAATATTCCCAAAGGCCCAAATTTTGACGGTATCAAAAACTGATGAATGGATAGTCGATTTTACACTACTTGATGCCAGTAATTCAGTAGTGTGCTCAGTTTTTGTAGTTAAGCCTTTCATTTTTGAGCCAGCTTCAGAAGTGAAGGTACATGAAGTAGCCATGTTATGTATCCTTTCATTATTGATGAGATGATGTATTATTCTTGAGATCCCTGTTTGGTACTATGTCGAGGGATCATTATTGCCACATTATGTGAGATGTCGTTAGCTTTTCATGCTATTTATTTTTGTTAAGGTTCATGTGTAGCTGTGTTGAGTGGATACTCGTTGCCACGTTATGTGAGATCTTATTAGTTTATCATCTTGAAGGAAACCCATTTTGAGTGAGAGTTCCTGTAGGGAGGACGTCTCATATTGAGACTAGCCACTCTTGTTGAGGGCATATGACCTTGTTATGACAAAGAGCCTTCAATGTACATAATTATATTTTATAGAATTATATGAAGCGGCCTCCACTATCTTGACACTAGGCCTAGAGATGTAGCCAACACTAGGTGAACCCCATTATCAAATGTGTCATGTTCTTGATTTGCTAATCATCGTCATGTTTACTCTTGTTTAATCATGCACATGTGGTTCTTTTATGATATTTTCAATGTAATTCTAATAACATCACAAAATTAAAAGATCATGGATAATTTCAGTAGTTGAAGGAACACAGATCAACAAGGTTCCCTTGTATGAATTTTTAGGGTTTTCCTAATCAACATCATGCGCATGACTCAGCCAGATTCATGCAGTCTGCACAACTGAGTCACTTGAAGCTGTGACAACACCCTTCTGGGGGTCATCACGGAATCACTACTGACTCGCCCACGGGCCACATGACTATGCATGGAACAGTCGCATGGTCCTCAACCATATGGTTGCCACGGTCGAGGGCCTGACAGCTGTACGGTCTATGTTGAGGTAATTTAATTCCTTGATTCGAATGAAAAGTGACCTAAACCCATGGTATTTATCTGCCCATGGTATTGTAAGTGACATCTATCCATGATATTCATTCACCCATGGTATTCATCCACACATGGAATTTACCGATGATATTGTAAGTGGTATCTACCCATGGTATTGACCCATGGTATCCACCTATGGTATCTACCCATGGTATTGTAACTCAAAAAAAAGGCTATAAATAACAAGCCTCACTTTGTAAAAGGACAGATTGTCGACCACAATGTAGCTTCTCCAGTTATTCTCTATTTCAATAAAAAATTTCTTTTTTGCTTTTATTTACTGTGTTCTTCTCTCTTTTTTCTGGCATTCTAATTTTGTATATCTTGTTAGATCCATTTCAATTTTTTAGATATTGGGGGCCTCCCTCCAAGATCTGAATCATTACCTCAATTCCTTTCCATAAATTATCATCCCGGGGGTCTGTGGGCTTGCGAGGCCGACGTGCATTATATGTGTTGACACCTAATCCTAAGGGGTTAGGTGAGATTTTATATTATTGTAATTTAGTAAATAAGGAAGGCCAAGAGTCATTGGGAAGTGAATCCCAATAGCCTCACCTCTATGTTTAAGTACACACACAATCTCCATCTAATACACATTGAGTTTTGCGGAGTTACCTCCTGGTCTGACATGGTATCAGAGCCAGTCCCATTTTTAGCACTCCTGCATTTGGTGTAACTCCCTCATGTTCTACATTTCTACAGACTATCATTTTGCATTCATTTTTCTGTTTACTGCTCCTGCCATTCTGCAATTCTGGAAAATTTTGAGTTTTTTTTACTACAAATTCTACATTTTTTTCTGCACATCCTGCCTCTAATGTGTAATTTCTGCTCAATTTACTGAGCACAGTTAAATTTAATGTAATTTATATGCAAATTAAAATTTACTATACATTTTTTTACTGTTCTGTGTGAATTCCCATTCCCCACCCACGCTGCTCACCTCACAGTCTCTCTCTACCTCTCGGCCCCATATCCTCTCTCGCACAGTCCTCGCTCACCCCTCAGCCCCCTCGTACTCTCGCAGTCCTCACTCCCTTTCTCTCCCCGCTCACCCCTTGGCCCCATCGCACTCTCGCAACCCACCCCTCACCTCACTCCCCTCCTCTCTCCACTCATCCCTCGGCCCCCTCGCACAGACCCCCGACCCCTCACTCCCCTAACCCCTCACTCCCCTCCCCTCCCCGCTCACCCTTCGCCCTTCCCACCCGGCTCCCTCACCCTCCCCAACCACCCCACTCCCCCCACTCCACTCCCCTCCCCTCCCCGCTTACTCCTCACCCTCCCCACTCCGCTCCCCTCCCCTCCCCGCTTACTCCTCGCCTTTCCCACCCTGCTTACTCCCTCCCCTCCCCTCACGACCCTCGACCTCTCTCACAGCCACTCCCCTCGCTCGACCCTCCCATCTCTTCTCATGGTTTCTCGGCCCTCCCTCCCATCCCACACAGACTCAAACTCTGCGTTCCTTGTTTTTTTTTTTTTTAATTTGCCAATATTATAATTTTTTTTTTTTTTTATAGATTGGCCTCCCCCAGAAATACCTTCCCCAGTAATCACCTCCCCTAGAAATACCTTCCCTAGTAATCACCTCCCCTAGAAAATACCTTCCCCAAAAATAACCTCCCCCAGAAAATAACTTCCCCAGAAAATACCTCCCCCAGATAATGCCTCTGTTTTCCCCAATTTTTTTTTTACACCAAAAAAAAATTGCAAAATTGCAAAATTGAAACCAGAATTGAGTCTTTTTTTACCTTGACAGTAATGTTTTTTTTCCCTTCAAAATAATTCATTCTCTCATATCCATTGTAGGAGTTGTTCTCTCCAACAACGAGAACTATCTTGAATGGTCTCGGAAAACCAAGCACACTCTCATTTTTAATGAGTTGTGGAGAGGAATTTGTGAAGGAGAAGAAGACCTTCCACCAGCAAAGCCCACTTCAGACAAGGAGATTGCCATTTGGGAAAACATGAACTGCAAGGCCTATGCCTTGATTGCAGCTTCCGTAAATGAAGAGGTGAGTCGCCATATCACACCATTTTCAAATCCCTATCAAGCCTTGAGCAAGCTAAAATAACTCTATGACTCACATTCAGAACTTGAAATTGTTCAATTAATGATTAAGTTGTTTAGCTTGGAATTTAAAAATGATGATCCTCTTGCTTTAGCTTCAGAAGTAAGATCTATCATGCATGATATTAAGAGCACTGGTGCAGATGTTGACATATCTCTCATAGCATATGTTAAGGCTTTGTATCCCACTTACTCACATTATCTTGAGTCATTGCAAGCAAGTGGAAACCTCATGAAAATCACTTTTGAGTCCCTTGAGAAAAAGTTTGCAGAAAGAGAGAAAGATTTTGGAAAGATGACAACCCCTCTGTCTTCTGAAGAGGCTGTATGCTTTGCACATAGAAAGAAGAGTCATGCTCAAGATTCTTCAAGAGGAAGAGGTGGCCAAAGAGGAAGAGGAAGAAGGAATTTCATAGGAAGGGGGGGCAGACAAACTCAAACTGAAAAATCTGATCTTCATTGCATATGTTGCAATAAAGACTGGCACGATGCATCTACATGTAAGCTATCTTGGGATAAAATTGAGCAGAAAATAAATCAAGAAAAAGGTAAAGCTCGTGACAGAGACAAAGGTAAAGCACCTGAATCCGCTCATTATGTTGTAGCACATTGTAACAATGGAGTAACTGAAGACTTGTTTGATGTTTCATTTACTTCTTGGAGAAATGATTGGTTGCTAGATTCAGGAGCAACATGTCACATGACATTTAGAAAAGATTTTTTTGAAGAATTTACTGACAAAGTTGATGGAGCAGTATACTTCGCAGATAAATCCAAACTCAAGCCATCAGGGCTTGGTACAATCAGGCTTAAGTTGCCTAGTCTTCCAGATCATCTTCTACATGAGGTTCTATACCTCCCTGATTTGAGGAGAAACTTGTTGTCCTTGGTCCACATCTGCCAATAAGGACACTCCATTCACATGTTTGATGACAAGGTTGAGGTCAGAAAAGCATCAGATCGCTCACTTGTCATGGAGGGAATAGAAGAAGGAAGACTCTTGAAGTTGCAAGGTTCCTCTGCTCATGCACAAAACTTTGCATTCAGTTCACATCATGATGAAGGTACATTCCCATCAAGTCTTTTATGGCATTCTATATTTGGACACTTAAACTATGAAAACCTTTGATTGTTGAAGAAAAATGGTGTTAATGGACTACTTACAATTCCTAGGAAACTTAAGCAATGTGATGCTTGTATTCTAGGAAAGCATAGCAAACAACCATTTCATGATTCACATTCCAGAGCACATAGAAAAATTGAGCTTATTCATTCAGATTGATGTGGCCCTATGCCTGTTGCTTCTATAAATGGAAATAAATATACGATGACATTTATTGATGATTACACCAGAATTTGTTGGGTTTACTTATTGAAGAAAAAGTATGATGCTTTTCAAACATTCAAGAATTTTCATGCATGGATTGAAAATGATGCACAAACTCATATTGGCACTTTACGTTCTAATAATGGAAAAGAATACACTTCAAATGAATTTGAAAATTATCTTCATCAACATGGGATCAAACATCAAACAACTGTGCCTTATAATCCCCAACAGAACAGTGTAGCTAAAAGAATGAACAGGACAATTTAGAATATGGTTCACTCCATGATGTTTTTTAAGAATGAAAAATTGATGTTTTGGGCTGATACAGTTCTATGTGCTGTATACATAACGAATAGGTGTCCTTCAAATTCAATTAGAAACAAAACTCCTTATGAAATGTGGCATGGTCACATCCCTTCGATAAAGCATTTCAAGGTCTGTGTTTCCACCTATTATGCTTTGATACCCAGGTACAAAGGAATAAACTTGGTGCTAGAATTCGAAAATGTATCTTCTTGGGGTATTCCAATGCCTCCAAAGGATATAGTCTCTATGATGAATTCACTAAGAAGTTTGTAATAGTAAGAGATGTCATATTCCTTGAATCTTCCAAAATTGACAATGTTGTTGAGTGGCAACTTGGTCGCCTGGATAGATTCAAACATTCAAAGTATTTTCAAGAATTTGATAATAAGATTCCACATCTTAAAGGGGGGATTCCTATACTGAATCAATCTGTGGAATCATTTCCCGAAGCACTCTCTCCCCCACCTGAGGAACCAACCTCGAATGATGTGATTGACAGAATTGAGAGATTGAATCTTGATTCAATTCCAACTCATTCAAATAAGAAGCCTGGGCCATCTCAGAAAGGTCCCCCCAAATGGCTGACAAAGACACTATAAAATTTTTGTCGCGATGAGGTTGGAAAGACAGGAACAAGAAGTTCCACTAGACAAAACGAAGGTGATGTAGATAGTTCTGATTCACCTGTTGATATGGATATTGCTTATAACTGTGAATTGAGTTTGTCTACAGATCATGAACCAACTTCCTTCAAAGAAGTCGCTTCTCATGATGAATGGAATGAAGCGATGCAAAAGGAGTATGATGTCTTGATAAAGAATGGAACTTGAAAGTTGGTTGATCCCCCTTTAGGAACCAAACCAATTGGCTATAAGTGGGTCTACAAGAACAAGTAAAAAGTAGATGGCTCACTTGAAAAATGCAAAGCTTGGATTGTGGCAAAAGGTTTTGCACAGAAAGAAGGGGTCGATTATGAAGAAAATTTTGCTCCCATAGTAAAATGGGCCACCATCCGAACTCTCTTTGCCCTAATAGCTCAGAAGGGATGGAAAGTCCATCAGATGGATGTAAAAACTACATTTTTGAATGGAGATATAAAGGAGAAAGTTTTTATGTCCCAGCCAGAAGGATTTATTGTGAAGGGCCAAGAACAAAAAGTATGCAAGCTTATAAAATCCTTGTATGGCCTCAAGCAAGCACCGTGAGCCTGGTATGAGAAATTAACTGAGCATCTTTTGAAACTTGACTTAAAACATTTTGATCTTGATGATGCAACTTTGTTTATTAAGAAAGTTGAAAAATAGTTGTATATCTTGTGGTGTATGTAGATGATCTTTTGATGACATGGAACAATGAGAGTTATATTACATCCATAAAGAAATAATTGAAGAAAGGTTTTGAAATGACTAATTTGGGTTATGTTCATTACTATCTCGGTATTGAAGTAACTCAACATTCTAAATTTATATTTCTTTCTCAAAAGAAGTACATTGGAGATTTTTTGAACAAGTTTGGCAGGGATGAATGCAATCCCTTAACCACTCCAATGGAACAAAACTTGAAGCTCACATCCATTGAAGGGAAGGAATTCGAGGATGAAGAGAAGTATAGATAGCTTGTTGGAAGTATTATCTACCTAACTACCACCAGACCAGACATCTCATTTTCTGTTGGAATCCTCTCCAGGTTTATGCAAAAACCTTGTGAAGGACATTGGTCTGTTGCAAGAAGAGTTCTAAAGTACTTGAAGGGGACTCAAGAATTTGGACTCAAATATACACAGGTAGGTGATTTCAACTTGATCGGATACTTTAATTCAGACTTTGATGGGGACAAAGAAACTAGGGTGTCTAATTCAGGTTATACCATGACTCTTGGATCAGGAGCTGTCTCATGGAGATCACACAAACAATCAGTTCTAGCAGATTCCACAACCGAGGCATAATATGTGGTAGCAGCTGAAGCAAAAAATGAAATTGTGTGGCTCGGGAAAATCCTACAAGATTTTCAGATGAAAAAAATGCATTCAACACCACTCATGATCGACAACACTTCTGCAATAAAATTGGCCAAGAACCCGAAGTTCCATGATCGAAAAAATCACATCAATACAAAATACCATCTGATTTGACATCATGTTCAGGCCAAAACCACCCATCTACATCATTGTTCCACAAATGAGCAGACCACAGACATCTTCACCAAAGCACTTGGAAGAGAAAAGTTTGAAAAGTTCAGAACGATGCTTGGACTCACCAACATCCCTTCAGATTAAAGGGGGAATGTTGACACCTAATCCTAAGGGGTTGGGTGAGATTGTATATTATTGTAATTTAGTAAATAAGGAAGGCCAAGAGTCATTGGGAAGTGAATCCAAATAGCCTCACCTCCATGTATAAGTACACACACAATCTCCATCTAATACACATTGGGCTTTGCGGAGTTACCTCTTGGTCTGACAATATGTGCCAGAGATCGGCTTCCATTTTCGAAAGAGAAATGTTAATCTATCAAATGAAAAATGACAATCGTGATGAAAATAAATCTAATCTAGAAAGCGTTAAATCACACCACACTTTTGGAATTAAAAGTCACACTTGCACTATGAAAGAAAATCACACCACTCCTTCTGAATTAAAGCACACTTGCGAGAATTGAAAGCACACATTTGCAGAAATGAAATAACTAGTCTAAGAGCACTTTTGGAAATTGAAATTACTAATATAAAGCTTTATTTCATGAATGGAAATGCACACTTGCAGAATTGAAAAACTAATCTACTTGCATGACTTGAAAAAACTAATCTACACACACGCTTGCATGAAATTAAAGGATACTTGAAAATGGAATGAAATAATGAAAAAAAAACTTCTAAGTTACCTCTACCAAAGTATGTTTATTGTGATGGGGGGCCTCAATTCTTCAACATAATACCAACATCATGATAAGCACACTCAAACTCAAATTGACACTCTCAAAATGACTTTATCTCACTAAATGAAAGAATACTTACATTAATCTCCAAATAAACTTCTAACTACATACTCAGAATCTATGCTATATGCCTACTACTATGTATCTCATTACATGATCATTTCACATCTCCTTCCATGATTCTAAAATTACCAAATTTACATTAAAAAGTTCTAGAATACAAATGAAAGGAGAAGACTCTCCTATTTATACAAAAAATTGAGCAACTACCTCATTAATGGAGATCCACCATTCTCTCTTTAGATCCATAAAAGTTTCAACCAATTAGCTAATTATAAGACACATATCCCTTTATTCATGATTCTCCTCTATGAGATATGTTTGATCCCCACCAAATCCCCTACAAATCTTGAAGAGAATCCGAAATTGAACCTTGGAAGCCACATAAGAATGTCTTGGAAGCTTCCTAATCACCTACACATGCCGTCAAACTCATTCCACCTTAAGTATAAATAAATGTATGTTATTTTTCTAACTTTTAATTATAAATTCACTCATAATACTATAAATTATTAACTTTGGAAAACTCTAATGTAACCCCATATGAGCATGAGAATGGAGGCTAATGTAGGGTTATGTGGTTATAGAGTTGAGAAATGTTAGTGAAATAGTGGCGATAAATGTAAAAGTGTATGACATTTTGAAGACATTTTGGAGGCCCAACATAACCCCCAATTGGATTTATTGTATGTCCTCATGCAATCTATTGCATTGGTCCACTTAATCATGATTTGATATTTTTGAATTGTCTTGCTTTTATATGAAATTTGGTTGATATTGATTTTTTTTTCCAACTTTGCATAATCATTTGATAACTTTGTTCCTTTTGCAAAGTGTTCTTTTGAAAAACATTTGATTGCAACATATTACTATGGTTGGTTCTTGTGTGAAAACCAAATTTTATTAGTATTGATTATTGTATAACAATATTTTTCTTATTTTTTTGTTGCATCCAAAGACTTTGAAAACATTTAATCAGCCATCTAATGTGCTCATTCTTTGATTATCACATAAATTTTTGAATCATAATGCAATAGTAGTTGTCTGGAAAAGTATGTTGTTTAGGTTGGAATGAAGTGAAGTGATATGAAAGGTAAACATGAATCGATATCCCTTCCCCCAAACTAAAGATGTTTTTAGTTTTTTGTGAAATGAGAAAGGGAATGTCGTGAGGTATTTTCCAGAAATTATAATTTCAGTATTTAAAAAATCACATGGTTAAATGTTATAAAAAAAATATGTTTACTTACCTAAGAAGTGGATTAATTGTGTATATGTAGAAAAATGCGGCTCATTGTTGTGCAGAAAAATCCCCTTTGTGGACAGAGGCGATCCCTCTAACCCTGGAGTGGGTATAGCAACAAGGGAACACGTTGAATTCCTAAATTCCTAGTTTTTAAATGAAACATGGACTAGGACAGATATCCTAGCTTAGCCCAATGCTTTTGTCATGGCACCTAGCAGCGATCCTTCGATCTTTGTCTTCATGACTTGCGTTCTGTTGGTGACGATGTCCATGCACCTAAACAAAGATCAAACAAGAGATGACAAAAGACAAGCATATACATTCATTTATAACTATTCAACTAGTCAAGGAGATTTAAACACTTCGAACATAAATAGAAAAAAGTTGGAACCATAAACCAGTCATGTATTATTGATATATGAAAAAGAAGTTTACAGCTTTATGCCTTGACGTCGCCAACCTCCTTCGATGGGTTCAGTCAGGCACGTCTTAAGCATTCGCTTCTCATTCGGCCCAATGAGGCAATGGGCTTAAACTCTCTCTCAACAATGGACTCTTCTTTGCTTCAACACACCAACTATAACTATTGACTGCTCAGCTAGCTGAATCAATGTGAGGAAGAACAATTTATAGGAGAGGAGGAGGAGATTTGGGATTCCACATAAGGTGGAGGAGAGGTCTATCCCTTTGGGGAGTTGCACATTTATAGGAACTAATATTCCAAAGGGAGAAACTTGACTTCAATTAGTAAAACAAACCATGATGAATCCGCTCATGAAGTTGTTAAGCATAGAAGCTTCGTTTCTATTTTAAAAAAATTTCCAAAAGTAGCTGAGTGTGGGTGCCCTTCTAAGGCACAGCGCCAGTGGGCACGAGGCTTAGTGTTAATTTATTTCATGGGTGCGAGGCCATAACTGCCTACCAGCACCAACCCAAAATCATATTTTTTTTGAAGGTCTGCTTGAGGAATGATCAACGGACAATATGTTCGTGAAATGCTAAGGGGTGCAATGACATTTATAGAAATGTATGACAGTACATGGAAGTCACTGAAATGGTCCTCCAATCTTCACGACGAGGATTGTAGGGACGGTGACAAAATACTGCGTAACAGATGCCCCCTAAAGCATGAATTTTGAGAGAGAGGGAGGGGTGAAATGCTTTATGAGAACATGCCCAAATCAAAACGCTGTTGTTGGAATACCTGCAATATCAAATACAACTGATATCTATGATACATGAATATGTGGTATGGGCGCAACCATCCATAATAGAGAACATACAATAAGATCCAAGGTATGGATTTAGCTATCCAGTGAAAAGGAACGTCAAATAGACACGGGTATGGTAGCAGCCATGTAATCCAAAGAGCCATGTATATAGTCATGATAAACCAAATTGATTCACATCCTGGATTCCATCAGACAAAATCTAGGGTCTTATGCTCCGTCTTCACCTGAACAAGTACAATTTCAAGCATGCAAATAAAAACAGGTGTGAGAGAGACCACCAATAATGACAATGGTTCACAAGGTACTACTAATACAATTCACAGAATGTGAACAATGAGCTGGAGTTGAACACCCATGAAATCACTCAATCGAAGGCCAATTATGAGAACTTGTCATCGAATGCGAAGAACTTGCCATTGAGGCACGCAAGCTCTATGATACCGGAAGGGAGTCTCTAGATCAGCTTCCTGGATAAAGAGCCGAAGTCAAGAGGAAGTGAACAGTCGAAGGAGGGCCATAATGTTTCACACATCATCGACATGAGACAAAGGAATAAAATGATAGTGAATCAGGACTAAATAGAGGATCAGGGGTTGAAAACTATAGAAGGAACTTCTCTTGAACATATGGTCGACCTAACTCTGGAATTTGGCAGTATTTGACAACAAGGGATCTGATGTCATGGTGACATGGAAAAGAGAAAATAAGAGGTCAAAATAGATAACCCAAACCCATGGAGGCAAAATGACGAATATGAGATGTCCCCAACCCGACACGAATTGCAGATGAGTGTCATGTTCAAGAGCGACATACTGCCGACATGACTGAGAATTGTTTCCATTTTCCCTCAACATTTCTGGCAAGTACCCCAATTATTTTTGGAAACAAGCTTGAAGGGGATAGCATATTCTTTTGATGTAAGTTTTTTCTTT
Source organism: Pinus albicaulis (assembly GCA_034641835.2). Lineage (NCBI taxonomy): Eukaryota > Viridiplantae > Streptophyta > Pinopsida > Pinales > Pinaceae > Pinus > Pinus albicaulis. Next base: position 288,690 of record JAXQQM020091364.1, read on the forward strand.
GGAAAAATTCATCCTAGTACATTTTACGAGCCCTAGGAAGGATGAAATCAATAACATCATGGTGACAACATCTGATGTCATTTAGTTTTAACGAGTCTGATAAAGGAAGAACTCAGCGTCTTTTCATGTTTAGAGAGTTTTAAAATAAGTGGAAAAGAAAATTCCAGAAGGCATTTTTCGTAAATAGTCCCTAATACCCTGAAAAGGTAGAAAACAAAATATGAGAGAACCTCTTATTCGCGATTGGCTAAGGTATTCATTTTTCGTAAATAGTTTATCCCGACCCAAAAAATGGGTAAATGACGTTTCACATCCTTTAACAAGTTCAAGATGACAAGTGCTTGGTAGTATTTTCATGTTTTGAGAGTTAGAAAAGAACTAAAATTTGACTTCTCCTGGAGGAACGAGTGGTATTAAGGGTAGCAACTAGTTCTTGTGATGGTGGAACTGCTCAAAACAAGTAAAGGTCAAGAGGCTAGCTAACAAGACCACTCATTATAGTGGTTCCTTAGGAATGGGTAAGATAATCAAGTGAAATTGCATCATAGGCCAGGTAGATGGTGACGATGGAAAGAGAAAACCAAGTCTCATCTGAAAAAATAGGCTGATAAAATGGCAATCAGGAGAGGTAAAAAAGAGAATGGTTTCATTTTTATACAAGCTTGAAAACATGGGAAACTATGCTTGGAAATGGTTTCATTTTTACACAAGCTTGAAACAAAGATAAACTATGCTTGGAAAAATATTTGCATGCCCCTAGCATGGTGACTCAATTCAAGGTACATTCCCCCCCAAAGCTTCAATCCATTCGCCGAAGTAGACTACTAGTTACTAACAGGTGGATGGAGTGAAGGTTCAATCACGAGATCAAGTGAAAAACTCGACTAGGATTTTATGAGATCTGATCAAAGACTAGAATCGAAAATGGAACTTGTTTCATTTTTTAATGAGGTTGACACAGTGAAAGAACTATTCTCATGACACCTTGTTTCATTTTTTAAGGAGCTTGACACCAGAAAACGAACTATTCTCCGAAGATCTCGTTTAATTTTTTAAGGAGCTTGACAGAAGAAAATGAACTATGCTCCAAATACCTTTATCATGAAATATAAGAGGCAATGGCTTCCAAGAGGTTCTCATCTAACGGGAGAAAAACACTCTGGAAATTGGGATCCAATGCCCCCAGTACACGGGCATGACAGTACTATCACTGGATGCGGGCAATGAACAGGTGGCCACATAATTGACCTGTGGCAGGGAAGGTACCACCAGCATATAAGGACCATTAATGGATGATGGTATACTAGATGTCACATTAGGACCAATGAATGAAAGCTGATCAATGGTCACGATTCGACCTTCTTGTGTAAAACAAATCACATGAAAGAGGGAAGAGATAAGCACTCCCATGAGATAATTATAGTCGCGGCGCAGGAGTAAGTTAAAATCCAAGGGGCCTTGGACCACAATCATGTCTATATAGATGGTTTTTTCTCCCAAAGTAATAGGAAACTTTAGGAGGATCCCTAACGGTTGACTGGTTCCTCTGTTAAAAGCCAACAGATTCTGAGTAATATGCACAAGCTGCAGAGAACCGAAAGCTTTCCAAGTAGTTGAGGATAGAATACTAACAGATGTGCCTTCATATATAATCATGTTAGGTACAGCCACATTATAGGCTTGTACTGTAATCTCAAAAGGCACATAAGAAGGAAGAGGGTATCCTCAGAATCAACTCCAATCAAAAGAAGCGACCAAACTACAAGGAGAGGGTGCCATAGGAGTAGGAGGATTATACCCTTACGTTATGGGAGCAGAAAGATCATCCTCCCAGACCTCAGGAATGAGACTAGGAGGATCACTTTCTTGGACTACGGGAAGGGGAGTTGGAGGATCACCCTCCGGCGTGATAGAAATAGGACGATCCTCCTTTGATCCCGGGAAATCAGAGGAAAGAAAAAGAACCTGACTCGTATGAGATCCAGTCTCTATAGAAAAAACCTAATGGACCATAGGTAGAACCAAGTCGACCTTTCCCTCAACCAATGACTGGTCGGGAACGAACTCATGAGACTGACTTTCAGAGAGAGTGGAATTTACCAAAGATGAATCTTGATCACTGAGTTGATCAACTATCAGAGGACTCGAAGAAAAATTCTGATAACCAGCGGGAAGTCAGGGCTCAGAAGCCGAAAGGGTATCCAATACTTTGGAGGCTTCATCCATATAAGGAAAAAGGTGAATGGGATGACCCCCTTCACATAACCTACAGGGAATTTTGATCTTACCCTTTTTCTTACGAGTCAAAATATCACTAGTTGAGAATTGTTCACCAGCATGACCTCTAGAGGTCGATGATAACGACAGATGGCCATCGAACCACACTTCGAACACCTTGGGGATGCCAGGGAAATCTCTAATAAGGTGGTCACCCTTGCATAATTTGCAAGGGAATTTGACTCTATGAGATGGAGTGGGATGTTTCTCAATATTAGTTGCATAGGTAGTAATAGTCGTTGATTTCCCCCCTAGCTTATTTTCCTTCTTTTTCGACTTCTTCTTCTTATTCTTAGCCACCTGGTTACTAGAATCCAAACTTTCACGAGGCAAAGATGAAGAACGAGGTGAAGAAATGGGCAAAGAAGGTGAGGGGTCAACCTTAAGATCAACATGGGGTTGACGTGGTTCAGGAAAAGGAGAACCTAGTTGGACATAGGTTGGAACACTCGTGACCACTAAGGTCGAAAATAACCAAACGGGTAAACTGATAGTTAACCCAAGAAGGAACAATGTTGCCATATAAGGGGAGCCAATTTTTCCAAAAGAAGGAAAAGGACCATGATTCCCTTCAGAGAGGATTCCTTGGCTGGTAAACTCTGGAAACATTGTCATTGAAAAAAACCCTCAGAAAACACTAAGGAAGATAACTTTAACCAGGAATATTTTGTGGGCTGTTAATTTTATAACATTGAAACTAGAATCTTCCTTTTCATGTTTTAAGAGTCGAGGAAAGGACAAAAGGTGACTCTAGTCACTTTCATTTTAAACAAGCTTGAAAGGACAAGTGCTCGATGATTTTTTCAAGTTTAAAGAGTCATAGAAAGATCAAAATGACTGCTCAGGAATTCTAGTCAAGAGGGTGAACCAAGCTCCTCTGAATTGCAATATACACCTCGATGATCAAATGAAAGAGAAATAATCAAGGACTTAACGTATGTTGAGTCTCAAAAATGTTCTCCATATTCATACATATTTCCATTATGTCATAACCATTTAGCTCTTATTTCATAGCTATTTGACCTAAAACCCTACATCAAGTAACCATTTTCATAAATATATGGGTTAGGATCCTTGTTTTCCAAAGTTATTTATTTTATGTATTTTAAGTGAATTTATGATTAGAAACTAGAAAATTAACATAGTTTCATATATCTATATGTGTTATGAGTTTTGTGACATGTGTAGGTCAAAAGGAGACTTCTAGAAGACCCTTATGTGGCACTCTAAGGCCAAATTCGAATTTGGTTGGAGAAGATTATGGGATCAAGAGGATATGTGTCTCACTTCCTTGTTGTATTGAAACTCTAAGAGGATATGTGTCTCACTTCCTTGTATTGAAACTCTAAGAGGATATGTGTCTCATTTCTTAGTTGTGTTGAAACTCTAGAAAGACATGTGTCTTATCATTTCCTATTTTGATTGTAACTCTAGAGATGGAGGGAGAGATTCATGGACTCTCATTAATGAGATGACTCCTCATATTTTGTATAAATAGGAGAAGCTTTCTCCTATCATAGGTAATGAGGAAGTAATGAAAAAGTAGTAGAGAAGTCTTTTGTAACAAAGTTCAAGATGGAATGGGATGTAGATTTGTGAGTTTTTTTTAATAGAGAAATTCAGTTCTTTGATGCTGTTTTGATTACAACTTTAAGGAGTTGAAGGACTTCACCAAATTGGTAGCAGAGGGCCCCTGCTATCCAAGGAGGCTTTTACATGTTTTCTAGATAAGTTGCTTTCAATTCTGTTTTGTCATATTTCCTTACTTATATTGCTTTTTGAAATCATAGCTTTAGCATAATTTTTCATGGCAGCCCGGGCATTTGCATATCTTTTGACTAATGACATGGAATCAATATTGTTTTGCTGTTAATTTATTTTTTCTTAGTTTTTGTTTAATTCCAGTATTGCTTTGTTTATTTCAGTCTTGCACATTTGCTTCAGTAGTTAGATTTAGATATATTAAATTGCTCATGTCATTTTCAATTACCTCCGAAAGCCACAGCTGGACTGATGGTGAGGGATTGAAGTATGAGTGTGTAGTTTGATATTAGTTTACTTTCTGCAAGTTAGATATATTAAATTGCTCATGTCATTTTCAGTTTCCTCCGAAAGCCACAACTGGACTGATGGTGAGGGATTGAAGTATGAGTGTGTAGTTTGATATTAGTTTACTTTCTGCAAGTTAGATATATTAAATTGCTCATGTCATTTTCAGTTACCTCCGAAAGCCACAGCTGGACTGATGGTGAGGGATTGAAGTATGAGTGTGTAGTTTGATATTAGTTTACTTTCTGAAAGTTAGATATATTAAATTGCTCATGTCATTTTCAGTTACCTCCGAAAACCATAGCTGGACTAATGGTGAGGGATTGAAGTATGAGTGTGTAGTTTGATATTAGTTTCTTTTTCTGCAAATTAGATATCAGATTGCTCAAGTTGTTTATGGTTACCTCTGAAAGCCATAGCTGGACTAATGGTGAGGGATCAGGATATAAGTTGATGTAATTTGATTTAGACTTACTTTGTTGCAATTCTTGGATTTCTTTAAGCATAGTTTCTTTTGTGTTTAGACAGCAGCAAGGATAATTTGGTTTTCATGCTCAATAGTTTAATGTTTGATTTATTAGGCTAGCAGCACATTTTCATTTCCTTTCAAGTTTTGTCATTGTATGTTTCAAATTCCTTTTGAAGTTTGAAGTTTGGTAAATCATTATAAAGGACATCATTGCCTTGAATATTCATAACCATACTTGTCTTTTAGAATTTCCATCTCACATTAGGAAACCAACCAAGATCAATAAAAATCCAAAAACGACAAAAGTAAGAGATAGGTTATCTTGCACATATAGTGCGCCACACTTCGTCAGCTTACGAATCCTTGGTTGATAATTTATGTTAGCAATTTAGGACACACTAAATTGACCAAACATTTTGGCGCCGTTGCCGCGGAAGTGTAACTAGGTAGCCTTATTTCTTACATCTAAAAAAAAAAAAATTAATAATTCTTGAGTAAGCTCTTCTCCTGCACTTTGTGTGATCTGGAGGATCAGAAAAATGATTGTTATGTAAAAAAAAAATTAATAATTCTTGATTATGCTCTCCTCTTGCACTTTGTGTGATCTGGAGGATCAGAAAAAGAATTGTTATGAGAAAAAGAAAAAAAAAATGAGACAAAATCAACTTCATCATTTTAATTGATTCAATAAAAAAAAAAATTTGTTTTTATCATTTGAATAAATTGTTTTGTTTAGTAAAATACATATGTATATTTTTAATTTTTGAAAATACATGTGTAATTTTATTAACAAAAACAAACAAATTTTTTTTTTTTCATCATTTCATTTGATTAAAAAAAAAATAAAAAAAATGATGAAATCCAACTGCTTTGATAGGTTCAGCTATCCAACATTGATTGGTTATGGTCTGTAGTGGTCCTCAAAACACTGTATCCTGTTTTAATAAGATTTTGCAACCTAGCTACGGAATGTGCCTGATTCTGCAGCTAGTTGAGAATTCCGCAGCTGAGTTCAAGGTTTAGCAGGTTACAGGCATCCAATGAAGAAACTGACCACATGGGCATCTCCAGAATTGTCCCGACATGGATCCTATCCTAGTCATCCAGCCCAGACTGATAAAAAATCAACTTAAAACCTCAGTCAAAGTCCTGTTTTCAGCATGTTTTTCTTGAAGTCTTTGCTGCCTGAAATTGAAAATCATTAATCCTTCTTATAAAAATTTACAATTTCAGAGAAGAAAAAAAAAGGAGAAGAAAAGAAAAACAATCTATGACTATCTTCGATCCTATCTTTCAATGTGGCCTCAGTAGAAAATATGAATCAGGCAGCAAGAATTGAGCTCTATCATTTCAAGAATCGAATCAAAGAACCTCTGAGAAACAACGTGGGCATATTTGCAAATTCCTAAGTGATAAAGGTCGTGATGCTATCACAATAATGAGAGTGTGGCCATAATAACCACCAAGAAAAGCTGAAGCGAGAAATGAGTCTTACAGATTAAATTAGAAAATGAGAATGAGCAGATGTTTCGGGCTAATTTATCTCTCTTCATATGGTCTGGCTCTGAGACGACTTTTAATTCAAGCCGGTGCAAACAGAAGCACAATTGATCTTTGAGAATATCTGTGATTCAAGCCTGTAGCAAATAGAAAAAATGGCACAATGAATGGTGGCACGAGATTGCAGACAGAGGATATCCAATGCAATTTTTTTCTGAAGATTACAAAAGCACACGGAGCCATGTTGAATATTAACCCAGTGGCAAATAAAAGCAGATGGGCATACTATGGAAGACACTGAAGAATGGTTACATTTGTCTAAAAAAAAATTTTCAATTTCACAGCCGAATGTAGCAATTCAGAAAAATGCAAAACAGAGAAAAACGTCAAACTTTGAAAGCACGATTTGGCCAAACGGAGATGAATTTGGAAAAAATAAAACATGGGTTTTTTCGCCAATAGGGTCAATTAGATAACCCAGAAACCGTTTTAAGAAATTCATGGCGGTCTGGGAGAATTTCTCGGTTCTTTGAAGCCCACTTTTGCCTGCCGCGTGAAAAAAAAAACGGAATTTCAATTAATAAACTGACAGTTGATTAAATTCGGCTTGAAATCAATGACATACTGATAATCTCTGCCTTTTGCCACCCATCTAACACCTGCTCTGCCACTTCCTGATCAATAACAATTTTAATAAGATACGGCGCTTTGCTGATAGACGTAACACTTGTTAATAGCAATTCTAATTGGATACCGCTCTGCTGATTGATATAACACCTGTGAACAACAATCTTAAGTGAATACGCAACCAACCAATCAACGTGGCATGGAGCTTCTTGGCATTCGATGCAGAGGCCATTTGAAAACTCACTCACATTCTGTTCATGTATATTTTGTGTGAGTTAAACCTAGATTTCACTACGGTCCAGGCTGCTGTCAATGCAGTTCCAGCAAATAATATGCACCTTGTTACCATTAATATCAAACTTGGCATTTATAAGGAGAGGTGAAATGTTATTATCAAGCATGACCTTAGTATCCTTGATTATTTATTGAACTTTATCTGCTGTTTGTATGGGAAGCTCGAAACTTATTAACACTGGCATTTTCAGTTAGAAAATGGATCAATATCATTTTGGTTGGTTTTGTTTCAACTGAAAATCTCTGTTTTAAAGATGAATCACTTACTTTTAAGGTTGCAGAAACTCCACAGGAAAGTGCGGAAGAGATAAAAAGCTATGCACGACACATGTATCCAAATCTGTGTAAAACTAATGGTTGGTTGTCTTTTAGCTGCGGAATGCAGCTTGATTCCGCAGCTAACTGGCAATTCCGCAGCCATTTTATTACTCTATAGGTTATAGGTGTCAAGAGAGGAAACGAGCCACATGGGTAGCTGGGAAAATGTCAGTACGTGGATGGTGTCCTATTCATTTGATCCAAGTCAATGAAAAAGACACTGGTCAAAGGGAAGTCAAGCTGTGTGTTATCACTAAGTCGCCACACTAAGTCGCCGCACTAAGTCGCCGCATGTCAAGAAAAAAAAAATTGAATCAATGAAATGAATAAGTTATATGCTCAATTTTCTGAAGGTATTGATTAATTTTGGACTGATGATGAAAGATGAATGGCTAACTTTTTATTCAAGATTTTTAGCTACAGAAATTGTCGACATTCTGCAGCTAAAGTCCAATTCCGCAGCTGTTCTCCAATTCCGCAGCTGAAAAACCTCATTGTTCAAATCAGCCTAACTTTCTCATACAAAATCAGATTTTGATGATTCAAGTATCGTTGGAAAGGTCTCAACAAGATCTATACAATGCGAAATCCATCATTAGAGTTTGAAATGGTAAATAATGAAATAAATGCTGAAAAGAAGCTACATTCAACTTGAAGCACTAATTCCAAAACAGGTATAAATTCTTTTGATTCTTCCTTTGAGAACTTGTTTCATTAATACAAATTCTTAGTTTTGTGTGTAAATATCATAACTAGAGAGATTGATCACCTCTCTCCTTTGATAATCTTACATTCCATTGCAGAAGAAGTATTAGTTTTTTTGCAGGTTCCAGGAGAAAGGACAAATGACTACAAGAGAATGGTGTCTCTCTAAGAGACCAATTTGTTTCATAAGAGGATGATCAGCAACAAAGAGGAGGAAATATGCTGATGCAAAATCGGATCCAAACACTTGAAAAACTTTCAGATACTATTGTCTCCATCACATCCATACCTCATAATAAACCATTCACCTCATTTCACTTCATGTTTTCCATTTACATTCACATCCACTTTCCATTTCTTTTTGTCCATACATAACCCACAAATAAAAGCAAGAGGCTCATTCACATGCTTATTGCCCATTTTCCATTTCTACTCTCCATTGCCATCTTCCATTTTCATTTTCCATTTCTTGTCATTTTCATTCCGCAAATAATCCCTGCTTCAATGCAAATTATTGAGTCCATAGTCCTTTGAGTCTAAGTTCTTTGTAAAAACACCTTGAGGCTTGCATGCCTTAATGGCAAGTTCTCATGCTGACAAACAATGGGAATACATTAATGTCTATTGTTCGTCAGATCTTCTAGGTGACTCGACATCAGCAAAATCATTCGTACCTAGCAAGATGTGTTTGGGCATCTTGACTCTCATTGTCATCAATGGTGAGAGTTCTCGTGTTGACTAGTGGCATCCATTAATGGCCACTAATTCAACAATTTACTACTATGTTCGACATCAAAACATCTTTTCACATAGTAGGAATTGTGCCAATGAGTTTTGAAGACATGAAGACTATTATTTTCAGCATTTTGGAGCAGATTCAGCAAGTTTTAGTAGAAGCAATAAAAATTCATCTCATCTCTTTATCCATGACTTCTCTTGTTCAGCCACTTGAAGAAGAATATGATCAAAATTTTGTAGCCACCACACATACACAACTCATCCACATTTAAGGTAAGTGAAGGTATGTTGTTTTCTAATTTTTAGTCATGTAATTCATTAGAATGCTAAAATTGTAACTTTGGAAAAATTCCTCACTCCTTTTTCCACATTGTCATATCTTTAGTTGGGGGGGGAAGGGACATCATTTCATATCCACATGTCATACACTATCACACATTTTCATTTCATTTCCACCCACATATACTTCCCAACCAACTATTGTTGCAACATGATCCAAAATATTATATGCCTTGCAAATGATCAATTCATTGATGAAGTAATTGATTCTAAATGTTTTCATGAACTTTGATGCAACAAAGAAAATAAAGCATTGTTACACAAGAACCAATGCTTCAAAAAAAAAAAAAAATGGTTGTCACACAAGAACCAACCATTGAAAAAAAAAAAATGTTGCAATCAAATGTATTATACTTTGCCAAAAAGGAAAAAATCAAGAAGCAAAGTTTGGAATGAATCTATATGAGCCAAAACTCATAAAAGATCAACTCATGGACAAATGAATCATTGCAATGGTTGCATGAGGACATGCAACAACTTCAGTTGGGGGGTATGTTGAGTCTCAAAAATGTTCTCCGTATTCATACATATTTCCATTATGTCATAACCATTTAGCTCTTATTTCATAGCTATTTGACCTAAAACTCTACATCAAGTAACCATTTTCATAAATATATGGGTTAGGATCCTTGTTTTCCAAAGTTATTTATTTTATGTATTTTAAGTGAATTTATGATTAGAAACTACAAAATTAACATAGTTTCATATATCTATATATGTGTTATGAGTTTTGTGACATGTGTAGGTCAAAAGGAGACTTCTAGAAGACCCTTATGTGGCACTCTAAGGCCAAATTCGAATTTGGTTGGAGAAGATTATGGGATCAAGAGGATATGTGTCTCACTTCCTTGTTGTATTGAAACTCTAAGAGGATATGTGTCTCATTCCTCAAGTTGTGTTGAAACTCTAGAAAGACATGTGTCTTATCATTTCCTATTTTGATTGTAACTCTAGAGATGGAGGGAGAGATTCATGGATTCCCATTAATGAGATGACTCCTCATATTTTGTATAAATAGGAGAAGCTTTCTCCTATCATAAGTAATGAAGAAGTAATGAAAAAGTAGTAGAGAAGTCTTTTGTAACAAAGTTCAAGATGGAATGGGATGTAGATTTGTGAGTTCTTTTTAATAGAGAAATTCAGTTCTTTGATGCTGTTTTGATTACAACTTTAAGGAGTTGAAGGACTTCACCAAATTGGTAGCAGAGGGCCCCTGCTATCCAAGGAGGCTTTTACATGTTTTCTAGATAAGTTTCTTTCAATTCTGTTTTGTCATATTTCCTTACTTAGATTGCTTTTTGAAATCATAGCTTTTAGCATAATTTTTCATGGCAGCCCGGGCATTTGCATATCTTTTGACTAATGACATGGAATCAATATTGTTTTGCTGCTAATTTATTTTTCTTAGTTTTTGTTTAATTCCAGTATTGCTTTGTTTATTTCAGTCTTGCACATTTGTTTCAGTAGTTAGATTTAGATATATTAAATTGCTCATGTCATTTTCAGTTACCTCCGAAAGCCACAGCTGGACTGATGGTGAGGGATTGAAGTATGAGTGTGTTGTTTGATATTAGTTTACTTTCTGCAAGTTAGATATATTAAATTGCTCATGTCATTTTCAGTTACCTCCGAAAGCCACAGCTGGACTGATGGTGAGGGATTGAAGTATGAGTGTGTAGTTTGATATTAGTTTACTTTCTGCAAGTTAGATATATTAAATTGCTCATGCCATTTTCAGTTACCTCCGAAAGCCACAGCTGGACTGATGGTGAGGGATTGAAGTATGAGTGTGTAGTTTGATATTAGTTTACTTTCTGCAAGTTAGATATATTAAATTACTCATGTCATTTTCAGTTACCTCCGAAAGCCACAGCTGGAATGATGGTGAGGGATTGAAGTATGAGTGTGTAGTTTGATATTAGTTTCTTTTTCTGCAAATTAGATATCAGATTGCTCAAGTTGTTTATGGTTACCTCCGAAGGCCATAGGTGGACTAATGGCGAGGGATCAGAATATAAGTTGATGTAATTTGATTTAGATTTACTTTGTTGCAATTCTTGGATTTCTTTAAGCATAGTTTCTTTTGTGTTTAGACAGCAGCAAGGATAATTTGGTTTTCATGCTCAATAGTTCACTGTTTGATTTATCAGGCTAGCAGCACATTTTCATTTTCTTTCAAGTTTTGTCATTGTATGTTTCAAATTCCTTTTGAAGTTTGAAGTTTGGTAAATCATTATAAAGGACATCATTGCCTTGAATATTCATAACCATACTTGTCTTTTAGAATTTCCATCTTACATTAGAAAACCAACCAAGATCAATAAAAATCCAAAAACGACAAAAGTAAGAGATAGGTTATCTTGCACATATAGTGCGCCACACTTCGTCAGCTTACGAATCCCTGGTTGATAATTTATGTTAGCAATTTAGGACACACTAAATTGACCAAACAACGTACATGCAAGAAGTCTCCCTGAATGCTATGTTCGGTGTATCACAGTTACAGGGCAGAAAACTCGGCTTCATATGGATAAAGGATTGCAACCTATGAGGGTCTCTGTTTATATATGCAATGGTACGGGGAGCACAAGTCTGTACTAGCATTGTCTAATGCAAGATTGTGAACGACAACTGCTAGGTTTAACGATGCTGGAACACATTACTAGCGTAGACCTCTAAGTGTGAGCGTTAAGTTTCAATGCTTCCTTAGGCTGATTGAATTCATTTTATAGTTTATCTTGAAATTATGTCTCAGTTTCAAGGCCTTGCAGAATTTAATTTCATATCTGTAATGCACAACTACATGAGAGAAAAAACATCATTTCGATTCGATGATGATGCAGGGGCTTTAGGCTCAAGACAATACTTTGTATATAAATAGACATAGGGGGGTCTCATGGTTCTAATTTCCTATGTAATTATTCATATTTGAGTAATTTTTGGTTAAATGTAGAGAGAGTAATTGTAACTGCCCTCGCATGATTAGAGGATAGGAGAAGTCGATTAGAATGTGAAGAGTCAGCTCAAAGCAGTTAGGGAGTTAGACTAAGTTTATAACTGTAGGAGTTCAAGAGTTTGTTGAGTCATCAAAGGATCTAAATCGATTCTTTAGTAGTTTTGTATAAAAATAAGTCTCATGGGCAGAGACCGGGAGAGACTTGCATCGAGTTAAATAGAGTTACAGAGCCGAAGAGGAAGAGTAGGAGAATAGAAGGCCATCAGATTGAAGATCTAGCCAACTAGAAGTTTGTAAGTAATTTCACTGTATAAATGAAGAATTGTTTCAGTATTTCATACACATTTGTTGATTTAATTTCCTGTGTAAATGAGTTTCGAATTCAATAAGCCAATGTATGAGAATCAGTGGAATAGAACTTTGTGCAATGCATAATAGGAATCTCTGTGTAGAAGGATGAAGTTGTAATCCTGCAATCTGGGGTTTTAATTGATGCGATGTTCTAATTAAGAATCGATGTATGAATTGAGGAGGAGTTGTTCTAAATGTTGCGCGAACCATATATGTATCCCTTAAATGAATATTGTGTGAGGAAAGAATCGATGTAACTTAATGTTAGTTTTATATCTTGAATTGAATGTTGTGTTAAAATATGTGGGAAGTAAGGTTAGCATATAAAAAGGCGAAGTTGAAATAGACTGAAGGGAGGCGGAATTAAACAAACAAAGGAATGGAACCTCGAGTAAGGAGAAGCGGAACCTTGAAGCTATAGTAAAGGCACTTTCAGAGGCAGAAACCAGCAGTCTCGTGTTGTTGAAAAGTGGTAAGATAAATCTCTCAAAAAAACGCGATATATGTCTTTGTCTAACACGTGATTATAAGTGGTTTTCAAAAACCATTTATATCACATTTTTTCCTAGTGTTAACCCTTGGAAGGAAAAAAAATGTGAAACCCCATTACAACCGTTGGATCATCGAAGTTGGCACGATGTTGGATCAACCGTCGAATATGAGGGGTAGTTAACTACCGAGACCCACCTTAATCGCATGGTTTTGATGTGGTAAAGACCGAGCGTCTACATAACGCGATAACCGTCAGATGTGAGCAATAGTTGGTGTTGAAGCGCAATAACAGACCCACCGTTGGATCGTGACTGAAGTTGCAGAGAGGTAAGTCAAATGCTGGGTCCCACTTTATTGCAATGGTCATGTTGAGTTGTTAAAGTTCTGTGTCAAGTTAATGGATATGAGTTGAGGGGCATGGAACCGAATTCACATGTAAATGTGATTTGGTTTCAATTATTCAAATAAAACTAAACCAATGGTATGACGCATGAGTGCAAGATATATTAGGGGCCAATTGTGGTTCAAGGGTTAAGATAAGCCTTGGAGATTAATTATAAATTCTTGGGTTACAAAATAAACCCGAAAGGTTGGGAATTGTGTTAGGTTTGAACCATAGGAAAATAGCTCTGCACGTTATTCAAATTGCCAGATTGCAAATGATTTGGCCTAAACTTTGGGTAACACCGAGTATGGTATGAAAGTGAACTTCCACCTATGGTGGTTTAAAGGATTTATTTATATAGTGCTAAAAGCAGAGGCTTAGAATATAAGAGCTTCAGTAAAATTTGTGAATCCACCCAGAGTGAGATTTAATTGGGCTTTAAGTTGAAATGCATTTTATATGCATAGAGAATTTCAGAGTTGGGGACTATGGGTTTTACTCGGCATCATGTGGTATTAGAGCCAGGTTAGCTCTTTGAAATTTAATTTTTGAAATGAACATGTACTGAAACAGTGAGGAAAGTTTGATGTTTAAATCTATTTAGCAGAATTTACAGATTTGAAGAAGTATGCAGTGAAGGTATTCATATTTGCAGAATTTGAATTTGGGAGAAAAATATTTTGAAGATTGTAGCAGATACAGATGCAATGCAGGTGAAAGAAGAAGCAATATCATTCAGGGATCTTGGAAGGGGAGTTGATGAGCCTTATTTGACTCTGGTTTGAAGGATTTGTTTGCAGGATGCAGAGTGCAAGCAAGTGAGGAAGAAATCTCAGCAAAAGGCAGATCACAACTTTGAGAGTAGTGATGAAAGAGTCTAGCAAGGGATTCTGAGTGAAGAAGAAAGTGTGGCATAACCTGGAGGAATCCCAACTGAGGTTGGATGAAAGAAGAACAAATGTGTTCTTGAGAGAAGTTGCAGAGTGAAGCCTAGAGAGAGCAGAAGAGAGTGCTCAGGAGGTTCCAGTAGAAGGGGACCAGTACTTGCCAAAAGCCGGATCTGGAGGAAGGGATTGGTGAGGTAAGTTGTAGCAAGAGAGCTTGTTGTTGCAGAGGCTTAGTGCAAATTTTGAGTGAAGAACTCAAGGAGGATAAAATGGCTACTGATAGCCATAGCATAGATTGCAGAGGTTCTGTGGGAGGCCACAATAGAAGAGTGAGGGAAGATTCCAAAGCAAATGGCATGAGGAAGAAACTCACTGATGAAGAATATTGGAAAGAGATAGCTGAGATCATAGAGCAGTTCAACAAATTGGAACTGATGATAAAGGAAAGCCATAAAGTTGGTTGGCTCATGAAGAAGAAGGTAAAGTGGAAGAGGCTACAAATCAAGAAAGAGCAAATGACAAATGCTCAGTTGAAAGAGAGATTACTCAAGATGATTGAGTATTTGGAGAAGGACTTGAAGACTGAAACTTCAAGTGAGACCAAGAGGTCAAAGGGCCTTACATCTGACAAATTTTGTATGTTTGCAGGAAGAACATGTGGAGAATAACAACCTGCTGATGTTGTCACTAAGGAAGAAAATGGAGCAGCTACATGTTTTGAAGATGTCCATACACCATTGGAGAAAGGTTCTGCTTTCCAACATATTGGAAGCAGAGGAGATTTAAATTGTGATGATGGCCAGAAGATGGAGGTTGGATAGCTTGAGAGACTGAAGAGAAGACCATTGAAGAATCTCTGAAGTGTATAGGAGACTTGGGACAGCAAGAATATTTGATGATTGAATCATCAAGGGAGACCATGAGGTCTTATGCTTTTACAACTGACAAGTTGTATGTGAATGCAGGTATTGATGGAGATAGTTCATATGATGAAACTGTGGTAAATGAAGTTGACTGTTGCCAAGAAAGATATGATTATTATCATTTGGATGAAGATCAGATTGAATTGCAACAATAGAAGGAATTCATTAATTCCTTGTTTAATGAAAGGGATTGCTTCAATGGGGACAAGACATTTATGTCTGATGAATACCAATTTGTTATTAATGCCGATAATGACAAATTGTTTTTATTGAATGGCCAATTGGAGAGTGATGGACAAATAGCTGAATTTATTACAGGGATGGAAGATCGGAATTCTCTTCTGATGAAGGATGGAGAGATAGTGACAGTAGGGGACTTGGCTTGTGATAGAAAGGAAGATAGTGAAGATTGTGAAGATGTTTTGCAAATGAGATGACAGGATTATGGCACGAGTTAAGTGTTCTGGAGCAGAGGAAAGAAACACAGAGAGAAGATGTTCAGATTGTAAAGGCAGAGATGACTGAGGATGAGGATGTTCATTTTTATGAACTAGAGCAGAGGGACATCCTTGAAGAGGATGATGCTGAGGAGAGACTAAATTACAGTCTCAAGGATTGGAATTAGCACACTGATGTGTTGATAGAGAAGGAAATAAATTCAGGATAGCATATTGAGATGCTAGCAGAGGAGAGAAAGGAACTGAGGCCTTATGATTTTTGTTTTGACAATTGTTTTGTGAATGCAGATTCTGTTGATGCTGAAGGAAGATTGACACCATTGGGCAGTCAATTAAAAGAGGAGGAGATTTCTATGGAAGATTTTAATCCATGGAATGGAGAAATTAAGTTGCTGGGGATTATGATAAATCAACAGGATTCAATGCAAGAGAGATAACCTCAATTTCAAAATTGGGGATTACAGAATGTGAAGATGCAAAAGAATGAAGACAGGGAAGATTTTCTAAGTCTTGGAAAAGACTTAGAATTGTAGAAAGAAGACTTGGTGACTGGATCATCAAGTGAGATCATTGGATCTTGTGATTTAAAAATTGACAAATTGGTTGTGTTGATAGGTATGGCAGAAAACAATACATCTTTTGGAGTTGTTTTGAAGGATGATGAATTGTTGCATAAGAGGGAAGGTGAGGCTATCATGCCTCATGTGAAGGGAATTGTTGTCATTGATAATGACAAGAAGGAGCCGATTTGTCTAAATAGCCAAGAGAAGACCATGTGGCAAACTTTTTGGGCTGCTACAATGGAGAATCAGAGTTTCACTCTGATAGAAGATGAAAATGCAGTATTTGAAGAACTTTATTTGATTGTTGGAATCAATCAAGAGGATGGAAGACAATCGCTGAAGATTATCAAGGAAGAAGAGGGATATGCTGAAACTGAATTGCAACATGTTGATGATATGGTTATACAAGAGAGCTAGCTGAAATGTTTGTTGAAAAAATTCAGAGAAGAAAATGAAATGTTGGAGCAGCCATTTGAAGTGTTTCCAGAGGAGGAAGATACACAAGGACTTCATAACTTTTATGTTTTTTTTATGCTTGCAGGTGCTGATGGAAGGACTAAGGGACTTTTAGTCCAGGAGAGGAAAAGAGATGGTGACAGTGACTGGCAATTTAAATACCAGTCCAAGAAGTTGATGAAGCCAGAGGACGAAGAAATTGTCATGAATGACAATCAAGAAGAGTTTTACTGTTGCAGAGAAAAAGATGGTATGGATGATTGGGTGGCAGTAAGCATGAGATCCCAGCAAGTTAAAGCTGGAGCTAGAGATATAGTAAGAGCTAGGGCTCAGCAATTAAGGGCAAGAGACGGAGAAAAGGCAGCAGTAAGAGTTCAGCAAGTAAGAACTCAGCAAGCAGAAACAGAAGTAGAATTTCAGCAATCAAGATGGAGCGGTATCAAGCAGTCAGAAGACATATTAGATGCAGAAATTGCATTAATAAGAAGACTGATGGTGAGAGTGTCTGAGAAGAAGACATCAACAAGAAAACAGAGAAACAACAGTAACAAGAAGAAGACAGTCACAGACTGTGAAGGCATAGCAAGTAGGAGGATGCAGCATAAAGTATGGAAGCTAGGAGGAATGCAAAAGAAGAACATTGCAACAGATGACCAGTTGCAAAACAAAGTGTGGGATCTAGGAAGACAAGGATGAAAGAACATGATCAGGAGATCATGAATCATTTTAACCTGGGGAGTCTAATGCAGGGGCATTAGGCTCAAGACAATACTTTGTATATAAATAGACATAGGGGGGTCTCATGGTTCTAATTTCCTATGTAATTATTCATATTTGAGTATTTTTTGGTTAAATGTAGAGAGAGAAATTGTAATTTCCCTCGCATGATTAGAGGACAGGAGAAGTCGGTTAGAATGTGAAGAGTCATTTCAGAGCAGTTAGGGAGTTAGACTAAGTTTAGAACTGTAGGAGTTCAAGAGTTTGTTGAGTCATCAAAGGATCTGAATTGATTCTTTAGCAGTTTTGTATAAAAATAAGTCTCAAGGGCAAAGACCGGGAGAGACCTACATCGAGCTGCATAGAGTTAGAGAGCCGAAGAGGCAGAGTAGGATAATAGAACGCCATTAGATTGAAGATCTGGCCAACTAGATGTTTGTAAGTAATGTCACTATATAAATGAAGAATTGTTTCAGTATTGCATACAAATTTGTTGGTTTAATTTCCTGTGTAAATGAGTTTCAAATTCAATAAGACAATGTATGAGAATCAGTGGAATAGAACTCTATGCAATGCATAATAAGAATCTCTGTGTAGAAGGATGAAGTTGTAATCTTGCAATCTGGGGTTTTAATTGATGCGTTGTTCTAATTAAGAATCGATGTATGAATTGAGGAGGAGTTGTTCTAAATCCGGCATGAACCATATATGTATCCCTTAATTGAATACTGTGTGAGGAAAGCATCAATGTAACTTAATGTCAGTTTTATATCTTGAATTGAACGCTGTGACTAAATCTGCCACATCTGCTACAAAATGATGAATGGTGATAAATCTTATAGTCTTCATATCATTCCCACACATTGGCATAATTCTTATCTATGTGAATGAATTTGCTGATATCGAACATAGAAAGAAATAGTTGGATTACTGACCATTAATGAATGTCATTAGCCAACTCAATACTACTCACCAATAATGTCAATGGGAGTCAAGATGCCTAAGTACGTCTTACTAGGTATGAATAGATGTGTTGTAGTCAAGTCACTTCTAATATAAAACAAACAAGGGATATTGATGTATTCCCATTGTTCTTTGGTGAGATGAATTGCCACTGAGGCATGCAAGCCTCAAGATACTAGAAAAAAAAAACTCTAGTCTTGAACCCATATAATGTGTTGATGTCGATGGGCATATACTTGCTATAAGGGAGGAACTAATGCAACCTCCATCATCGAACATGAGTAAAAAATAATAATTTGATGACCATAGGTAAAAGATTTGTGATTGAATCAGGGTTTATTAACGGAAAAGGAAAAAGGACAATCAACATGTAAGTGAGCATACTGATTTTATTAATGGGTTAGGAGTGGATGGAAATGAATGGAGGTGAGTGGAAATTGAATGGAAAAATGATTGAAACGTGTGACATTTTCCAGGAAAATGATTGTGGTTATGCTCAAAATGATTGGTTGGATTGAAAATTTTAGAGAGGGAAGCTTGATCGCTTGATCACTTGATCACTTGAAGGAGATTTGTCACAATGGGAAGTCATGAAGGAGTATTTTCTATAAGGCCACCACTATTCAATGGAAGTAATCTATTATTCTGGAAGATACGAACAAGAGCATATTTGCAAAGTCTTGGAGCAGATGTATGGGCAATCGTGGAAAGAGGTTATTAGTATCCAACAAGTGTTGCTAAAGATGTAGAAGAAGGGAAGAAATATGAAATCAACGCCAAAGTTGTCAATGCTTTATTAGGAAGCCTATCAGAAACAGAATTTGTTAAAGTGATGCAGCTAAATTCAGCAAAGGAAATATGGGACAAGATCATTCAGAGCTATGAAGGTGATGCAAAAGGAAAAAGTGCCAAACTTCAAACTCTTATAATGCAATATGAAAATTTTAGAATGCATGATGATACAAGTATTACAAGTTTATTCCTAATATTAGATGATATTGTGAATTCTATGAGGAATATGGGTGAAGATATAAAAGACTCAACCTTACTAGAAAATATATTGAGATCTCTAACTCCAAAGTTTGAGTCAAAAGTGTCAGCTATTGAAGAAAAACTAGATCTGCAAACTCTTATTGTTATTCAACTACATGGTATCCTGACCTCTTTTGAAATGAAAAGAGGAGGTCCCTCACAAGTAAGAGAAGCTCCTTTTAAGATATGTGAGGAAAAGAAAAGGAAGTTCTCAAGGAATCAAGTTATATATCAGAAGAAGAAGAAGAAATTTTTTTCAGAAGACTTCAACCAGGTACTAGAAGATTCAGAGGTAAGCTTCCATTCAAGTGTTTTTCTTGTGGAAGAGTTGTTCATTATGCTGCTAAATGTCCTTATAAAGAAAATCATGACAAAAGGAAACAATTTGAAAAAGGGAGTTATTATACAAATGAAGATAATGATGGATTTTCAAATGAGGAAGAAGAAGATTCTAATCAAGATCTGCAAGTGCTCATGGCATGTAACATGGATGATGATAATTTTCGAAAAGAAAGGGATTCGGTTATTGAAGAATTGCATAGATCAAGAAAGAACGGATGTTTTCATGGATGTTGTTTCTATTGTAACTCATTTCGGCATAAGGCCACTGATTGCAGGTTAAGTATGATAAACAGATTTGAGAAATTGGAGAAGTTCCATCACACAATAAGAAATTTCGAGCAAAGCTGGAAAAAGAAGAAGCACCGGTCAAAAACTTAGGGAATATTGACCCTACTGCAGTCATCCACTTCTAAAGTTTACTTCTCATAATGACTGCAGGAGTGATGTGAGATATATTATAGGAATCATTAATGTATCATCACAGGGGGAGCAATATATGGTGATTCCCATGGTTGGTTTGGTAATTCTAGTTTTGTTTATTTCTAACTGTGCATCTAATGTGAGAACAGAAGACAGGTACATAATGTATAAATCCAGGAGGAGATGGAGTTATGAAATTTTCAGTATCTCACTTTATATACACGGGTTTCATGAACTAAAGCTGCATATACACGCGAGTTCCATTGGAGACAGTTGCGTATGTTTTTTTGATAAGAAAAATAGTGATACAACTCAAGAACAGGAGCACAATTTCAGGGGGAGCATTAGCCTTGCTGAGAGTAATGCATTGTTGGCATTATGATGGTTCTGAAATATGATCTCTCTCTTGAGGTATTTTGGTCTTAGTTATAAAAATTCATATCTGTAATTTGATGAAAAGGTCATGTTGAGACCTATGATGTAAAATTGTTATATTTAGTCATATAAGGACTTGTTCAAATTTGTAAGCCCACTTGGTTGGGTAGTTGAGTCAAAATTTGTAAACCCACTTGGTTGGGAAGTTTGAGTCAGATACGTAATTCCACTTGGCTCGATCATTGATGTAAGTATGAGTCCTTGGTGATAGGAAAGTTCATACTAGGTTGAGTTATAGATTCATGTACTTCATTGAAAAATCTATCTAAAGATTCAGCATGAACTCAGGGGGAGCATGTTAATTTCAGTGCACATCAAATCTACAGAGCTCTTATTTCTACAAGGGAAGAGAAACCTTGTTTTGGTATTGATTCGCCCTTTGCCCTTGATGTCAAAGGGGGAGAGTATTTTGGTGTTTGAATAATGGTTATGATTAATGTATTTATCTGTTGTGGCGATCAAATGCCATCATGGTTGCCATCAAGTCCAAAGGGGTAGATTGTTGGCAATATAATGAAATATGTTGTCCTTGATGGCAACCTACTTGATAATGTTGTCCTTGATGGAAACCTACTTGATGAGTTTCCTTTTGATAGCAACCTGTTTGGTAAAGATGAAAAAAATGATGTTTCTACAGGTCAGTTTAGATGTGACAGAGAAAAGAATTATAGAAAGTGACAAAAAAATGAAACATGAAATACTTCTCAATGTATACGCAGGTTTGATCAAGGCAACCCGCGTATGGAGGCATTGTATACGCTACTTTTATGAAGGCAACCTGCATATGGAGGCATTGTATGTGCTACTTTTATGAAGGCAACCTGCGTATACATTCATAATTAGTCTATACGCAGTTTTAATAAACAGAAGTTGCGTATACACGTAGATACGAATGATCCAAATCGTGTATGCCTTTTGCACTGTAAAATTATGATACCAAGGGGCATTACCATGGTATTATTCCATAGTATTGAGCGTTGTATTGTCTATTTGATTCTGTCCAAGAATACCATCAACGGTTGTGTGGTTTTGACTCATGATATTGATAAAGGCTAAAGCTATATAAGGAGAAGCAGATCATAGTACAAAGGGTGTGCAGGTGTCTGGGTATTGAATGAATACTTCACTATGAATTATATCTGCATGGAATGGGTTACAGTTTATTGATAGATCTAAATTAATAATGCACCTATGAATACAATGATGGATATGGATCTCTAGACCTGAATTGACTATGTATTTTCTTGATCTATTTATGGAATGTTTAGATATGTGATCTGGAAAATGTTTGCTGAAATGAAGGGTAATATCTGAGCTGATTATTTATTCTAAAGAGTTACACAGCCTTGTAATGCTTTCATATCTATACGAAGGTTCGTCTCAGCAAAAGCACATATATACACAGGTTAGCTTCAACAAAAGCACGTATGGAATCTAAGATCAGTCCTGAAATAGTTGTAGATCTATACACAGGTTTGTCTCTGTGAAAGCACGTATATACACAGGTTTAGTTAAAGAAACCACGTATGGGACTCAGGGTTTTGCTGAAGGATGCGGAAGGAAATGTTTGATCTGTTTTGTTGTATTACTGTTGTCTGTCAATGATGTCTTTATACAGATCTGGGTTTTTTGAATACTGATTATGCTGCTAGTTGATTATGATTAAAGATCAGTGGTTGGTTGGTTGATTGATGATTCAATGAATGAATTAATGGGGTTATAAGTTTCAGTTTGATGTATTTTCTTTGAGCTTAAATGTGTGGAGTGGGTCCAGTCTGAAAATCTGATGAAAAGAGGCCTACAAGGTGTGTTTTCTGGAAGCTATTGGATCCAGTGTGAAAATTGATGAAACATGGTCTGCAGTGGTGTTGAGGGTTGGAGCCTTTAGTGAGGGGTCATAGCTCCCTTCCAGTGGTTTCTTGTAAACAAGATCAGGGGGTAGTAGCTCCCTTCCAGGAGTGGCTGGTAAACGAGATCAGGGGGTTGAAGCTCCCTTCCAGTAGTAGCTGGAGAACGAGAGAAGGTTGCAGCCTTCTGCAGGTGGGTGCCTGCGTGCTGGTATGAGTCTGCATCAGTACAAGATTTTAAGCAGTTTTTGTAGAAATTAGCTGAATAAATCACTTATTCAATGAAGATTAACCCGATCATACATCAATTTCGAATTGTATGCATAACACATAACCTTCTTCTACAATTAATTGTCACATGCGGAAATAACAGAAGCAATCTCACATCAAATCAATCACACATTAACTCAGTATGTATGGGGAAAGCCTATAGCTGAAAACCCCGCAGCTATTGTGTATATTATAATGGAGAAATCATGTAACAATCATAGTACAAAAAACTCTTCACAAGCTCTCATGCACTACCTCCCATGCTACACACTATCAAGCTAGATCTAGCAAATCACTTGCTCCAATCCTTAGCCACTTGATAGCCAACCTTGATTTCGTATTTCAAAGCTATGGGATGGCCTCTTTATATAGATAAACCACCAGCCTAAACTTTGCAATACTCATAGCTTACTCCACCTATCTATGTGTTGCAAATAGCAACAGTATAGTTACAACTGATAGCTAACTCTACCCTTTCATCTATCTCTTTCACTGGTCTTCACTGAACTGATCATGCACTGTAGTGAAATGAAGTGTTCTTGAGTTGACTCATGAGTTAATATTTAGTAAATTAAATATTATTTAATTTACTCCACTCATATCTAGTTGATTAGTTAGTTTAACTAATCTCAACTAGTTCAACTGAAATAAATAGAACATAACTCCACTACTTGTCCCGTTAACTCCTCCAAAACTTCTGCCACTGAAGTCTAACTGAAGTAAACCATGCAAGATGCCATCAAACCCTAGGAACCACGGGATTCCTTGTGTCAGTTGCATGAGCCACCTCCATGACTCAAACTGAAGTGCGCCAAGAGAGTAAACTGCTGTTTATAGTCAAAATATTATTAAGGGTAAATAATATTTGACTTCCATATTTTTAGGAGATCAGTCTAAAAATAGCCCTGGTCCTAAAAATAAGGGTCTCATCTATTTTTACCGACATGTCGCATACTTCAAGAATCTCCAAGTAGAATTCCCAAATTATGCTCCGTATGTCTAAAAATAGACATAGTCTAAAAATATACTTTGCGCCAGAATTTGCCTGCGGGCCCACTTAGTGAAGGCGACTTCATTTCACTAAGCTCCATCATCTTGCTGCATTCTCAACACTCCCTCTCAGCAAGATATGGATTATCTGCAATCCCTATCCTGCCTCTGTGGAATTCGAACTTGCTCCTGGTGAGCGCCTTCGTCAGGATGTCGGCATCCCGATCCTCCGTGGGAACATATGAAAGCATCATGATCCTCCGCTGAACACAATCTCTGATGTGATGGTACCTGATGTCGATATGTTTGGACCTATCATGAAAAACTGGATTAACCGAGAGCTTGATGCAGCTCTGGTTATCACAGTAGATCACTGTAGGCTCCAAATGCAACCTGAACAAACCTGCGAGGATCTTCCTCATCCAAATAGCCCCACATGCAGCTAAACTTGCTGCCATGTACTCGGCCTCTGCTGAACTGAGTGCCACGGATCTCTGCTTCCTGCTGTACCAGGAAACTGCTGTCGACCCAATGCTGAAAACTCCTCCAGAAGTGCTCTTCCGGTCCGTTGGACTCCCTGCCCAATCTGCATCAGTGAAGCCAGAAAGCTTCGCTCCATCCTCCTGTCTATACCATAGACCATATCCCGATGTGCCTCTGATATAGCGCAATACATGCTTGCCCGCCTTCCAAAAGAGCTTGGTAGGCTTAACCATAGTTTGCGAAAGCTGGTTAACTGCATAGCATATATCGGGTCGAGTATTGACCAGATACATCAATGACCCCACCAACTGTCGATAGACAGTGGCATCCACTACCTCCTCCGAAGTAGCATCTCCCTTCCTCCATCCTCCAGGAAGAGGGGTATCAACAGGCTTGCAGCCTTGCATGTTGAACCTCTCCAGAATCTCCCGGGCATACTTGCCCTGAGAAACAAACAGTCCTCCACTGCGCTGCCAAATCTCCAATCCCAGAAAATAATGAAGGATGCCCAAGTCCTTCATCTCAAACTCTCGTGCAAGATCCTCCTTGCATGAAAGTATCAACTGCTCATCGCCAGCCAAAATCAGATCATCTACATACAGTACGATGATCAACAGCTTCCCCTCCACCACAATCTGGTACAGGTTTGGATCCGCCTCACTCTTGGAGAATCCAAGCCCGGTGAAGTAGCTGTCTATCCGAGTGTACCAAGCACGAGGTGCTTACTTCAGCCCGTACAGTGCTCTCTTGAGTCGGCACACATGCGACTCACTGCTGAAGATCTCGAAACCTTCAGGCTGCTCTATGTACACTTCCTCCTCAATGACTCCATTGAGGAACGCAGTCTTCACATCCATCCGATGAATGTGCCACCCCATCTGCGCTGAGAGAGCAAGGATCGTCCGTATGGAAGAGTACCTTGCGACAGGTGCAAAAGTCTCCTCATAGTCAATCCCCTCGATCTGTGAGAAGCCACGGGCGACAAATCTCGCCTTGTACTTCTCCACACCCCCGTCAGCCGCCTGCTTCACCTTGTAGATCCATCGCGAACCTACAACTGATTTCCCAACCGGTCTTGGGACAATCTCCCATGCACTGTTCCTGATGATCGAATCATATTCTTCGATCATGGCATCAACCCATGCGGGTTCCTCCACAGCTTCCTCAAAAGAGGATGGTTCCGTCACAACACATTGACTCACAAGAGCCATGTATCCAGTGTACCGATCCGGTGACTGCCTCTGTCTGCGCTGTGCTGTAGGTGGTCCTACAACCTTCTCTGCATCTCGAGCCAGTCGCTCAGCTTCTGTAGTGCGCATGCGCCTTCTGATGGTTGGCGCTGCATGGGTGGTTTCTTCCACCTCCTGAACTTCCTCTTGTGGCTGATCCACATCCGGAAGCTCCTCCTTAGGAACTAACAGCTCCTCATCCGCATGCAAGTGTAGCTCCCTCTCAAGCGAACACTGCATGGCTTTCTCCTCCTGAAATTTTATATCCCGTCGCACAACAGTCTTGCGACTGTCTGGCACATACACCCGATAGTTGTGAGGTGTATCATTGTACCCCACAAATATTCCAACTTCAGCAGTTGGATCCAGCTTCCTTCTTGCATCCTTCGTCACATGCATGTAGACAGGAGATCCGAAAATCCGCAAATGGGACATATCAGGCCTCTTGCCAGAATAAGCCTCCTCTGGTGTACTCATGCCAAGAACCTTGTGAGGACAACGGTTCTGCACATACACTGCTGTATTGCATGCCTCAGCCCACAAGTGAAGGGGTAGGCCCTGATCATGCAACATCGCCCGTGCAGCACCCACGATCGTTCTGTTCTTCCGCTCAGCCACCCCGTTCTGCTGTGGGTTATGGGGTGCGATGAGCTCTCTCCGAATCCCTTCTGCGCTGCAGAACTCCTTGAATTCAGCCGAGATGAATTCACCACCGTTATCACTCCTTAGAGCAATCACCCTCTTCCCCGACTCCTTCTCGACCAGTGCTTTAAACTCACAGAACTTCGCGAATGTATCGCTCTTCTTCTGCATGAAGAAGATCCAGCACTTTCGAGAGAAATCATCAACAAAGATCACATAATACTTGTGCTTTGCTGTCAAAGCAACTGAGAAAGGACCACACACGTCCGTGTGAACTCTCTCAAGGATCGTCGTGGCGCGACTATCCTTCTCGTGAAAGGTGGCTTTCACATACTTCCCTAAAGTACACCCCTTGCACTGATCTGACTGCGCAAGGGTGCCCTTAGGAAGTCCAGTAGAAATCTGCTGCAGAATCTTCAAAGCTCCATGGTGAAGATGGCCCAATCTCCCGTGCCATAGTTCGCCCTCATCATCCCGGCTCACCACATCTCCAGCCTTGCATGCCATAGCTGCGCAGTCATCTACCTGCAACTGATAAAGGTTCTGAGTTCGAACCCCTATCTTCCGGGTCTCTCCAGTAGTCTTACTGCGCAGCAAAGATTTTCCTTCGCTGAAGACCACATCATAACCCTTATCTTCCAACATCGCTACTGAAATCAGGTTCTTCTTCAATCCAGGTACATGCATGACATCCTTTAGTACAAAGGGTTTACCAGACTCCCTCTGAAAGGATACGGTACCGATACCAGTCGCACTGTATCTACCGTCATCGCCCATCTCGATGTGCACACCCAAATCTTTGTCCTCCAGATCTGAGAACAACTCTCGATCTCCCGTCATATGAAATGACGCACCGCTGTCCAAGAACCACACCGATCCCAGCATACTTGAAACTAAGCATGCAATCAGTGAAACTTTGACAGCCACCCCCACACTTCCCAGCTCATCTCTGCACTGAGTGAACTTGGTGAGGTATTTGGCGATGCTGTCGCCCTTCTCCATCTTGATGTTCCTGAGCTTATCTTTGAGCACCAGCTTCCTTTGGTCGCTCTTCTTCTGGAATAGATCCGTCAAAGCTTTCCACATTAAATATGGAGTAGCCTTACCATGCAGGCTGGATACAATATGATCCTTGACGCCCTCCAACAGGATCCTTCGACATTTCGCGATCTTCTTTTGCCATGCATCGACCAGAGCTGCATCAGTGGGCTTTGGGACATCCGCATCCACGAACTCCTTCAGACCATTATCTTCTAACACCGCTTCCATTCGATCTTTCCATGCAATATAGTTCGAACTGCCTTCAAGAGCATATTCGAGTCGCAAACCATTGAAAGAAGACATCTTTCAACACCGGCACCAAGAAAAACAACCTTCTGCAAAATTCGAATTCCAAGCTCCAAGCTCTATCGCTTCCGATCTATACTTGAAAACAAATTATTTCCAAATCAGAGATTGACTGCAAAGGGCATTCACCAGATCTTTCACCTTACAAAGAAGGATGAATATTCCTGAGGCTACCTGGCCCGCATGCAGACTCTGTCCGAGGAAATAAGTTTGCAATCACCGTAATAGACTTCGACAATTAACTTCGCTCCGATACCATGTAGAAATTAGCTGAATAAATCACTTATTCAATGAAGATTAACCCGATCATACATCAATTTCGAATTGCATGTATAACACATAACCTTCTTCCACAATTAATTGTCACATGCGGAAATAATATAGAAGCAATCGCACATCAAATCAATCACACATTAACTCAGTATGTATGGGGAAAGCCTATAGCTGAAAACCCCGCAGCTATTGTGTATATTATAATGGAGTAATCATGTAACAATCATAGTACAAAAACTCTTCACAAGCTCTCATGCACTACCTCCCATGCTACACACTATCAAGCTAGATCTAGCAAATCACTTGCTCCAATCCTTAGCCACTTGATAGCGAACCTTGATTGCGTATTTTAATGCTAGGTGATGGCCTCCTTATATAGATAAACCACCAGCCTAAACTTTGCAATACTCATAGCTTACTCCACCTATCTATGTGTTGCAAATAGCAACAATATAGTTACAACTGATAGCTAACTCTACCCTTTCATCTATCTCTTTCACTGGTCTTCACTGAACTGATCATGCACTGTAGTGAACTCAAGTGTTCTTGAGTTGACTAATGAGTTAATATTTAGTAAATTAAATATTATTTAATTTACTCCACTCATATCTAATTGATTAGTTAGTTTAACTAATCTCAACTAGTTCAACTAAAACAAACAGAACACAACTCCACTATTTGTCCCGTTAACTCCTCCAAAACTTCTGCCACTGAAGTCTAACTGAAGCCAACCATGCAAGATGCCATCAAACCCTAGGAACCACGTGATTCCTTGTGTCAGTTGCATGAGCCACCTCCATGACTCAAACTCAAGTGCGCCAAGAGAGTAAACTGCTGTTTATAGTCAAAATATTATTAAGGGTAAATAATATTTGACTTCCATATTTTTAGGAGATCAGTCTAAAAATAGCCCAGGTCCTAAAAATAAGGTCTCATCTATTTTTACCGACATGTCGCATACTTCAAGAATCTCCAAGTAGAATTCCCAAATTATGCTCCGTATGTCTAAAAATAGACATAGTCTAAAAATAGACTTTGCGCCAGAATTTGCCTGCGGGCTCACTTAGTGAAGGCGACTTCATTTCACTAAGCTCCATCATCTTGCTGCATTCTCAACAGTTTTATTTATAATAAATATTGAAGACAGAGATGACAGTAGCGGTGGTTTTCTCTCAATTGGGTTTCCACCTTAAATCCTGGTGTTCATGTGTGTTGCTTATGTGTGATGATTTATTATGTTCTTACTACACATGCTTACTGCTTACTAAACATTTGATGAATGAATGATGCATTGATCTAAGTAATTATATGAATAATAATATCTCTGGTCATACGCAAGTTTTCTTAATGATATTCGCGTGCATACATGAGTTGAGTTCATTGAAGTCACGTATGGAATTTAGTAAAGAAAAAGTAAAAGTTTTCAGTAAGCTCTAAATACTGATTCACACCCCCTCCCCCTCTCAGTATTTTTCCCAACACCATGAACTGCAACATACACCTCGGTGATCAAATGAAAGAGAAATGACCAAGGACTTGACGTACATGCAGGCAGTCTCCCCGAATGCTATGTTCAGTGTATCACGATTACAGGGTAGTAGACTCGGCTTCACATGGATAAAGGATTTCAACCTATGAGGGTCTCTGTTTATATATGCAATGGTACGGGGAGCACAAGTCTGTACTAGCAATGTCTAATGAAATATTGCAAACAATAGCTTCTAGGTTTAACGATGCCGGAACACATCACTAGCCTAGACCTCTAAGTGTGAGCGTTAAGTTTTAGTGCTTTCTTAGGTTGATTGAATTAATTTTATACTTTATCTTGAAATTATGTCTCAGTTTCAAGCCCTTGCCGAATTTAATCTCATATCTCTAATGCACAACTATATGAGAGAAAAAACATCATTTCGATTCAATGAAGAGCTTGCTATAAGAAGGATAGAGGTTCACAACAAAGCAACAATAAATCGAATGCAAAAATGACACTTTTCATTATGCTACTAACACATCCAAAGCAAAGTGAAAATCATTCTTTTGTTTTTCACTTTCTAACGAAGAAGAAAACCTACTAATGCAAAAGAAAAATTTCACTTTCAAAAAGGAAGAATGCAATATTGTTGTTATTTTCATGAATGAGAAGAAATAATGCAACATTACACTAAAAGGACAAAACAATTACTAGCTTACAGAAACTTCGAATGAAATGATCAGAACACAAAGAGACAAATCCAAAGCAAAGGAAAAACACACTCAAACCAGACATGCATTCCTTCATATAGAAAAAGGACCTTCAAGTCGACTAAATGAGAAATGTGATCCATGCTCAGGGTGATGGAGGAGAGGTCAAACAGACACTAGGAGGACAGTTCAATAATCCTACAACATGTAGAACTAATATAAGATACCAAGAAATCAGACAATAGGTTGAAAAGATGAATGAATAAACTGAATCATAACTAGCTTGGAGACTCAAGGAACATGTGGCCAAACAAACCATTGAAAAGACCTAGAAACCATAGGATGTAAAAACCACACTGATCATATGAGAGATAATCAACTGAATTTGAAAAGACAGGGACGTCAAGAACCAATAAAATGGATTAATTCAAGGAGGAAAAACCAGTTCAAAGGGTAAGATGTAATAGAAACTCAAAAAAGAGGCCTAAAATAAAACCTATAGGATTCGACATGAATGTTCAGCTATAATCTGCACTGAACAGGGAAAATCGCTCCTATGCCAAAGGCATCCTGCACCAATGGGTGCGACTGTCAAGAAAAAAGTAGCGTTAAGCAAGGAAACCAAGGAAAAGAGAAAAGGAAGCTAAAGAAAATCTAGGCTTATCACTTTGAAACTAGGTGGAGTGGATTGAAACAGTCAAATAAGAAAAAAAAAGCAGAGAAATGAAAATAGGACCAAAGCTGGATAGACAAGAAAAAATTCAAAATGAAAAACGAGAGATGACAGACACACGGATCCCTAGTATGGTCGCCAACTTGTTGTGCAGGAAAATCCTCTCTGCGAACAAAGGTGATCCCTCTATCCCTAGAGTGGGTCTAGCAACAAGGGAACACACTGAATTCCTAAATTCCTAGTTTGTAAATGAAAGATGGACGGGGACATATATCTTACCTCGGTCCAATGCTTTTGTCGTGGCACCCGGCAATGATCCTTCGATATTTTCCTTCACGCCTTGCATTCTGTTGGTGACGATGTCCATGCACCTGAACAAAGGTCAAACAAGCGATGACAACATACAATCATATACATTCATTTATAACTATTCAACTAGCCAAGGAGAGTTAAACACTTCGAACATAAATAGAAACAAATTTGGAACCAAAATCTGGTCATGTATTAGTGATATATGAAAAAGAAGTTTACAACCTTATGCCTTGACGTCGCAAACCTCCTTCGATGGGTTCAGTCAGGCACGTCTCAATAATTCATTCATCATTCGGCCCAATGGGGCAATGGGCTTAAACTCTCTCTCAAAAATGGACTCTTCTCTGCTTCAACACACCAGCTATAATTATTGACTACTCATCTAGCTGAATCAATGTGAGGAAGAAGAATTTATAGGAGAGGAGGAGGAGATTTTGGATTCCACATAAGGTGGAGGAGAGGTCTATCCCTTTGGGGAGTTTCACATTTGTAGGAACTAATAGGCCAAAGGGATAAACTCAACTTGATTCAGTGAAACAAACCATGATGACTCTGCTCATGAAGTTGTTGAGCATAGAAGCTTCGTTTCTATTTTTAAAAACTTTCCAAAAGAAGCTCGGCGTACGTGCCATTTTGAGACATAGCACCAATGGGCGTGAGGCTTAGTGTTAATTTCCTTCATGGGCATGAGGCCATAACTACCTACCAGCGCCAACCAAAAATCATATGTTTTTTAAGGTCTGCTTGAGGAATGATCAACAGAGGATATGTTCTTGACATGCTAAGGGGTGCAATGCAATGACATTTATAGAAATGTATGACAGTACATGGAAGTCACTAAAATGGTCCTCCAATATTCGGGACGGGGATTGTAGGGACAATGAAAAAATACTACGTAACACTCCTGTTGGATCATGGAATGTGAAGTACAAGGAGTTGATCTGCTTCTTGATTGCATAAGTGGTGGATCAAGTCATGAAAGTGGATTCTTTATTGCTGTGACTAAATCTGCTACATCTGCTACAAAATGATGAATGGTGATGAATCTTATAGTCTTCATATCATTCCCACACATTGGCATAATTCTTATCTATGTGAATGAATTTTTTGATGTCAAACATATAAAGAAATATTTGGATTACTAACCATTAATGAATGTCGTTAACCAACTCGAGACTACTCACCAATAATTTCAATGAGAGTCAAGATGCCTAAGTACATCTTACTAGGTACGAATAGATGTGTTGTAGTCGAGTCACTTATAAGATACAACAAACAAGGGACATTGATGTATTCCCATTGTTCGTTGGTGAGATGACTTGCCACTAAGGCATGCAAGCCTCAAGATACTAGAAAAAAAAACTCTAGTCTTGAACCCAAATAATTTGTTGATGTCGATGGGCCAGGACTTATTATAAGGGAGGCACTAATGCACCCTCCATCATTAAACATGAGTAAAAAATAATAATTTGATTACCATAGGTAAAAGATTTGTGATTGAAGCAGGGTTTATTAAAAAAAAAGGAAAAAGGACAATCAACATGTAACTGAGCAGACTAATTTTATTAATGGGTTAGGAGTGGATGGAAATGAATGGAGGTGAGTGGAAATTCAATGGAAAAATTATTGAAACATGTGACATTTTCCAGGAAAATGATTGTGGTTATGCTCAAAATGATTAGTTGGATTGAAAATTTTAGAGAGGGAAAAATGGGATTTATGGATGATAGAAATGGATTTAAAAAGTTTCATGTTTTCTTGAAAAAAACATCAGTATTTGAAAACCAATTCTGCACATAAATTGATTTCTGTTAATTCTTCAATCATCTTGGAACCTGCAAACAAAACTTGGCACTAATATTGCCATAAAAACGTAAGTGTATTCAAAGGAGAAGTGATCAATTTCTCTTGATACATATGAATAAAAAAATATGCATAGTTAAATGCCAAATAAAATAGATTCTAAGAAAATCAAATGCATGACATGTCTTATTTTGATGTCCAATTTTTGTGAGTAAGAAAAAAACATGTTAAAAAAAATCCATATTAGAAACATGTTTTAATGATCTAATGATGTTTCACAAGTCCAAATGATGAAAATTAAAAAAAATGACCATTTTTATTCTCTCAAATGTTTAATAAAACTAAATCATTGCATAGTGCTCATCGAGATATTTCCAATGACATTTGAATCGCCTCAAACAGACGTCATATGATAAAGTTATGCCATTTTGAATTTTTTAGGAAACTATGAAAAAAATTGTGTGAAGGTGCCACGTGGTAGCACCAAGGTGTTGGAAATTGGTTCAATGCTCCCCGTGTGTTTCCCGACATGGACTAACCACCTGTCATGGATCCTAACTCTAGCGGTTGTAGCAGAGGCTAAAGCCTGCAAGCTTTGGTCTAACGACAATCGTGATTCCAACAATTGGTATCAGAGCGACAGGTCTCGAGTTCGAAACTCACTTGGCTCGCGTTAGGGGGGATATTTTTGGACATTGGTTCAATGCCCCCTGTGTGTTTCGCGACATGGACTAACCGCCTCTCATGGATCCTAACTCTAGCGATTGTAGCGAAGGCTAAATCCTGTAGGTTTTGGCCTAACGAAAATCATGATTCCAACACAGGGAGTGCCACGTGGATGCTAACATGGCATGTAGACATGGCGAGTTGGCTATTCAAGGTGACATGATGGACAATAGGTCAATGAATGTGTAATATTTATCAATAATACATTGACACGTGGACCAATCCAATGTTGCCACATGGTAGTGAAATTGTTGCATAATTAAGAATTGTCAAAATTGTAGAATAGTTAACAAATTTTAGCTTTTATTTGAATTGAAATCATGGTCTTTCTCTTAAAAATTCAAAGGCTTACCAATAAAACACAATTCAAATTTGTGAAATAAAAGCCAAAAATTTTTATTAATGAGACAACAATTTGACAAATCCCTACCAAAACAAAATTCAATATTTTAGGAGAAAATCAAGTGTCTAAGTGCATTTGTCAATCAATTTCATGCCACCAAAATATTTTATTTTCAATTGAACTCATTCTCTTGCCAAAAAGAATGGATCTCACAACCAATTTATTCTATAAAAATTGGGAAAACATTGAAGATACAATTTAAAATTGTTTACTTTTCTTTTCATTTTTTATTTTTTTATTGCAAGTTGCTATAAGGTGTGTTACAACAAAATTTGTGGATCATTTTCTCACAAAATATTTGTTGGATTGAGCTGAAATTTTTTATAAAGGTTCCTATGATCCTAATGCTCCTTGACACCAAAAATTAGATCGATCCAATAGACGGATCTCGAGATATAATAGAAATTCTTGTAAACTTCAGAAATGATTTTCTCACAAACTACACATTGGATTGGGCTAAAATTGTTTATGACGGTTCTAGTAATCCTAATTCTTCTGAACACCAAAAATTAGATCTATCCAATGCACACATCTTGAGATATATGAAAAATTACTGTAGGTGATGATCTTCATTTTCTCAAAAGTCGTGAACCGATTGGGCTGAAATTTTTAGGGATTATTCATCAGAATATTATGTACTTTGTGTAAAGAAATTACAAAAATCCACTTCCTCAGTTGTGAGATATCTTCAGTTTAACTTTTTTTTACTTTTTTTTTTTTTTTTTTTTAAGAAAAATAAATTATTTTAGCAAATTTCGAGATAGATCCAATTGAAATTAGGAGATTAAATTTTAAGTATTTTTAGAATGAAAAGTGAATTTAGATCTCATATATCTTTTTAGATCTATACATTTTATTGCAAAATTTTATTTCAAGATTAACATATTTAATTTCCCTTTCTGACCTTTGAGATCACACAAGGTGCAAGAAGACAACATAGTTAGAAGTTTTGGCAATGCATTTAAAAATTCATCAAGAAGAATTGATTTCAAACCTTAAAATTCAGTGTTTCAAGCTTCATGTTTTACACAAAGAACATCACTGCCATTTTTCTCCAAGCTTTCTTGTTATCGTGATTTTTCCTGCAATTGGTTAGATGGAGTGGCTCTTACTACACCACTGAAAATTGAATAAAAATTCGAAAAATAACAATTTACAAGCTTGGGTGTATTTATGATTCTGGAAATTGATTAAAATTTGGAATGCATCAAAATGATTTTATTATTATATATAGATATAGATATGTGTGTGTGTGTGAGAAAAATTAACTATGAATGAAAACTAAAAAAATGAAATTTCATTAAGGACTGAAAAATGAATTTACATACAAAATGAAATTGCAAGTAAAAATGAAATTGAAAAATGAAATGAAATTCTAAATTTAAAACTTGATGCGAGAAAATATATATATATATATATATATATATATATATATATATATATATATATAAACAAACAGAATTCGAAATCGAAGGCTGATCCCTATGTACGCCTCCCCGGTAGAACACCAAAATGTTGAGGTAATTTAATTACTTAAATTCCTTTCCATAAATTATCAACCCGGGGGTCCATGGACTTGCGAGGCACACATGCACTATATGTGATAAATGTCGACTTCCAATTTCGAAAGTGAAATTTTGATCTATCAAATGAAAAATGACAATCATCATGAAAATAAATCTAATCTAGAAAGCAGTAAATCACACCACACTTCCAGAATTAAAAATCACACTTACACTATGAAAGAAAATCGCACCACACCTGTTGAATTAAAACACACTTGCGAGAATTGAAAGCACACATTTACATAAATGAAATAACTAATCTAAGCACACTTGCGGAAATTGAAATGAACAATATAAAGCTTTATTTCATGAATGGAAATGCACACTTGTGGAATTGAAAAACTAATCTACACACACGTTTGCATGCAATTAAAGCATACTTGAAAATGGAATGAAATAATGAAAGCAAACTTCTCAGTTACCTCTACTACAATATTCTTGTTGTGATGGGGGCACTCCATTCTTCAACAACATACCAACACCATGATAAGCACACTCAAGCTCAGATTCGCACACTCAAAATGACTTTATGTATAAATGAAAGAACAATTACATTAATCTACAAATAAACTTCTAACTAAATACTCAAACTCTATGCTATAAGCCTACTACTATCTATCTCATTACATGATCATTTCACATCTCCTTCCATGATTCTAAACTTCCCAAATTTGCATTATAAAGTTCGAGATTACAAATGAAAGGAGAAGATTCTCCTATTTATACAAAAACTTAAGCAACTACTTCATTAATGGAGATCCACCATTATCTCCTTAGATCCATAAAATTTCAACCAATTAGCTAATTATAAGACACATATCCCTTTATTCATGATTCTCCTCCATGACATATGGTTGATCCCCATCCAAATATCCTCCAAATCTTGAAGAGAATCCGAAATTGAACCTTGGAAGCAACATAAGGATGTATTGGAATCTTTCTAATCACTTACACATGCCACCAAACTCATTCCACCTTTAGGTATAAATAAATATATGTTATTTTTCTAACTTTTAATTATAAATTCACTCATAATACTAGAAATTATTAACTTTGGAAAACACTAATGTAACCCCATATAAGCATGAGAATGGAGGCTAATTTAGGGTTATGTAGTTATAGAGTTGAGAAATGTGAGTGAATAGTGGCGATGAAAGTAAAAGTGTATGACATTTTGAAGAAATTTTGGAGGCCCAACAGTCTACGTGCATGTTTAAGAAACAGGTGCACGGTCTGCGGGCTTGTGTGAGACATAGGCATGCAGATGCCATAATGTTAATTTGTGTTTGTTTTTTAGGTTGAGGGGCAATAAGTTTGATTTTTTGACATCATTGATGGCAGGTTGATGGGGCGAGAGAGAGATTGGGTGACCCTTCACATGGAGGTGGCGGAGGATCTTGTGGCGAGCCATATTTTGGCTTGATGGGGGTTATTGAAGTTTGTTCAGAACTCCATTATGTGATCACAGGACAGATTCGTGCGGTTCCAAATTCATTGTTGGGACAATGAGTGACAAATGATGGTGATGAGGAGGTCTAACCTCTCGATATCAGCTCAGGTTGATATCTACTTTTTTACTCGATTGATGCCTCATGGGGAGGATTTTCCCTATCCTTTACTAGTGAAGCATGTGGATATCCATCAGTGGGAAGATACAGAGGGGCATTGTCGGCCCAACCCTTCTGATTGATGGTTGTATCAAATTTCCCTCAATCCAGTACTTGGTAGAGCAATCAGCGCTCGCCATGATTATGAGGTTGGCAGGATCGGCTTCCATGCACAGGGTTTTAGAGTCACAGATCATAGTGTTACAACAACTACAGGTGGGCCATTTCTTTTACTGGGCTTGATTTTTTTATCGGGCATGACGTCCCAGCTGACATAGGTGAAGTGTAGGGAACTTCAAATATTTTTATACACTAGTCTATTGTGTAGCATTATGTACAAGAGGGTGATCATGCTCCACCCGTTTTTGGCAGTGCCACCACGGTCTGTCAGAGATCCACAGATTTTGCGTTGGGAGATCGTCATAGAGACCATGATGGCACAAGATCGGGCACATCGACCAACGATGCATCGTATAGCTCGATCGATGGCTACATTTGGACCTATTTTGGCTCCTGGTGCTCAAATTGGTCCACGAGACTAGTAGGGAGGGCCTCAACCCTAGATTTTCTCTTACGTAGGTACTCAAATAAAACACCCATGATGAGGATGGTACCCTACTTTTTTATGACATATGTTTTTTTTCTGCCTATGAGCTAGTGGAATCATATTTTTGTATAGAGTGAAACATATTTTTTTGATGTATATATTCGAGATGTATATATGGTGGCTCTCTTGATGTGTTCATTTCTATACTTGATGGTGTATATCATTTTTTATTTTTTATGTGTTTTTTGTATATATGTGATGGATATTTGATGCTTTTTATGGTCGATGGTATACATGTGATGCATTCCAGTCTAGGATTTTATTAGCTATGTGATCATCTATGTGATTTTGATCTCTTGGTATATGTGTGAATGTGATGTGATCAAAACTGTGGGCTAACCATTGTGCATGCAAGTATTTTCTAAAGAGGCGTGGATCACGCACCTGAAAATGTTTTATTTAGCTTTGATACAATGAGATGAGATTCAAGGAAGACATGCAGATAACATATACCTTGGAGGAATGCGTTGGCTAAAAGGTTGATGATGGTGTCATATTTTGTTTGATTGTTGGTGGTTGACCTGATACAAATTCCATTATTTAGGAACAATGTCCGATTAGAAGAGTATATGACCCAGGTTGCAACAGTAAGTTTTTACAACCATTAAGAGACACCATTAGAAAATCCATAATGGCATATTGGCAGACAATCCATCTGCGAAATAGGATGAGAGATCTCTTTAGAGTGAATCCATGATGAGATGATCATCATACATAATAAGTTATGGTGCATACATAATTATTCTAGGACTAAGGGCCATTGATGAGATTTTTTAGGCATGGCCCATCGAGATTTGATAAAATGTATGCCCCCTTGAGGAGGAAAAGTGTAACAATGTATGGGCCCTTCCATATGTCTCAAAATTCCTAGGTCTTAATTCATCTTGGGCGACATCATATCAGAGAACTAATTCTCCCTTGGTGAATGATCGAGGGGTGATGTTGGGATTAAACGGGGCTTTGAACCTCTTTTTTTGTGCTTTGTTGTGCTAGAGGGATTCTCATCACCTTTCATCGACTAGATCTAGCTAACCAATCTCTGTTCTAAATGTTTTGTGTCGATGAGGAGTTCGATAGTAGAGTGTAGTGTGGGGATTTCGTGTTTGATGGGAAGCACGACCTCCACCCCATAGACTAATTTGAAGGGTGTGGACCCTATGGATGCTTTGACCATTGTGTTGTATGCCCATAAGGCTCAGAATTCCATATGGTGGCAATTGGTTTTGTGATTTTTCACCACGCATTGTGACATTTTTTGATAACTTTGTTAACAAATTTTACCTGACAATTAGATTGGGGGTAGTATGGGGATGCAAAATTGTGGGAGAAACCAAGGTGTTGGGACAGTTGTTGGAATATTTTGTTTTCGAAATGTTTTTGGTGATCTAATACCAATTCCTTGGGTACAAATAATGTTGTGATAACATGGTTGAAGACAACCTGTGTGGGCGGTTCTTCAGTGTTGTTGTATGTAGGCATGGATTCTTCCCATTTGGTAAAATAATCGACAACCACAACTATGTATTTGTGGCTTCTAGCTGAGGGAGGATTACATGTCATGAAGTCTATTCCCTATTTGAAAAATGGGACAATGGCGATGATAGGATGTAGGGGAGCTGGAGGGGCTTGTGCCTTATGAAAATAGAATTAGCATCACTCACATTTTTTGACTGCTTGGATGTAGTCGTGAAAGAGGGTGGGATAGAAGTAACAAGCAAGGAGGATTGTTTAATCAGTGGCCATCCTCGAGAGGTGTCCACTACAATCCCCACTGTGGCATTCGTTCAGTACCTGCTCATCTTGGTCATGAGTGAGTAACCTACCCATGATGGTGTCGATGCCTTGTCGATAAAGGAAATCCCCCAGAAGAAGATAATGAGGGGCATGATGGTGTATCTGCCTTCAGTCGTCATGAGTGAGATGAGGTTTGGACCTTTGAGTTATTAAAAATATTAGGATATCATTGTATTGAGGTTCATTTATTGACACTAAGAATATACTTTCATCTGGTAGTGCATCATTTGTAGGTTTTAAAACCTGTACATAAATTATCTCCAAACGAATTCTTAAAAAAAAAAAAAAAACGAATGGCGAGAGCATAAAACATAAAAAAGATATACACAAATATTTTCCCCTGGATCCCAAAACTGGGACTACCATATTTATTTTTCATTATATTCCTTTCAATGTTACAACACATATATATACATGCTGAAGCATTCATAAACCCTAATCCATTAACCTTGGATTAGAACATAATTGTAGTTTCGTTGACTGGATCTACAAAATACCATGGAGAGAAAACCATCATGCCAAAAAACATGTGCAAATCCCATGCAAAAAACCATAGGTAGGTCGACCCACCTAATATAGGGTCCAAAATAATTTTCCCGGGACACTTCCCTAGAGCCCGTGCAGGGGGACTATCACCCCCCTGTAAACCCACCGATAAGGGAAGCTTCCACCCCCCTCTTTCGCCCGACACAACAAACAAGGGGGGATTTTGCCACCCCTGTTTCACCTGACACAATGAACAAGGGGGGATTTTGCCCCCCTGTGACCCCCCTATTTCACCCAGTGCAATGAACAAGGGGTGATTTCACCCCCGCTATGATCCCCCCACACATGCGACTATTCGTGGAAATAATATAACACACATCCAACATTCTCCCACTTGTTTTATTTTCTAGAGAGGGAGTCACATGAGAGATTATTCATTGGTCCATCTCTACAATGACCATTGATTATCTACACCAAGAAAACTTCTTAGTGCTCACATATTTTGTCAATGCATCTGCAACATTCTTCAAAGTGTCCACCTTTACCAACAACACCTTTTTGTACTCAACCATATCCCTCACAAATTTATACTGAACATCAATTTTCTTTGTCTTTCAATGATAGGCATGGTTTCTTTCCAAGAAAATTTCACTTTGGCTATCACAGTCTATCCTTATAGCTCGTTGTACCAACCCCATACTTGAACACATTCTCTGCAACCAAACTTCTTCCATGCTTGCTTGATTATTTGCCATGTATTCAACCTTTGTAGTTGAAATAGCCACTACAGACTGTCTTTTTCTCATCCAAATGACTTCCCGTCAAAATAGGTTAAACACATACCCACTTGTATATCTTCTCTGATCTAGATCTCCAGCCCAGTCTGCATCAACAAAGCCACGGATGTC
This sequence comes from Pinus albicaulis, assembly GCA_034641835.2. Classification (NCBI taxonomy): domain Eukaryota; kingdom Viridiplantae; phylum Streptophyta; class Pinopsida; order Pinales; family Pinaceae; genus Pinus; species Pinus albicaulis. The sequence goes on from JAXQQM020091364.1 coordinate 329,532, forward strand.
CAAAACTATGTCCAGTCCTGATCTTCCTTGGTAGCAAAGATCATAGTCACTAGTGCCATGCAAATACCTGAAAACCCACTTCACTGATGTTGAATTATCCTTCCCTGGTTTTGACATAAACCAACTCAATACTCCCACTACATGTACAATGTCTACTCTAGTACAAACCATTACATACATCATGCTACCGACTACACTTGCATATGGAACACAGGACATGTTGGCTTCCTCTTCTTGTGCCTTGGGACACTATTAAGAAGATAAATTTACGCCTACAAGAATAGGAACCTTCACTAATTTACTATCCTGCATATTAAACCTCTGTAGTATTGTCTCAACATACTTCCTTTGTTTTAACCGAAGCTTCCTCTTTTCCCGGTCTCGTTTAATTTCCATACACAAAATATAGTTTGAAGCACCAAGATCCTTCATGTCGAACTTGGAGTCTTATAGGATATTTTTTCACATCCAATCAAAGTGAGCCTCCTAATGGGATCAATCAACATCCTATTCCCCTTGTCATCATCTTCTACAAATCCCTAAGCATGTACCTTTCATCCCAAGGAATTTCAGCCCTAAAATACCTTATTTGAGCCAATTTGAGTACCAACGCTAACAACAAGCCTACTGGGGTGTGTTCACATACAAGTTGCTCCCCTGTGGCCAATGTTGGTCACCAACAGGTTGCTCTCCTTTGCACTTGCATTGGTTCTAGAATTATGGGAGAATGATAGGGATTCCATAGGCTTCACCTTCTAAGAGTTTCCAGAATTTGTTTCAAATACTTACCTTGGATTGACATTCAGATCATATCCTACACTAATTTTTAGTTTTCACCACTTATCCTTTGATCCTATCCCTCCAACAAAGGTGGATCTAAATATCTAGAATGGTAATTGGATAAGAATTCCCAAATTACCCCTCTCTCCTATATACTTACCCTCTCATATGAAAGAGGGAATGAATGGTTGCCTTTGGAGAGTGATTCTTCTCTTATGTTGCTACAGTAAGTAGTTATTATCCCATGCATAGGGTGACTAGAGGTGTATGTTGTGGCAAGGAAAGGACGAGTTAGCAACTTAGAGGAGCTATTCTACAAGATCGACTACTACTTATGGCTGTAATCTCCTTATATTAATATAATGCAATGGATTCTCTGTTTTCCTAAATGTGATTTTATTATTTCACTTATTTCAATACCAATTTGATCTATTGAATAAAATACTTAGATGATGCTCCCTACATCTCGTAGTTTCTTGGCTTGTGTTATCTGATTGTGCAAGATCTAATTTTGGCAGTTGGATCTGGAATTGGACCTTCCAAGCTAAACAAGGAGTGAAGCGTGTGACGGATATCAGGTAGGCCTCACTCCATCATCTATCTTTTCTAAGGAAAAGCACTAGGTTCTTTGTTTCTCTATTGTTTAGGCCAGCCACCAAACCTAGGGGAGATACCTTTGTCTGTAATCGTAAATACACTATAACAAATTGGCAACCATACTTGGGAAAAAAAATATTTTGTTTGTGGTTTTCCTTACCCTTTGTGTTCATCACCTCATTGATAGAAGTTTTTTACATCAACCAACCAACAACATACCTAGGAAGTGGCTTCATCAACCCTTTTTGCAATTTTTGTGCCAGAAATCTCTTCCCTAAGCCCAATGCTCCCCCAATGCCTCTGATAGAATGTTGCACCTCACCCTGGCCCACTCTGTCCCAACATTGCAAAGCATTGGTGCTCACTCTGCACCAGTATTGGTCCCTGATTTTGCATTAGTTTTGCATTGGTTTTTTAGCCTCTCTCTCATCACCATGCTTCCAGCTGATCATCCTTGAGTCTTAAGTGTCTTGTGGTCCCTATGAAACCTCCATTAAGTTTGCATTTGTGTTTGTTTTCCTTTTATAAGAATTTTTTTCAATTTTTATTTGTTCTTATTGTTTGGTCACTTGCAAACTTGTTTTGTTTGATTTTGTTTGAGTCCTTGTTATGAAAAGTGTAATTCAATCAATAATTGAGCATTTTCATCTTAGTTTTCTTCATTTTGAAAATTAAGTGTGGTGAAAAGAATTTTTTTTCATTTGCTATTTAAGGTTTTCATATACATTAGTTTAGGAATAGTTGCATCAGAGGGAATTATATATTTCATCTTGTTTTCTGCATTTCTTGTGTTGCATCTTGATTGTTTCTTCCCTTCCTTAGCTATATTTTCATTAAATGAGAAAATATGTCTATTCTCTCAAGCTAGATTTTTACTTTAGGGTATTCAGGTGACATTCGTGGTGAGACCCACAACAGTAACTTAATCAAAGATCAACAGTAAAATTTATTGAATCAACCTAAGGAGCATTTGTAACATTAAGACAAAAATTTAGAGGTCTGGGCTAGAGACATGCTTCAGCGTCGTTAAATGTAGGAGTTTTCATTGTTTTCCACCATTACATTACGGGGATGAAATGTCGTTCCACATATGTAAGTGTATAGGATCATTCTCTACGTACCTTTGGGTATATTGGATGGTGCTCCACGCATGAAAAGTATGTGGGAACTCTCTCACCAAAAAATTACACATTAAACATCACTACAACGGATGACACTCCCATGTACGGTCAAGTATATTTTGGGAGTCCCCACTAGGTTTTTATCGATCCATAGGTAACCGAGTTTGCCGCATTGTATACCATGGTATGTCAAACACAATATTTTGAGATATTTGCTATCATACGTTAAGTCCTTGGTTTTCCAAGATGTATATTGGAGTTCACAGTTGCTTGGTAATCCTTTATGCCTATATTACCCTCTTTTTTATTTATTTCTTTTTGTGTTAATAAAATTTATCATCCAACGTGGAAGAACAAAATTCTCCTCCCTGATGTTCGCGTATAATGACAAACAAGACTCCTCTTGCTCCAAAGGCTACTCCTCACCAACGTAAAAAACATAAGAAAATGTAAAATGTCGAATCAGGAACCTCGGGCACTACTTCTAGCCTTTCTCTTGATTCTGATCAACCATAATGATCTATTCCCTTGAGTTTCGAACCTGAGATCACATTTATCCTTGTTGGTGACACTGACACAATTGAAACAGAATTCCCTAAAACTTTGCTACCTAAGGTCATTGAACTTGACCTTCGTGAGTCAGATACTTTGTTTCCTAAGGTTATTGAACATGAGAAGCCTAAGTCATCCTCGCCTAATTTAGTGGGACCTTCCTCTTCTTTTACATTGTCTCAAACATAACCAATATACCTTGGGCCCGATGGCGAGCCTCTTCCATACAAACTTGTGAGTATTGAAGAGATTCCTCAAGAAGAGCCTTGTCCTTCTACTCCTACTCATTGGGAAGGACTCCATTTTTATCAAACTGACCCTTCTTTTTCACTTCAAAATCTGATACAAACTCATTTACATGATTCTTTGGACTTACCCATGAAGTTTTTTGAACAAAACATATTGGGATTTCTAGCCATGACTGGAACTGATTCAAGTTCCCAACTCGTGTCTACCACTATGGTTGAGATATTGAATGTCGTTTCCTCATATATGTTTGCAACATCACCAGAAATTCATTTGTATGGTGTCTCGTTCATCCCACTTGGTTATCATCATTATCTAGTACCTTTTCTGGTGAAACTTCCAATCTTTGAACCTCTCCCATGTCATCTAATCCGGGAATAATGTATGGTACTTCTCTTATGAATGCCACATAGTCTGCTCCTTTTCTCCAACTACACCTATAATAGGGCAGCGTACTGGCCCTTACATCAATGGGGAAAGCTACCCTCAACAACCTAACTCTCATTATGTTAGGTACTTTCCAACTGGATCACAATTTCCTCTACCATCTCCTCCTCCTTATGCAAGATGGAAACCTATTGTTGGTATACCTCAATATGGTAACATGCCTAATTTCAATCCTTCTGCTGCAATGGATGCCAGTGTTTGGAAACCTACCTTACCCATTCAAATTTGTTAATTTTGGGATCGATTGTTGAATACTGAAACAACACCATCTTCATCACAAATTCATATCTATCATCGAGCACCTCAACAAGCTCAAATACAAGTGATACAACCTTTACAACCTATTTCAATGGTATTTGGTTCTTCCCAGGAATCGCTTGCTCAAACTATACAAGGTACCTCATCTTCTCAACCGCTTGCATAAGGTGCTCCTCATGTTTCAACAGGTCAAATTCTTCAAAATATGGTGCAGTCTCAATCGAACTTGTCATACCAGGTGTTATTAAAAAATTGCACTTGATTGGCTGTTGATCAGAAAACTCTATGTAACTGTTTCAAACCATATTTTTACTAAAGCTTAGCCTCTTCGGTCTAAGAGGGCTTTCTCAAAGGGGTTTCTGATATTAGATAATGATAGTGTTATCACTCTAATAATTCTCAAAGTTGTGAGACTTTTTACTTTATGTTAAAGAATATCAGAGGTAACCACAAACCTACTTTTAAGCTTTAGTATCTAGCCTTCCTAATGCTCAGAGAGGGCTCTCTCTATAAGATTTAAATTTATTTTTTATATATGATTTTAGGCTAGTTATATGGGGAAAATTGGTTTTGGGGTTTTTATTTGGTTTGGTGGGGAAATCACTTATTGAGGTGGATAACTATAGATTTGTATCCCATTGGGAAAATGGAGTCAATGTGTTAAGAAATCAGATCAGGATCAAGGTCTAAAGGTAAATGTTCACAGGGAAAGATAGCAAAGTCACTTTAGATCTTCAATGGTTGATGATGAAATGGTTTTGATCGGGATAAATAACAATTAAGGGTTCTTAAATCTGGATAAGGAGTGAAAAGGCAAAGGTCAATCGAAGTCAGGGAGCAATTAAGGGTCCCTAGTCTGGATATCAATAGAAAACATTTAAATGATAATCAATCAAAACAGAGTGCTTTTAACAAATTCTAAAATATAACTCCTGATTTATTATTTATATTAAGAATATATTCATGAATGGATGGAAAACATAATAAAATTGACAAAATGACAAGTGAAATACTTCACTATAGTAGCCCAACACATGAATCCTATAATATGATGCTTTATTTCCTGTGATCCAGTCTGCTGACTTGAAATTGGTACAAAAAACCCTTCAGGTTTAGAAAAGTATAACTATAGAAATGTTCAGCAATTAATCCACCTCTAATACTTCAAATGATGAAGTATTTATACAAAAACTAGTACAAAATATCTTAAAATAAACATAGGAATTTTTCTTGGAAAATAAGCTATTTTCATGCAAGAAGATAGTGACAACTGCCTAGCAAATTGCTAGTTGTCCTATTTATTGAAATAAAATAGCTTGTTGTTTGGATTTTGGTTGCAGCTGGACCACTGAGGTGTCCCTCACACTGGTAGTTTTATATTCAATCTGCTTTTATCTTCATCTTTCATCTGATACACTTATGACCGATACACTTTGACTGTCAAATTTGTTTACTGCTGATGTAAAAAACAACAAAATCTGTTTTTATCTTTCATGCTCTATCCTCACTGTAATTTGATCTTACAGTAAATCTGTTAACTTCTCCCAGAAATCAGCTTCTGGAAATTCGATCTTCATTAACCTTCTGAAGTTTTCATCAGCTTCAGTGTACTTGGAAAATGTTGGTTTGTTAACAAAAACGTGTTTTACTTCATGCTGCAAGTAAAATGGATTTTCAAGATACTTATGCAAAATTTTCCCTTTTGGGATTCCCTACCAATTAGATTTTTTTGCCTGTTCTTTCGAAAAATTTGTCATATTTTTTTCATAATCCTCCTATTTCATCAATTTTTCATTGATTACCAGTGGATTAGGAAGGCCTTTTTGCCTTAAAATATCAAATTTTATCATGAATCTTGTAATTGCCACTTCCATGTTTTGGCACTTTTCCTCTAATTGGCTCATCAAGTTCTTCTTGGATATTAGTTTTATTACCTCAAGTATGGTCTCTGTTCTTTCTATAATCTCAATTTCATCCAATTCTTGTTTATTCTTGGAATTGAGAACTTTAATAATTTCCAAGGCCTCTTCAGGTTTTTTACCTAGCTCCTCCTTTGTTTTCTGTATTGCTTCTTTTGCTACCTTCAGTAAACCTTTCTGCTCATAAATTACTTGTATTGATGGCCAAGTATCATTGACTGATTCAATGATATTGGACCATAATTTATTTTTAATATGTGCCATAGGTTCTTTCAAATTCAATTATATTTCCATTTCTTTAAGTGTTAATTCAACCTTTTGGCCTTTTTCTCTTCAGTTTTGGCACTAATTTGTGCAAGATTTTTGGCATCTTCCATATTTTTAATCTATTCTTTCAACCTGTTTATCTCATTGGTTTGTATGGACATGTCCTGCATTGCCTTTACCAATTTACTGGCCTCATCTTATTGCTGGGATGTGGTTGCTGAAGACTCAGTAGAAGAAATTGTTGAAGAAGTTACTGGGACTGTTGTAGCTAGTGGAACATTTGGAGCTAGTTTTTCTACCAGAGTAGATGGCACTGTTGTTGTAACCATAGGAATTATAGTGGCAGGGACTTCCTATGCTTTGGTGGATTCTTTTTCTTGGACCCATTTTTCCATCTCAATCTCCATTTCTTTGATCTAGGCTGTAAGCTGCAATATGAGACTCATCATCTCACCCTTTTGATTAGATTCCTGTAAAATCTCCTTGGCCTCTGGATGCTCTGTAGGAGGGAATTTCAACTATTTCCTAAGTGCAACAATATCAACATTCTTCTTTTTAATCATTTCCACAGCAACTTTTATGTTTTGAGGGTCATACCCTACTGCAATCACTAACTCATCTAATGATTTTATTCTGATATCCTTGGCATATGATGAAACTTTTTCTAGTTTAAGCTTATCTCTTACATTTATCAAAGTATTTTGAAGCTTTTGAGCACTCATTTCTTTAGTAGTCATTGTGGAATATAGCATTTCTCTTGCTTGTTTATGGAATTCAATCTAGTCCAATAGATGAATATCCTAGACTGGCACTTCAAAATCAACCTTTTTATAATCAGTTGATGTTTTTGAAGCTGGTAATGTGGGCTGAAGCATTGTCATTAGCATTTTCTTGTTTTTGTAATCAAAGGCTGAATGCAGCCTGTTTTGTATGCTGGGAGTCTGCTTTAAGTACTGAGAGTATATTTCATTGTTTATTTCTTCATTTTTAGCTTTAATCTCTTTATACCTTTCCTTGATGTCCATATCCTTTTCTTCTATCTACTTTGATGAAGACACTTCTATACTATGTTTTTTTTTAATCAAATATGTTAGAAGTGGCTAGCTACTATTCCTCTTCAATTACTGTGGGAGGCAAAATATCTTTCTCTGGAATCTCTGTGTCAATGACCTCAACTATCTCTTTTTCTTTGCTTGCAGGATTGATCTTTGGCTTTTTACTGTACCTGAGTTTAAATTTGGTTTCTGTAGTGGTCTCAACTGTGTAAGAGCCTTCCTCCCTGTTTCTTTTTATACCTCTACCTTCCTAAGCTGGAGTCTGCAAAATGTGACTAGTATCACTTTGCTTATCAGCTTCTACCAGTGTATTCTCTAACCATTCTATTTGGTTTGATAATTTCTCAATATCAGGCCTCTTTTCATGAATGTAGGGAGTTAATTTACATTTAACTCTCATTTTTCTGATTATGCCAAAGGGATCATAATACCAAAGAAAATTACTGCTGAATCTATACTCGAAAAACTGCTTTTCTGCCTCTGGACCTACTTCTCCTTTATTGCATATGAACGAACCAACTTGATTCTTTAATTTAAATTGGGTTTTCTTCTTTGCAGACAAGAAATTTACAGCATCTGAGTTTAAAATATTTCTTATATACTCTAGAGCAAACAACCTCATGGGGACATATTTTAGCAACTTGTAAGGAATGAGGTTTGACCCATAAACCTTGATTTCATTGTGATTTTGGTATAAATACCAACCACCTATCATTCTTTATTCTGAATCCTTCCTGATCAAGGAAGTCTAGAATACAACAGATTGGGTATTTCCTTCCACATCCATCTTCTGAAGAGTTATAGGAAACTTTTTAGACTAAAAATAAAGAAACATGTGGAAAATAAATGAAGTGTACCTAGAGACACCTTTAGTAGGCAATTTGATTAGCTTTTCATGGATGCTATCAGCGATATACTGGGAAAAATTGAAGATGATTGCAGGGGGCTAGCCAGGTATAAAAATGGACAGGAAAACAAGTACTGATGCATCACCATGTTCATTAGTAAAATATCCAAGGATAAAAGATAGCATGGAAATAATGTGTTTGGTTCCTTCTAGGAATTTAGAAGAGGAATAAGGAGGTTTGAGCTTAGGAATTTCCACATATGATGGCATGAAGGTCTAAAAAATTTGAAATGTTTTGGGAAAATCCAAATCCAAATAGAACTTAGTGAGGGCTTCAATTAATAAAGGGACTTCATTAGGTTTAGGCTGTAATTAAAGCATTTGGTTGATAGATTCAGCTATAATGGTAAACAATACTTCTTTTCAAGAATTGATAATGGCTCTTTGATCTAGAGAATAATGAGATTGGCATAATTTGATAGCTTCTGGGCATTGATGGGTGTGAGGAACAACATATTTAGGAAATCTTGATTCCAAAATGAACACATCATCTGCTTGGTCCAAGGATTTCTCTTGGCTCCAACAATGGAGCTCAAGGAGGTTAAACTCAGTCATAGGATCTGTGATTTTGAATTATATATCTACCAAGGGAGTATGTTCTACATCTACAACAAGAGGTTGTAGAGAGTTAATCACAATAGTGATTTTGGATGCCATTGTTAGGTTTGATTTATCAATTTTAAACACTTTTGATCCTTAAAACTCTATTTTTAGGTCTGTGAAATACTTCTGTAAGATTAAACAGTTTAATGAAGGACTTTAAATATAACAAAGGTTCTATCTTTCACTAAAAAAGGTATAATTATGGTTATTCTAACTCAAAACTGTCAATTTTGCATAAAAACCAATTTCCTGACCTTATAGACTCAACAAAAGATCTCAAGGGTTTACTGTAGACTTTCTGTGGTAGAAAAATCTTAAAACCTTAACTTTTGTGCAAAAATGGCTTCTGGGTACTATAGAAAAGGCTTTGGATGTCTTAGAGGGTTTTTAAAGTCTGCAGATGGCTAAACTCAATCCAAATTTGCTCTAAAACAAGTCACAGCTTCAGAAACTATAAGTAATGTTCAGGGTTTGCTAAAATAATGATTTTTATGAGGCAATATGGTTGTTCCTTAGGCATACAGGCTTTAAAAAGGCTTTAATTTACAGTATAATTCTTTCAGATTGATGGATGAATTTTTTTTTGTGAAGAATACCTGTGAAATTCGGAATTTATGCTGTGAAGAAGAGTTTGCTGGGGTTAGAAAGCTTTCAAAAGCTTCTTCTAGCCTTTATATGTAGTCTGGAGGCTTCTCCAGTGTTGTAGAAGTTGATTTCAAGGATTTCTGTTAGTTTTTTTGCTAAAACAGAGGCAACAACATATTTTCTTGGTCTGGTAAGGTTTAATGAGCAAAAAATGACAACATAAGGTTTAAAATGAATGCGTTCAGGTGTTTATAAGAATTTTTAATGAATAGTAAATGCATTCACTGCCAGGCATTTAAAATTATGGATGGTTTAGGTGCGGGAGAGGGTATAACCGCCAGGTGGTTTTCGCAATGATGAAAGGTGGAAAGCGGAATCGATAGGATCGATGTGATCCAATAAAATCTAGGCATGTGGAGGAGAGAGAAAGCGTTGAATCAACTTTTATCATAAGTTTTTATTTGGTTATTGATCATGCAATGAAATTTGCAATAGGAGATTTGCACCGTTAAATTTGGCAGATAGGAGCAAACGGTCGGGATTAAATGATAAATTTGCGGGGTTGAGAGGCATGGGGCCCAGGATATATATGCAGTGGGTGTGGATTATATATTAAAACATAAGTTTTAATATATAGTTTAGATATATGAATATGATATGCAGGTGTAGGTTTCATTAACCAATGTAATGCCTATTAGTGCAAGTTTAGCATAGGCGGGGTATTTATATCAAAGGGGTAGTTTTAACCTATGGGAGTCGGGATAATATATCACTTGGGGAATAAAAAATAGGTTAAAATCTAAAATATTAGTGGAATAATAATAAAAGGAATTAAATATAATACGGGATGGAAAAGGTTAATAAGGGGCTAATATATAAAATTAATAATGAATGTGATGAGGGATAAAAATAAACTAAGTTTAATGTAAAATATAAATAAAGGGATAGTTAAGAGTCTCGATATAATATTTTTACCTTTAAACTTAGGATAAAATGTTTTTATGGGTTTTTGGGTATATTTGGGTAAAAGGGAAATTAGTCATAGGTTTTTACTTTTCTTAAGTAAAATGAATTTTACACTTAGGAAAAGGGATTTTTGTGAGTAAAACTAAATGATGATAGGGAAAAGGGAAAATGAAAGGGAAATACTGAAAATGGTGTGGATGAAGTAATTTTACAAGGGAATAACTTTTTTTAAGGAAGTTCGTAAATGAATTGACCAATTTTTTCTTATCCATGATTGTAAAAACTACTTCTGCCTACCCTTATGCTACCTTAACACTTTTTCTTCATTTACCTGGGTGCATTTGAGCTTGCAAACCCTTGTTCATTTTTCATTTAAAACAACAAACTAACTAATTATATCCTTATTTCTTCCAAGGGCTTAGATTAAACTGTTGAGCTCCTTATTTATTTTCTACCTAACTACTAATCTGCTGGCAAGATTAAACTGTTTGGCTAGATCTTTATTCTCTATCTAGTAACATGAAATTTAAAGCATGAAAAAGTCAAGATTTAGCTATTTGACTTATCATGGATTATGGCATTTTGAGCAAGCTGCACATAATGGTTTATTTTGTAGTAAAGTAATAGTAGTGGCATTTGGATTTGCATCACTTTCATGTTTTATTTTAATATCTTTTTGTTTGGGGTCCATTTTCTATTCTTTTTTATATTTTTTTCTTTTAAATACTTTGATTTTTCTTTTAGGACTTTTACCCTCTTTACATTTTTTATTTTTCTAATATGGGAAAAAAAATTGTATAAAGGAAAGTATGTACATATTACAAGACTAATCCAAGTTAATTCAAAAATTATGAATCTTATTATTATAGGACCCTAACAGATAGGACTAGATGGCTAACTCTATTTGAAAATTAACTTGATTTTTATGTATGTAGGTTGAAAAGAATGTAGGCTTGCAAACATTGGGCTAATGGAGTCAACAAATCAATAGATTCAGTGGAAAGGTTTCTTGACATGGAAGTTGAGGTAGTAAGACCCTAACAAAGGAAAATCACACATAGAACATAGGGCAACACAACCATTTCATCAATAAAGGAAGTTAGAGCATAAACATATGAATTATGAGTAATAAAAATGAAATATAATGCAAGTGGTACACATAAAAATATAGATCAGAAACACATTAAAAACTCCATGAGAATCTCACGTCTGTCAAGAAGAAGTCCTCTGTAATACTGATATCAGTCAAATTACATAAAGCAGCAATATGGTGCAAAAAATCTCCAACCCTTTACAACTTCAATAATTTACCTTTAAATAGACAATATTACAACAGGGATGATCTGCCACTAGGATAGATTCATCAAACTCTTCCTATGACACCTCTTAAAATAGAAAAACATGTCTTTTAATAAGAAAATGACATCTACGCTCTAAAGATGACCTTTTCCTAATAGGACTCAAATTCTTATTTATTACATCAGTATATATTATCTTTAAAATAGTTACATATTAGTTAAAAATAAACATCACATGTTCTAATATGCTATAACCTAATTCATCACTACTTGAAATATTAAAGACCCTCCTAATCATCTGGAACCAAACCCTATTTTTCAGGAAAGAAGGACCCTTATCTTCAACGAAGGCTTTAGCTAATGAGCTGTCTCCATTGCGTTGTCTTCAAGTCATAAATGTTTGGTGGCAAGGTCCCTTGACCTGTTGGATGTGTCCACCTATCCAAAAATACTTTTAAACTACTTAGAAACCTTCAAAAAAATCTCGCTACAAAAAGAGGGCAGTTTTGTAACATGCTTTCGTAGCGTCCAAAAAATGGCTTTTGCACTCAAAATTTCTGCTTCTTTGCTCTTCCATGGTGTCCATCATGAGATGAAACATCATCACTACCATTTTCCTTCCTGGAAAACTACAAAAAATGGTTTTAGAGGCAAAAATACAGCTACAAAAAATTTCATAGTGTTTTCCTGGCTTTAAGCCTAGGAAACGCTACGAAACTGTGAAAAATTGTGAAATTTCCAGATTTTGACCCTGTCTCAAAAAGGTAACCTCCAGCTGTAGAAAATTGGTCTTCAACATGCCATTAACCTCTTAAAACATAATCAAACTCAACTTAAGAGCCTTGAGGTGTTTCCTCTTCATTAATGATAAGTTGAGCTATGGGCTCCTCAACTACAGTCATCTTTAAGCCCTTCTTCTCCAACTCCTCATGGATCAATTCTAACTGCTCCCGGAGGTCTTTGACTTTGTCCTTCAGTTTTCTATTCCTAGATTTCAAGTGTAGGTTCATTCTTCTGATATCCTTCACCTCTCCTCTCAATGGCTGAGTCCATTTGATCAATTGTTGTGTTTTATCTAAGGTCTTTGACACACTATTAACCTGTTCTTCCCAAAATTCTTTCATCTTCTCAAACTGCACCTTCTGAACATTATGTTTCCTTGCCTCTTTCTTCAAGATTTCTATTTCATGATTTTCTAACTTCAGCTCCTCCTTAAGGACCTCAATCTCTATTTTTTCAATGATTTTCTCCTTTCCTTTCTTTTGCTTGATGACTGGATCTTGTTTTGCAGGTGATGAGAGGTCAAAGATACTTGGTGGTGGTTGAACAGTTTCAGTGAACTTTTGAGCTTATTTACTACTTTCCAAGACCTTTCTAGCATGCCTTGTAATTTCTTTCCTAGCCTGAAACATGAAACCTACATCCTCACCTTCAAACTCTAACTTCTTTACTAATTTGGCTTTCTTGAGCTTCTTTCCTCCCTCATCTATATCCTCAACTTGGACTATTGGAGTTTCTTCAATATCAATATCATGCAAAATGTCTTCTAAATTTCCCTTAGCCACTGTTTGGATTCTTGTAATCCTTTTTTTGCCATGTTTGCTCACATTTGGCTCTTTTTTTGTAGGTTTTCTCATAGTTGGCTTTTGTTTTGCAGGTGAAACAACAAGTGTATCAACTTTCTGCAATGGATTTGTTTCCATGATTACTGGTTCACTTTGCTCTGCTACTAAAAGTGATGGTATACCTCTAGGTTTAAAAGTTCTTTTAGGAGTGATGGAATCTACTTCAAAACCACTGAAAAATAGAAAAGAAGACGAGTCTCTGCCTAATATTTTTAATTCCTCTAAAACTAGCAACTTGATTAAACCATGATAAAAGAGTGAGGTTTCATTTCCTTCATATTTAGCTTGAACTTTATTTTCCATTTTTTCTAAGCTTCTGTATAAGTAAAAAGGTAGATCAAGAGATTTCTTACCAACAAAATGTAGCAGAAGCCTGAAGTGGTAAGAGTAAATCATATGATACCTCCCTTCACAGGTGAAGTAATTCTGAATGATAAGCAGTAGCTTTGAGAATTTTTCTTTCATGTAACTCCTTGGAATGGCATTTGTAAGGTCAATCTCACTATGTTTTGACTTGGTAAATTCCTTACAGTCCTGCATAGTGAATTTGAAACCTTTGAACCATTGCTCTCCTCCTCTTGGAATTACTGTTGTTGCTGCAATAGTATTTGGCATTATAGTGAGGTTCATCATTCCCACCTTTGCAACTGTCCCATTGAAATGGATGGAAAACTCCTTAGAAACCTGCACATGGCATCCTTGCAATCTTTGGCAAAACTACAAACACCCTGTTATTTTGAAAACTTCTAAGGCAGTTAGGTCTTCATTCAAAAAATTCATGTTTGATGGCTTATATTTGAGACAGTGGCCTCCTTTTTTGGTCTTCCTCTTTGTAGCCATGGTGCTTTTATATCTTTTCTTCCTCGCTTGATCAATGACACCTGCAATTTCTTGAAAATGCCAACAGCCAGCTTGGCTTGGTGAAACAACTTTCCATAGCTTAATAGCATGCAAGGATAACTCAAGGAATGAAAAAGACTCAATTGGGAAAGATTTTAAAGTTTCGATGACAACTCATGCTTTCATCATGACTCATACATGCTAAAAACAGAAGTGATGACCTCAAACATGACCATTGTACTTTGGCTTAACCCTAACTGACTTGAATGACACCCACTCTATAACTTCTAATCATTAACTGACACCTAGCACCTAATTTGAAAATACAAACACGAATACCTCCTTTCGTAGCGTACTTAGTGTATTTATGGGTAGTTTCACTACGACAGTATTAGCAGTTTCGTAGCGAAAAGTGTGTTTTTTCTGTGTAATTCGCTACGAAAGTAGGAAATCTTGGATAAAATGACCTTTTTGGATTTTTAAGCTTTGGAAATGGAATATTTCAGGAAATAATGACTGATGTGACATGAAAATACTTGAATGGGGGTGGGTTTGGACCTTAGGATAGGCTAATAAGAAAAAAATTAAATTTTTCCTTTACCAACTAATAAAATATGAACTCTAAGACCATACATTTGACAAATGAACCCCTAAAACTATGTAAAATGATGTTTCACTTTTTCTGAGTGATAACACCAGGGGCCAATACAAAATCCCATCGGGAAACAATATGGATCATATCAAGCACCTTTTCAAGGCCAACAAATCCAAACCCAATCTTTCCAGCAACTTTATCGCTACCCTAGGAAACAAACACACATGTATGTTGGTTATCATCATCCTCCATATCCTGGTAACCAAGCTCCATATCATTAGAACCCTCCTTATCCTGGAATGAAAGTACCCATTTCTCAGGCTATCCCATCTTACTCAAGATGTCCTCTCTCAGACTTTAACCAATAATTGCCTTTTGTGGCTACTTTAGAATTACCTGATTTGACATGGCTTACTAATGGCCCGATCGCTCATTCGCCTTGGTGGCTGATTATTCCCACTAAGTTTCCATCTAATATCCCAAAATTCAATGGAAATCTTGGAGAAGACCCATCGGAGCACGTTATGTCGTATCATCTATGGTATTTGTCCAACCACCTTAATGATTATTCTATTTTACTTCATATTTTCAAGCGAACGCTTACAGTTACTGCAACAAAATGGTATATTGAATTACCTAGAGAGTTGTTTCACGATTTTAGCACCATAGCTACCACCTTCCTCATCCATTTCCAGCTACCCATCAGATACAAAATTGGTGTTACACCATTTTTTGGTCATCTAACCTACTATCATTAGATGGACCCAAGTACACCATGTAAGACCAATTTTACCCTAAGTAAAATTGCTCTCACTATGTAAAATAACTTAATAAACCACATTTATTAGGTTGTTTATGGTCTAAACAGGAAACCCCAAAAGGAAATATTAAACAAACATATATTTGTTTGATTTTCCTCATGGAATAATTAATTAAACCATAATTTAATTATTATTCCTAGTCATGTTTAACCCAAAACAAAGAAATTAATTAGATAAACCTTTATTTATCTTATTATTTTCTGGGAATAATTATTTAAATCTTATTTAGATAATATTCCTTGTTAAATATGACCAAATCACCCACAAATAATTAAATAAATCATTATTTATTTGATTATCCTTCAACCACTTCCTTAAAAAGATAAATAAATCATTTATTTATTTATTATTGACAAATAAAGGGATTTGACCCAAGTCAAATGCTTTTTCCCTCCAACAAATATAATAAAATATTCCATAAAATGTGGATCTAGATTTGGTTAACATTATTTTAATCGTGCACCAAGATCTAGAATGACCCAATATTTTGTTATAAATAGGAGGGTTTTTCATACCATTCTTCACCTTTTGTTGCCTATTAGATCACTCTGGATCTATACACTTGGTCACATTCTACATTATTTGATGTGTGAGCTCCCTTTGAGTTCTATCTTTGTCTGGGTTTTCTACACCAACAAGAGAGAGAGATTCTAGATCTGAAGTGCTGAGGACTTCCAAGAACCCATCCCATTGAGGAGAATTGAAAACATCTTCTTGTTTTCCTCCCAGGTGCCCTTAATACAAAAAATTCTTTCAAAAATTGTTCTTGTCTTGTCTATTGGATATATGGAGCAAACCCTTCTTTTTACTGCTTAATGTCTTTCTATGCATAGATATGGTTTTTTGCAGCTCTTGTCTTGATCAACTAACTACAGATCTGAAGATATTGGCAGCCATATTTGATGTTAGGGCTATTAGTTATGCGTAGCTAAAGTGGTCTTTTTTCGTACACTTCGACAAAGGATTCATACTAACAACTGGAATGGAAATATTGAATAAGTTCACACAATCAGATTCCACTCATATCTCAAAATACATTCATGAGTGGAGCCATCGTTGCTAGTTGGTCAAAACTTATGTTCCCGATAAATTATTGGCAGAATTGTTTGTAAAATATTTGTTAGCTATGTATCAAATCTTTCGGTGAAAATCACATTCAAGAAATTTTTGTCGAAGCGTTTCGAACCAGCTAGTGTGGTTCATGATCAAGACAAGATGAAAAATCTAATCAGGGACTCAGCTTAAATAGATAATAAAGCTCCAATTAGCCATTGTAGAATAACGACTAGTTTGACTATAAAAAAATAAAAAATAACAGTCATATAATAATTATTATTATTATTTAGTTGAATTTCTTATATTCAAAACTTTAAAATAATAATAATAAATAAATAAAAATATAAAAAATATAAAAAATCAAAATAGAAAAATCAAAATCAAAACAAAAATAAATAAATATAAAAATATAAATAACAAATTTTAAATATAAATAATAATAATGATAATAATAAAATAAATATATTGAAAATCAATAAATATATATTATTTGAATGTAATTCAATATATTATTTGAAACTAAATTTTTATTTTTATTTATTTATTTATTTATTTATTTTCATTTTTTTTTAAACTATAAATAAATAAAAATGAAATTAAAGATAAATAATAAAAATAATAATGATAAGTAACTAAATATTAAAGAATAAATGAATAAATATATAAATAACATTAATAAGGAACCAAAACGAAGAAAGAAAAATGGGGCAATAGGAGAGGAAAAGACGGCCCAAGGAAAAACAGAAGGGAAGAAACCCAATAACTAAGAATGACGGGCAGGGATCCAGCGTTTGGTCACACTCCACCCATCATCCCTATTAAGTTTTACTGACCTCTTTTCGATTTCAAGGGCCTCCCTAAACTTTTGGTGGTGGAAATGGTCCACCCTTGCAATAACCTCAGCATCTTCAATGCAAATGTGATGCTTTGTCTTTTCAACATGCTCTGCTAAGGAAAAGGAGTGAGATCTATTATGCTTTAGTTCAGTGACATGTTCATGAATTCTTTGACTGATGGATCGACTAGTTTCACCAATGTAAGGTGTCCCACAAGAGCATGGGATCAGGTAAACACCCTTACCCTCCTTAGGGAAAATCGGGTCCTTAACTGATCTAAGCAAACTCTGAATAGTGCGGAGTGGCTTGAAGGTTGAAGAAAAATTATGTCTCCTTAGGATCCTAGCGATCTTATCAGTTATTCCTTGGATAAAAGGCAGGTGAACCCCAGATGACCTATCACAATTATCAATTTTAACCTTAGGAACTTTTTCAGCTTTTTGGAAAGCTCTAAGACATTGAACCTTGCCATAACCATTTCTAAGGAAAACATTAAGGAGATGAGATTTCTCATCTTCAAGGTGGTGCTCATCAACAATTATAAAGGCACGAGTGGCTAAGGTACTAAGAAATCCTAACTTCTAAGCATGGAAATGATGAGAGCTTGCATGTAAATACTTCTCAATGTGCATCTTCTTTCTAAAGACTTGATGAAAGAAAGAGCCTTCTTCATTCCTAGTAATAAGGGCATCAAGAAAGGGAAGGCTACCATCCACTTCAAATTCCATGGTCAACTTAATGGAATCAGACTAATCATTGAGATGATGGAAGAAAAGGTCCAAATTCTCTTTTCCATGTGGCCACACCACATAGGTGTCATCCACAAACCGTTTCCAGAGCTTAGGTTGAAAAAGGGAGGAGGAGAGGGCTCTACATTCAAAGTCTTCCATGAAAAGATTAGCCACTATCGGGGATAGGGGGGAACCCAGGGCCACACCACAAGTTTGTTCAAATAATTCACCCTCAAAATAGAAGAAGGTCAAGGTAAGACAGATCTCAACTAGATGAGCAGTATCAGGATCTGTGATCCGAGAAATGACATCAATAGCTTCCCTAATGGGGATGCTAGTGTATAATGAGACAACATCAAAACTAACAAACCTGCCATCAGGGCCCAATATGATGCCTTTCAATTCATTAATAAAAGAGGATGAGTCTTTGACAAAGGAGTCAGTACACCCCACAAGAGGCTTAAGCTTACTTGCTAAAAATTTAGCAAACAGATAATTCGGACCACCTATGGTGTTGACAATGGGTCGAAGAGGGGCCCCATTCATTTAAATTACCTTCAAATAATATATATTTATTTATTTTCAATATATATATATATATATATATTTCTAAATTTGTCTACTCCTATTATTGATACAAAAATTTACAGGGAGGTCCCAGCCTCAAAAGTTCTTGCCCAGAGTTGTAGCATTCTGACAATTATAAAGCTGATGGCTAACCAAAAAATTTCAAAAGCTAGAATTGCTACCCTATTCCGAACCATAAAAACAGTAAAATTCCACCCACACAAGGGAAACCGGCTATTAGACATAGTAGCAAAGGTCTGAGTATGTAAACTGATGAAACAAAAACGCAGAGGATCAAGCCCAAACGAGCGACTGTGAGACAAAAACCTGAGAGTGTAGCCGTGTTAAGGAATCATGGGAGTTGGTTGGCGTTTCTTCGACGATGCGGCATCCATACTCATAGGGGTCTTCAACCGCCACCTGATGTTCAACTTTTCCAACTGAGCCACCACGCTTTGGATCGCTTGGGTCAACAGGGTGGCTTGTGTCTTGAATCGTGCTGCTACAGGGCTCCTTACGCTTCAGGCTGTCAGAGGGAGGAGTGATATGTAAAGCACTGATGTTCTTCTCCATAGGTGCACAAGGAATCTAGACAGCCTCAGCCGCAGAGTCTTCATGAAATTCAATGGTGATTTTGGCTATAATGGTGGAGTGACTGAGAACACAGGGAATGCGGAGCTAAGACATGTGGGACTGAACAGGGGGGGAGAGTGGTGTAACCAGGATGTGGGGGGAGCCCCTTGCAAATGTGGACTGCCCAGACCCATGGCCTCGACCACTCTTGGTGGCTGGATAGCAGTCAGAGAGGTACTCCGAGGATTGGAAGGTCGAGCTAGAGGTGGAAGAAGAAGGCTGACGAGCAACCTGCCCCCGACTGGTGCCTCTCCTGCACCTCATTTGTTGATGCATCTAGGCATTGTGCAGCGGGCAGGCAAGGCAATGCGTGAGTCGGTAGTGCAATGGTGGGGAACACAGTCCATAGAGGAACATAGGGGAGCACAAATAGGTGGAGCCGAGACACAATCAGTGAACGAATTGGACCAGAGTTTGCAGAAAGGGCTATGAGTATAATGAATTCCCAGCATCAGCTCGATACAACACACAAGAGCACACCGCCTCCCAGTACCAGTCCAAGAGCGAGGCTTTGTTGTAGCTATGGAACAGCGCAAGCTCAGAGGAGTAGCAGAAATGAACCTGGTTTGAGGTGCCATGATAGAAATGCAGGCAGGCTGTCATGGGAGAATGAGTTGCGTTAAGGCAGCATTGAAGACACTGGCAGGGTGATAAATGCATGGCCTCGCGCGGAGCTGGGTGGCGGTGGTATATGTCCACACGCCAACCCACCATGCCTGTCCACACGCCATCATACAAAGCGATTCAATCACCCACATCTGTGGTTCAATATATTTATTTTATTATTATCATTATTAGTATTTGTATTTAAAAAAAATTATTTTTATATTTATTTTTATTTTTATTTTTATATTTTTATATTTTTCTTATTTTTATTTTTATTTTTATTTTTTTTATTTTTTTTATTTTTATTTATTTATTTATTTATTTTATTATTATTATTATTATTATTATTTAAGTTTTGAATGTAAGAAATTAAACTAAATAATAATCACTATATGATTGTTATTTTTTATTTTTTATAGTCAAACTAGCCGTTATTCTACAACGGCTAATTAGAGCTTTATTATCTATTTAAGCTGAGTCCCTGATCAGATTTTTCATCTTGTCCTGATGATGAACCACACTGGCTGGTTCGAAACGCGTCGACAAAAATTTCTCGAATGTGATTTTCACCGAAAGATTTGATATCTGCTAGCTCCTATAACAGAATATGTAACCAAAGGTGGAGTTGTGATCGAAGAGAAAGTCATTGCTTGTGCTCAATATTTGGATATGGTGTATACCCAATCGAGCATGCTCTATTATAAAATATTGAACGCTCTGAGACCTTCAAATAATTTCCCTCTTCTATCTAGTAAAGAATCTCATGTTCATGATGGCATTATTGGTTCTACTAGTTCGCAGTCGGTGAGTAAACCATCTAGTATTGCTCTCGTCGCTTCTACACAAAACCCTTAACCCCAACGTCCTAAGGCTTCTACTTTGGAGATAAATTCCATTTCATCTGACAAGGGAAAATCTCAACAACAACCTGGAATTAATATGAAAGGTAAGGGAAAGATAAAGAAAGACTCATCATCTTAGGATAAACAAAAAAAATTGTCTTTCGATGAGAAATGAAAACCTCAATATCCATGCTTGATTTTCAATGAGGAACACTTTACACATGATTTTCCGCACCACACTAAAGTTAATCAATTTCTTAAATCATCCACTTCTCTTGTTGTGTTGACCGACCCATTTCCCAATCAGGAGACCCGTATGGTTGCCTAAGACCCTTCTTCCTCTAGCACAGTTTTAATGATTTCTTCATCGAAGTTGAGATCTGATGTTATGGTGGCCACTCTAAATAAGGACTATGGTAATATGAATCCATAGATTGGTCAAATTACTAATCAGCTTGCCAAATCAGCACCACCCTCATCTGATTCTAGTACATCCCCGATTCCAATGAAATTAAATATCATACCTCCAAAGGGTGTTATTCATAATTCTACTTTCAACCCTCGTTCGAGAGTTTTCTATTATTATAACATAGTTGAAGAATTGTCTCAGTCTCCATCTTATATGTCAAATCTTGAGGTGTTGCAAAAGTGCCCTGCCCAGAAGAAGGCCTTACTATCAGCAATCAGATGTGTGGATTTGTCGGATTCCAACCTAGTGGTTTTCTCGCATGAAAAACATACCCCTCGACTTCCATCTCAGTTAGATTTTATGATTGTGTTTCTCGTCCATGGAAAAAACATTCATCTTTCTATCATCGATAAGGGAGCCTCAACCTGCATCATTTCCATGTCTTTCTAGAAAGTGATAGGCTCACCTCAACTAAGTCAATCGACCACCACATTGAAAGCCTTCAATGGAAGGACATATAAGCCTTGTGTAGATTTAAATTCCCTCCAAGTGGAACCAGGGGGAAAAACCATCTCCGTTGAAGTAGAATTTATTGACATAACTCATAATTATAACCTTCTATTAGGATGCACATGGATTTATGCTATGGCTTCTATTGTTTCAATTTATTTCCGAATGATTTCCTTTCCTCATAAAGGCGACATAATAGCCATACATAAAATCAACTTTTCGCCTTTGATTCCAATGTTACTAGAAGTGTCCCTCTTGTAGGAGAAGCCTTATATTCTTATCAACATGTTGGATTTAGATTATAGAAGGATTCATCATTTATGGTTACTGTTTCAGTCCCCCCTCCTCCCCCTTCCAACTCCTCACCTTCGGTTTCTTATATCAATATGATATCATCCTCCACAATCTTGGCTGATCCATGGATTTTACCTAATGAAACCGACATCCAAATTTTTGGTGAACAGATGTCATCCAAATTGAGCAAGATTACGAAGCTATATACTTAGCTTGTGTGTCCCATACTTTTTCTTTTATCAATTGGGTAGATTGATCATTGGATTATGGAAATCCCTCTTATCCTTTCTCACATATATTATCAATAGATGAAAGCATCATGGAGATCATGATCTCAGAAGACATGTCATGGGACGAACATCACCATTGTTCCTCCTTTCCTGATTCTATGGAGGATAATATTAGTGATGTGTATCTACCTAGTTCAATCGAAACCTTTTCAAATTTCATTTCCATTCATGAGATTGAATCTGAAAATAACCTCTCGAATATCAAAGACACCAGTCCTCTCGATATTTCAATAAAACCAGGAATAGTCAAAATTCTTTACATCAGACCATCGTATTCTTCATCTGAAGTCAAGATTTATCGATGCCTTTTCTGTGAGTTCAGAGATGTATTTTCCTGGACATACGAAGAAATGGAAGGCATCGACCAAAACATTGTGGTGCACGAGATTAAAAATGTATCTAGATTCCAAACCCATTTTGCAATTCCTTCATCCAGCTCATCCAAAGAAGGCTACTGGTATAAAAGCTTAAATTGAAAAGCTCCTATGGGATGGTTTTATCTACCCCATTACTCTAACCGATTAGGTGTCGAATTTCATCCCTATCATGAAGAAATAGGGCACGATTCGAGTATGCGTTGATTATCAGGATTTTAATCGAGCTTGTTCGAAAGAAAACTATCCAACTTCCTTTATTGACCATATTGTTGATAATTGTGCCGAATGTGAGATCTATTCATTTATGGATGGATTCTCAAGTTACAAACAAATCAACACACTCCTAGAAAACTCACCAAAGACAGCATTCATTTTTCCCTGGGGTGCTTTCGCTTATAAGAAACTCCCATTCAGACTTAAGAGCAGGAGAGCCACATTTGAATGTGCAATGTATTATTCTTTTCATGATATTAAGCATATCGTGCAACCATATTTGGATTTCTCATTGTAGGCACTATAATATTCGACTAAACCCGCAAAAATTTGTGTTTTTTGTTGGTTCTGATCGACTCCTTGGTTTCGTTATTTCCAAGAAAATTTTTTGTATCGATCCTCTTAAAGTCCAGGCAATCATAGGTTTTCCTACACCATATTCTTTCGTTAAGTTACAAAGACTCCAAGGAAAATCTAATTTATTGAGGGGGTTCGTTCCTAATTATGCCAAGTTGACTGAAGGATTTACTCACTTACTGAAAAAGAGGATTCCCTTCCATTGGGATGATGTTGTGCAAAACGAGTTTGATACCTTCAAAGACGTAATGGTTTGGGCATCTCTCTTATATCCTCCTGACTATCAGCACGATTACTTCATGTACCTCATTTCCACCATTTATACTCTAGCTATGGTGTTGGTACAATAAGACGATATTGGAAATGAACATCCCATCTATTATCATAGTTGGAATCTCAATGATATTGAGATCTGATATAATCATGTTGAAAAGTTAGGTTTTGCAATCGTTCAAGCTGTCCAGCACTTTCGCCATTATATTTTGCTTCGAAAGACTATGGTCGTTTCAACTTGCAACCGAATGACATAAATATTGTCATGCCAACTACTAGGGGGAAGGTACTCGAAATGGATAGTTATTCTCCAAGAGTTTGACTTGGAATTCATGAAATCCATGTAAAATAAATCCCTAGTCTTTGCTGAACTAATGTACGATCTCCTCTCTCTTGATATGGAATCTACATTTGAAGATTCCATCCCTGGCAAGTCATTGTTTTTTGATATCATCATCTGACCCATGGTATGGATATTTTCTGTTTTATCTCCTGACCCAAAATTTACGACCTAATACCTCTCACTCTGATAAGCAACGTATCCGCTACCAGGCCTGAAATTATCTGATTATCGACGAAACCCTTTACCAACATGGTATTGATACAATTTTACATAGGTTCCTCACCCTTGAGGAGGTCGAGAAAGTTTTGAATGATTGCCACTTAGGAGCATGTGGCAGACATTTTTCTGGTTATGTTATCACGCAAAAGATCTTAGACATTGGTTAATTTTGGCCCACCATTTTCTGAGATTGTATTCTTGCAATCTAGAAGTGTCATGCTTGCTAGATATACGATCACAAATTTCATGCTCCACCTGCTCCATTACATCCTGTTTTTGTCGTCGGTCCCTTTGCGAAATGGGGTATCGACTTTATGACATGTAACCCTCATTCGACTGAGGGCATGGTTATATCATTGTTGTTGTTGACTACTTTACTAAGTGGGACAAAGTGATGCCTACATTAAATAACACTAGCGAAATGACAACCTATGTTTTCTTTAACCACATGGTTGCTAGGCTTAGTGTTCTGCAAGCGATAGTTACACATCATAGGAAGAATTTTCATAATCATATGATGACTGAATTAACTTCCAAATTCAGACTTTCACATGAAAATTCCACTCCCTATTATCCTCAAGCTAATGCACAAGTTGAAGCTATAAATAAAGTTCTCAAGACTATGATTCAATGCATGATAGGGGTAAAAATCAGAATGGAATTCACTTCTCTATGCTGCCTTGTCGACATACTGAACCTCAGTAATGACTTCTACCAGATTCACACTGATTCAATTGGTTTACGGTTTGGAAGAGATCCTTCCCATTTAGTATGAAATTCCATCGCTAAAACAAGCCATCGAGCTTCTCCCTCCTACCTCCGTAGAAGAGGAGTGTCTTTTACACTTTACTCGACTAGATGAGATTTGTTGTGATTCCCCTCTAGTCAATAAAACTCATAAAATAGGCATTAAATTGTAATATGACAAAAGTTTCAAGCCTAAAATCTTCTTGGAAGGAGATATGGTACTCTTGTATGACCAAGAGGCCGATAAATTAGGCCTAGGAAAGTTCCAACCTATGTGGTTGGGCTCATACATTGTCAAGTGAGTCCTTGCAAAAGGTGATAATGAGTTAGTCAACCTTGATGGAATTCCACTATCAAAACCTAGAAATGGGTTGTATCTCAAAAAATACTATGATTGATCCCATGCATGGTACACTGTGTACATGATGTCTATAGGTGTGTTGAATGTGTTTACAGTGTGTTTTTTCAGAGTTTCCTATGGTTTTTCTTTTATCCTTCTTTACTTTGGTTTGCAGATTTCAACCTCTCTTGAACCATATATTGTTTATGTCGATGGCGCTAGCCATAGTACTCAGAACCTATCCTCCGCAGCGTGGGCCATATTTTCTCCAAATGGTGTGTTTGTGAGTATGCAAGGGATTATCATTGGCCTCTCTACTAACAACTGTTGGAAATATGATGCAGAGTGTTGTCCTTGATGGCAACCCACTGCTGAATGAAGATGAACTGTTGACATGTGTTGTCCTTGATGGAAATCCACCTGGTGAAGTTATTCTTGACGTGATGGACTTGTGTGTACAGAAGGCAATGAAGAAAGGATTTCAGCATGTGCTAAATCTTGATGAAAAGAGTATGTCTCTAGGTATACGCGGATTTGCCTAAGGGAAGTCGCGTATGCACGCGGGAATCAACGTGCCAAGTCGCGTATGGGCAAAAGCGCTCTTAAAATGCAAAACCAGGGGTAACCACCATGGTATTGACCCATTGTATTGGGTAATGATTCGTCTAAATGACCCCGTCCAGGAATACCATCGGAACTAATGTGGTTTTGGCTCATGGTATTGAAATTGGGTAAACCTATATAAGGAGAAGAATTTCATTGTGCAAAGCATAGGTGTGGGTGCAAGATGTCTGAGCTTGAATGAATACTTCTCTTTGGAGTATATCTGAATGGAAAGGGTTACAGTTGAATGAAAGATTTGATTATATGATGCACCGATGAAGGAGTGATGAAGAAGGGGATCTAGATCTAGATTGTACTTGTATTTGTTAGATCTGTTCATGGAAGGCTTAGATCTGAGATGAGGCGAACATCTGTCAGAGGCAAAAGGGTAAATTTGAACTGAATATCTGATCTGAAGAAGTATGCTGCTCTATAATAGTTGAAGATCTATACGCTAGTTCGCCGCAGAGGAAGCGCGTATATACGCGGCTTCACTGAAGATAAAGCGCGTATGCACAATAAAATTGGATTTGTAATTTGTACTGAAGTATACGCGGGTTTGTGTAAACGAAAGCGCGTATATACGTGACATCAGTGAAGTGAAAGCGCATATGCAAACTAGGGTTTGCTGAAGCATGGGGTATGAAACATCTGATCTGTTCTATTGTATTACTGCTATCTGATCTGGGTTTTCTGAATTGGTAAGTATCTGTTGGTGATGTATGTTTGAGCTTTAAAAGTGTGTAATGGGTCCAGTCTGAAAATTTGATGAAACGTGGCCTGCAAGTGGTGTCCTAGTGGAAGCTTTGGATCCAATGTGAAAATTGATGAAACGTGGTCCATATTGGTGCTGAGGGTTGTAGCCTTCAGTCAGGGGGTCGTAGCTCCCTTCCAGGAGAGGCTGGTAAACGAGATTGGGGGGTCGTAGCTCCCTTCCAGGAGAGACTGGTAAACGAGTTAGGGGGTTGGAGCTCCCTTCCAGGAGAGGCTGGTAAACGAGTGCAGGTGGGTGCCTACGTGCTGGTAGAGTCTGCACCAGAACATATGTTGTAAGATGTTTTCTCTATAATAAAAGATTGAAGGATGAGCAACGGCAGCGGTGGTTTTCTCCCGACTTGGGTTTCCACCTAAAAATCCTGGTGTTCATGTGTGATGCTTTGTGTGATGGTTTACACTACTCTTACTATTCATGTTTACTATTTATTAAACATCTGATGAATGAATGATGGAATGATTTAAGTGAAGATCTAATAACATAATTAGATATCTGTGTATACGCGAGTTTCATAAAGGGTATCCACGTATATACACGATTCTGTTTCAGGAAAGTAGCGTATGGGTTTTAGAAGCAAGAAAAAGTAAAAGTTTTGAATATGCAGTAAATACTGATTCACCCCCCCTCTCAGTATTTTTCCCAACAATTGGTATCAGAGCAGGTTCTTCTGCAGAAGCTTGATCGCTTGAAGGAGATCCATCGCAATGGGAAGTCAAGAAGGAGTAATGTCTATAAAGCCACCTCTATTCAATGGAAGCAATCTGATATTCTGGAAGGTACGAACAAAAGCATATCTGCAAAGTCTTGGTGCAGATGTATGGGCAATCGTGGAAGAAGGTTATCAATACCCGGCAAGTACTCCTACTGATGCTGCCGAAAGAAAGAAGTATGAAATCAATGCCAAAGCAGTGAATGTCTTATTAGGAAGCATGTCTGAATCAGAATTTGCTAAAGTGATGCAGCTACATTCAGCAAAAGAGATATGGGACAAAATCATTCTGAGCTATGAAGGAGATACAAAGGTAAAAAATGAAAAACTCCAAACTCTTAGAATCGAATATGAAAATTTGAAGATGCATAGTGATGAAAATGTTGCCAGTTTCTTTCTTCGTCTAGATGATATTGTAAATCGGATGAGAAATTTGGGAGAAACCATAACCGATACTACTCTGGTTGAAAAATTCTTAATATCCTTGACTTCAAAATTTGACTCTAAAGTTTCAGCTATTGAAGAAAGGCAAGATCTGCAAACTCTTACTATTGTTCAATTACATGGTATTCTGACTGCTTTTGAAATGAGGCAAGGAGGCCCTTCTCAAATCAAAGAAGATGCTTTTAAGGCATCAGCAAAAGGAAAAGAAAAGGAAGTTGTCAAAGAATCCAGCTATATATCTGAAGAAGAAGAAGAAGCAAATTTTGTGAGAAGACTTCAACTAGGTACCGGAAAGTTCAAAGGTAAGCTTCCTTTCAAATGTTTCAATTGTGGAAGAGTTGGTCATTATGCTAGAAAGTGTCCTTATAAAGAAACTTCGGCTAAAGGAAAAGAAGTAGCAAGAAGGAATAAGAATCGATCTAGCACAAGAAAAAGTTATTATACTAATGAAGACAGTGATGGATCATCTAATAGTGAGGAAGAATGTGAAGAAGACTTTAGACTTCTCATGGCTTTTGAACAAAGAGAAGAAAAGGATACTTTTGTGGATGCTCTAGAGGACAATGATTTTCTTGAAGAAAACAATCAACTCAAAGTAAGCCTAGAAGAAAAGAACATAATCATAGAGACTCTTGAAAGTCAGCTTGAAGCCAAGGAAAAACGCATTGAGGAATTGGAGTGTGAAGTAGTAAGTGTAAGGAAAGATAATGAGAAAGTGAAGACTCTCAATCTTAGATTTGCTAAAGGTTCAGAAACCTTAGATGAAATTATCAAGACACAATGGTCTCCTCTTGTAAAAACAGGTCTTGGATATACTGGGGAATCTTCCCAGACTTCAGCACCAAATTATCTGAAAGCAGTCACAACTGGTTCTCTTCACTCAGCCACTTAGCAAGGGAACAAAGGATCTTTACAGGTAAAGCATGATCATCTCAAATTAAGGATCACTAACAGGGAGATCCCTCAAAGAAGCAACAACCAACAGGTAAATTCAAATAGAAGATTTCATGATCGCAGAAATTTCTACTTCAATGGACAATGTTTCTCATGTCACAATTTTGGTCATAAAGTTGTTCAATGTGTTGCATATAAAACCATCATGACAAGAGAAGCAAGAAAGAAAAGGATGAATATTGAACCAAAGAAGAACACCTATAACAATTTTTCTCCTCTTCAAAACGAAGTTGAATGTACTTATTGCAATAACTTTGGTCATGAAGAATCTGAATGCAGGAGCAAGGTCCAGCCAAAAGAACATGTTCCCTCAAGCTCTAAAGTATGGAAAAAGAAAGAAATACAAGTTGAAAATTGTGGGATAGCATTATTTGCAGAAGGTGAAGAAAATCAATGGTACATTGATAGTGGGTGCTCAAGACACATGACAGGTGACAAAAGCAAACTTCTTACATATAATGCTCTAGAAAAGGAAAAGAAAGTTACATTTGGAACTGATACTCTTGCTGTAATTAAAGGAAAAGGGTCAGTATTTCTAAAAGAAAAGGTAAAGGCTAATGACGTCATGTATGTAGATGGATTAAGGCATAATTTGTTAAGTGTAAGTCAAATGTGTGATCAAGGAACAGAAGTGGTCTTTAGTTCAAAGGAATGTGTGGTTCGTGATCTTGATACAGGTAAAATCATTATAAAAGGAAAAATAAATCCTAGCAACCTGTATGTACTGAACGGTATAGATCAATGTTACTTGAGCAAGTCTTCAGAAAATTGGCTATGGCATAGAAGGCTGGGGCATCTGAGCTTCTCTCAAATCAACAAAGCAAGCAGACTTCAAGCTGTTCGTGGTCTTCCCAATATTACTCTACCAGAGAGTATCATATGCAAATCTTGCCAATTCGGTAAGCAGACCATAGTACAATTTAATGCCAAAGAAGGATCATCAAGTAAGCCTCTTGAACTCATTCATACTGACATATGTGGACCTATGAGGAAAAAGTCACCACGTGGGGAAGAATACTATATCTTATTTATTGATGATTACTCTAGAATGTGTTGGATCGGGCTCATTAAACACAAAGATGAAGCATTTGAAAAATTTCAGATCTTCAAAGCTTTAGTTGAAAATGAATTAGATCTAAAAATCAATTGTCTTAGATCTGATCGAGGAGGAGAATATACATCAAATGAATTCTTTGAATTTTGTGAACAACATGGCATAAAAAGACAATTCTCTGTAGTAGGTACTCCACAACAAAATGGCGTAGCAGAAAGAATGAATAGAACAATTCAACAAATGGCTAGAGCTATGCTCGATGATTCTGGAACTCCTGACATGTTCTGGGGAGAAGCATCACATACAGTAGCTAACATTCTCAACAAGGCTCATGTTCGGGTAAATAGTGACAAAACTCCATATGAACTCTGGTATGGTAATTCTCCATCCGTGAAGCATTTTAGAGTTTTTGGAAGTAAATGTTTTATCAAAAATAATGATGAAAAGCTTGGCAAGTTTGAACCTAGATCAGATGAAGGGATATTTCTTGGTTACTCATCTTCAAGCAAAGCATACAAATGTTACAATAAAAGGCTTCGAAAGATTGTTGAATGTCTTGATGTTGTTATTGATGAGTCTCCTGCAGCTCCTAAAGAAGAAAAACAAACAACAAAAGAAGATGATGGTGACCTATGTCCTTCTACATCAAATGATATAGACAATGGATCCAATGAAGAACCCGAAGATGATCTATCTGAAAAAGCTCCATCCAGATATGTGCAAAAGAATCATCCTGAATCTCAAATTTTGGGTGACAAGGAATCAGGTGTACGAACAAGGAGAACTCTTGTAGGATCTTCTAATCATCTGGCACTTCTATCCACAATTGAACCACACAATGTCAATCAAGCTAGCAAAGATGAATGTTGGAGGCATGCCATGAATGAAGAGCTTGATCAAATTGAAAAGAATGACACTTGGGAATTGGTACCAAGACCACATGATAAAAATGTCATTGGAACTAAATGGATTTTCAAGAACAAGTTGAATGAGAATGGGGTTGTTGTAAGAAACAAAGCTAGATTGGTCTGCAAAGGGTATACTCAACAAGAAGGTATAGACTTTGAAGAAAATTTTTCTCCTGTAGCTAGACTTGAAGCCATAAGAATGTTTCTTGCTTTTTCAAGTTATCAACAAATCAAAGTCTATCAAATGGATGTTAAATCTGCTTTTCTTAATGGTGATCTAGAAGAAGAAGTATATATAGAACAACCAGAAGGATTCATTTTGGGAAATGATGCAAATATTGTTTGTAAACTTAAAAAGGCTCTATATGGTCTCAAACAAGCTCCAAGGTCTTGGTATTATCGTCTTGACAAATATCTTCATCAACAAGGATTTTCAAAGGGATCTGCTGATAGAAACTTATACACAAAAGTTGAAAATGATAAACTATTGATTGTGGTTGTATATGTTGATGATATCATTTTTGGGAGTAATGAAGAATCCTTGAGTCAAAAATTTGCTTCTGTCATGCAGCAAGAATTTGAAATGTCCTTACTTGGAGAACTAACATTCTTTCTTGGCTTACAATTGCATCAAACTGCAGATGGTATATTCCTATCACAAGCAAAATATCTTAAGCAGATTCTGAAGAAGTATGGCATGGAAGAATGCAAACCTGTAAGTACACCAATGATAACCGGATGCAATCTCAGTTCTCATGATGATTCTCCCATGGTGAATCAACCAAAATACAGATCAATGATAGGAAGTCTACTTTATCTCACTGGAACTAGACCAGACATTATGCATGCAGTTGGGATTGTTGGACGATTCCAAGCTAATCCAAAAGAATCTCACCTTCAGGCTGTTAAAAGAATTTTCAAATATCTTCAAGGAACTCAAGACCTTGGTCTATGGTATCCAAAGAATGCTGATCTTACTCTTCATGCTTACACTGATGCAGATTGGGCTGGAAGTGTTGATGATCGGAAAAGCACTAGTGGTGGTGCATTCTATATGGGACCCCGGTTAGTATCTTGTTTTAGCAAGAAGCAAAATTCTATTGCCTTATCTACAGCAGAAGCAGAATATGTGGCTGCCGCATCTTGTTGCACTCAACTCCTTTGGATGATGAAAACCTTACAAGATTTTCAAATCAAATGTACATCTCCTGTCCCCATTAAGTGTGACAATACAAGTGCCATCAGTATTTCAAAGAATCCTGTTATGCATTCAAAGACCAAGCACATTCCCATCAAGTATCACTTCTTACGTGAACAAGTGCTTGAGAAAAAGGTGAAGTTGGAGTATGTTCCCTCCAAAGAACAAGTGGCTGATATCTTTACCAAACCTCTGCCCAGGGAAGCATTCGAGTATCTAAGATAGAAGCTGGGAGTGTTCTCTGCCAGTCAAAAGAACAAATCTGCATAAATTTAGAAGATGGTATTGGATACGCGAGTTTCCTGTAACACAGTCGCGTATATACGCGAGTTCATGCACAGAAAACCGCGTATGTCTGATTGCTGACAATTTTTGTTTGGAGTCATCTCTCTTCAGCACAACTGCAGTGCTGCTTGGTATCTCTGATACTATTGGGTATCTCTGGTGGAGTTCCAGTTCTCATATTTCTTTCTCTAATGTTTTTATAAAGATGCCTTGATGATTTGTTGGTGACAGTGTTCAGGATGCACAAACTAAGGGGGAGCCTTAGTCATATGAAAAGGATGCTTGGATGCACAGTTTCAGGGGGAGCATTAGCTTTGCTGAGTATAATGCATTGTTGGCATTATGATGGTTCTAAAATATGTTCTCTTTCTTGAGGACTTTCTGGTGTTGGCTATGAAAATTCATATTTGTTTTTTTTTGATGAAAAGGTCATGTTGAGACCCATGATGTAAAATTGTAATATTCAGTCATGTAAGGACTTGTCAAAGTTGTAAACACACTTGGTTGGGTAGCTGAGTCAATTTTTGTAAACTCACTTGGTTGGGTACTTGAGTCTCATATGTAAATCCACTTGATTGGACATTTGATGTCAGTATAAGTCTTTGGTGATAGGAAGTTCATAGAGTCATGTACTTCATTGGAAAATATGTTTGAAGATTCAGCATGAACTCAGGGGGAGCTTGGTCACTTCTGTATATATCAGATCTGCAGAATGCTTCTTCCACATGAGGAGAACAGAGGGAAATTATGTTGGTGTTTGATCAGCCCTTTGCCCTTGATGTCAAAGGGGGAGAGTGACATGGTGTTTTAATGGTGTCATTGTATTCCATGTGTTGTCCTTGATGGCAATCTACTTGATGAAGTTGTGCTTGATAGAATATGTTCTTGATGGAGTAAATCTGATGTATCTTCAGTGTGTACAGAAGGCAATGAAGAAAGGATTTCAGCATGTGCTAAATCTTGATGAAAAGATTATGTCTCTAGGAATACGCGGATTTGCCTAGGGGAAGTCGCGTATGCACGCGGGGATCAACGTGCCAAGTCGCGTATGGGAAAAAGCGCTCTTAAAATGCAAAACCAGGGGTAACCACCATGGTATTGACCCATTATATTGGGTAATGATTCGTCTAAATGACCCCGTCCAGGAATACCATCGGAATTAATGTGGTTTTGGCTCATGGTATTGAAATTGGGTAAACCTATATAAGGAGAAGAATTTCATTGTGCAAAGCATGAGCGTGGGAGCAAGATGTCTGAGCTTGAATGAATACTTCTCTTTGGAGTATATCTGAATGGAAAGGGTTATAGTTGAATGAAAGATCTGAATGTATGATGCACCGATGAAGGAGTGATGAAGAAGGGGATCTAGATCTGTATTGTACTTGTATTTGCTAGATCTGTTCATGGAAGGCTTAGATCTGAAATGAGGCGAACATCTGTCAGAGGCAAAAGGGTAAATCTGAACTGAATATCTGATCTGAAGAAGTATGCTGCTCTATAATAGTTGAAGATCTATACGCTAGTTCGCCGCAGAGGAAGCGCGTACACACGCGGCTTCGCTGAAGAGAAAGCGCGTATGCGCAATAAAATTGGCTCTGTAATTTGTACTGAAGTATACGCGGGTTTGTGTAAACAAAAGCACGTATATACGCGACATAAGTGAAGTGAAAGCGCGTATGCAAACTAGGGTTTGTTGAAGCATGGGGTATGAAACATCTGATCTGTTCTGCTGTATTACTGCTATCTGATCTGTGTTGTTTGAATTGGTAAGTATCTGTTGGTGATGTATGTTTGAGCTTAAAAGTATGTAATGGGTCCAGTCTGAAAATATGATGAAACGTGGCCTGCAAGTGGTGTCCTAGTGGAAGCTTTGGATCCAGTGTGAAAATTGATGAAACGTGGTCCATATTGGTGCTGAGGGTTGTAGCCTTCAGTCAGGGTGTGGTATCTCCCTTCCAGGTGAGGCTGGTAAACGAGATCAGGGGGTCGTAGCTCCCTTTCAGGAGAGGCTGGTAAACGAGTCAGGGGGGTTGGAGCTCCCTTCTAGGAGAGGCTGCTAAACGAGCGCAGGTGGGTGCCTGCATGCTGGTAGAAGTCTGCACCAGCACATATGTTGTAAGATGTTTTCTCTATAATAAAAGATTGAAGGCTGAGCAACGGCAGCGGTGGTTTTCTCCCGACTTGGGTTTCCACCTAAAAATCCTGGTGTTCATGTGTGATGCTTTGTGTGATGGTTTACTCTACTCTTACTGTTCATGTTTACTGTTTATTAAACATCTGATGAATGAATTATGGAATGATTTAAGGTGAAAAACTAATGACATAATTATATTTGTTAACTCTGTGATTTCCTCGTGGTATGCTTATTATATCATGGTCTGTTAATAAATGGTTGGAAACAAGAAAAAATTGTTGAATATGGGTAAATAAGTTTCACCCCCCCCTCTAGGTATTTTCCCAACAGTTAAAACTTTAGAAACGATTCTGAAGGTGGAAAAGGACAAGAAGAATACCAGGAAAAAAGTAACGAGAGATTATGCGGTTGAGTTTAAATTGAAATATGATTCAGGTATTTATATGTGAAACGCCAAACCATATGGCGACCATGATGTTGAAGCATCTTAATTACTAAATGAAGATGTTCGAGAAGGTAGGTGGTGGATATATACTTTAAATAATTAGGATATTTATGGTGAAAAATAATGATGTGTGAAGACAAAGTATTATTACTATTTGAAAAGCTATAATATTGAAACATGAATGTTGCAACTCGTGCTACCAACTTTAATTATCAGCCCGAGGTTCATACATAATTAAGAGGCATCAGCACTATATGTGAAACATACAATCAAATAATTCTTTAGCTAATATGATGTAATGTAGTTAATTTCATGAAATAAAATATTAAACTAATTTCATAAATATAAAAGCTACTTTGAAAAGAAATTAATCCTAGGCAAGAACAACAATTTGTAATTGAAATCCTGAGAGCATGAATTCAAATAAAGAAATTAATCTCATTTTTAAAAATGCATGTTCTAAGTGTTTTTTATCCTTCCTAAATCATGGATTTATATCCTATGGGTCATGATTCAAGCCTAAGATATAAAAAAATAGCTTTGGTAGCAACTCTAGTCAAGTTTACACATGCTATAGTAGTGCTACAAGAAGACCTATAAATGCTACAGGATGAGATAAATCACCGAATATCCAATTAAATCAAATGAAAATTGGATGGGACAGTTTTTTTTATTAATTAGGATGTCTTATGACTCCATTACAAGTGGAATAACTCCAAAATACCCCTATTAACACGTGCTAAAAAATAGCAGAAAATTACTAGTCTAAAAATTGGAAATTCAAGAACTAGTGATCCAATTAACCTATCAAATGCCTACCCTAATCAAGTGAAAATTAAATGGGGTAAAGTTTGTTATTATATTTAATTTTTATATGACCTAATACAATTGGAATCAACTCAAGTTAATGTTATTAACATGTTCTAAGAAATAACAGAAAATTACTACTATTTTGCTAAAAGGGACTTCTAGAAATCCTAGATTTATGAACTAGTAACCCAATCCAAGTAGCTCAATGATGAATATGACTTGTCAAATCTATTATAAGTATTCATCATGCTTTTGAATCTATAAATAACCTACAAAAAAACTCACTTTAACCATTTAACAAATATAACCTATAACAAAAGAAGCATGAACAATAAATGCATAAAGAAGAGATGTAAGTGAAAAAGACATTCAAAGGACATAAAGAAATTGTGAAAGATGGATCTGAGGCTCATGGGATGGAAAATACCAAGGAGACTCAGATTCCTATGGAAGAAACCAAGATTTAGAAGCTAAAAATGACACCAAAATTCATTATTCAAATTAATCCAAGAACATCCCTACTAGAAATGAAAGTGGAGCTGCAAAAAATAATATTTCTCCATAATAAGACTAAGAAATACATGCCCCTAGGGGAAAATTAGAATTGGTACTTATAAAAAATTATGAGGCAACATTCTCCTTGAAAGGAGGTAGCTTTACCCTCCAAAATCCCTCAAATAGTGGAGCTAGTTCTCAACGCTAGGAGTCTGCATTGAATGACAAGGAACACATTCCTAGATTTTCTCAATCAATGGAGCTCTAGAATTTCTCAATAGTTTCATGATGTTTTGTTCATTTATTCTCCAATATTGATCCTCCTGTAGTAGGGATGAATTCCCTAGATTATCTATTCTAGGATCTATTTCTCCCTATTGGTGCCTCTATTTTCCAGAGTATGTTTTTTTCAATTTTTTATGCACATGATAATTTTTATTTTTTTTCTAAAATCCAAACATTCATAATTTTATTCTTTGAAGAATAAAGGGTAGGTATTGATTTTTTGTTCCTTTAACTTTTTGGAGTTAGTTTATCACAATAATAGAGTCTACAAATAGTGATATTTTGGAAAATTTCATTTCAATTGGTAGGCCTTGTTAAAGGGATAGTTAGATGTTACACATAGGCCCCAAGCCTATTGAATATTTGTTTGATCATCAGGGAAAAATATAACCACTCTCACTCCTGCCACCCCTAATTTTTTTCAATTTTTAAGGTAAATTGAAATTATTCAATACAATTTTGGGTTAATCATATTTTATAAAAAATGCAAATTGTCAAATATTTTTTTTGGAAAAAGCATGGAAAATGATCCCATGGGAAAAATTATCCTCTGAAATTTTCCTTGTCGTTACTATATCTAGCAATAGCTTCATCTCCATCATCACTTTTTATAGATCTAATGGAGAACCTATAATTTTTTTTGGTTTATTCTTTCATCGTCATCTCATTTTATCTTATGTTTTGTAACATCCATAAATAGGTTCAAAGAATAATCCATTATTAGTTAAACTTACCATTAAAGTTTCAAATCATCATGTCCCATGCATTAATTTCATCTTTCCCTCTTTTCTACATTTCCAACTACTCAGTATTCTACCACCGAATGCATGCCCTTTTAAATTTGTGCATGGAAGTTTCACTCTCTTGGGGTCTTTGATTTCTCAAACTCAATAAACTCTTTTATATTAAAATAACTCAATATGCAATGGTTTCCATCACTGAACCACCTCTCCAATCTATCAATGCGCTTATAATAATTTATTATATGCATTCAACTTCCTCAAATTTTTGGGGGCTCTTCTCCCTATTCCTTATCATTCACATCATGAATATTTCTTATAGCCCATTTTCTCTAATATGCCTCCCTATTATGAATGACAACAATTAAAAAAATTTGTTGAAATGTAATTATCTAAGTAAATATGGTTTTATCATTAACAAAATCATGTAACCACAGGGAGTTATGTAACATAGTTTTTGTATTAAAATTATGATTTCCTGAGAGGCTTGATGTAATGTTGGAGAGCCATTCTTTACTTTGGTATAGTAATAATTCCAATCCATTGCTCCATGGAGGTTTTCTTGACACACTACGAGGGTTTTACCACATAAAATTATGTTTCTCATTTATGTGATTCAGTTTCCTATTATGTTCATTTTTCCTTTCATACTTTTCAAAATTAAACGGGATCAAATACCAAAAAGTGGTATCATAGCTATGTTATGAGGTTCATGTCACAGTTGCAAGGAAAAATTCAAAGCCTAGAGAAAGAGCTTGCATTGTGAAATTTGAAGCCAAGTCTAAAGAAGGAGCTTTATGTAT
Organism: Pinus albicaulis; assembly: GCA_034641835.2. Classification (NCBI taxonomy): domain Eukaryota; kingdom Viridiplantae; phylum Streptophyta; class Pinopsida; order Pinales; family Pinaceae; genus Pinus; species Pinus albicaulis. Next base: position 367,299 of record JAXQQM020091364.1, read on the forward strand.
GCAAATCCATTTTCTGAAGATATGTTGATGTTTGGTGTGTTGAAGAAAATTCAACATTCCTTTTTTATTTTGTAGTGCACACCCACGTTACATAAAATATGAAGGAGAGATTTTCCCGGAAAACTTGAATCATTTCACTAGAAGAAACAATATTTTTTTTCTCTGTGTAAGAAAAATGAGCAAGGTGAAATAAAAGCCATGATGAGGCCAAGAAATAGAAGTCACGTGAGAACACAAAATAAAGAAAGTTTAGCAATCTACATGAAGAAAAAGTCATTCCTATTGAAATAAAGGGAAGATATGTGTATTTGATTGTACAAAGATTCATAAACCATAGCCATTAAGAGATGCTTCTAGAAAAATCCAACATAGAACCAGCGAGTGAGGATTCAAAGATACCATAGCTGGATGAGATAGAGAAAGCATTGCTTGGTGGGTAATTATAAAGATTCAATATTCAATTTGGTGAATATTTTTTTAAAGAGTAAATAATTTTTAAATCGTTGTTGGGTAGGGTTTACTGTTTTAGATATTTTATGAATAAAATAAAAGGGAGAGCAGGGTTTCTTTGTTTGAAGAACATAATTTAATTTTTTTTAGGATATTCTAGATTTTTTTTTTTAAAGGAACAAAATTCATAATTTTAAATTGTTAACCCTAGTAGCAGAATTTTTGAAAGAAGCAAGAGGAAACTCTAGTGAACTAGTAGAAGGGAATTTAATAGAAAACCGTAGCTAAAAGAGAAAAAGAGGAGGAACCTTAGTAGTATAATTTATGAAAGAACTCAGTCATTAAATAAAGGAATCTTGAAACACCCTGTGTAGAGACGAAAAATGGATAAAATGACTAACGCTATGTTTGAGGTGGAGAAGTTCACTTGTAAGAAACTTTTTTCATTGTGGAAACTAAAGGTATGGAATTTTTTGGTACAACAAGGGTTGCACAAAGCATTAGATGGGGTTAGAAAGAAACTTATTGCATGACAAATTTGGATTGTGAAGACTTGGATGCCTGAACTCTCATTACCATCAGGTTGTGCCTGGCAGATGTAGTTCTCTTCAACATTGTTAAAGAGATCTCAGCAACAGGTTTGTGGGTAAATTGGAAAATTTTTATATGCCCAAGTCTTTAACCAACATAATCTATTTGAAGAGGCAGTTGTATAGCCTCTAGATGAAGGAATGTACTAAAATTGCAGAACACTTAAATTTAATTAATACACATATTTCTAGTTGTCAGATATGAATGTTAAATTTGAAGAATAATATAAATCCATTACCTTGTTATGCTCCTTTCCTGAGTCTTGGGATCAGTTTTTGACTTCTATCAGTTTGAGAAAAAATAAATTCTAAGAATTTGATTCTATTATGGGAGCTCTATAAGAAGTACAAATGAAGTCAAGAATTGAAACTTCCACACCAGAAGCTATGGTAGCCAGATGGTATTCCAAGGAAAGAGGAGAGAAAGCAAGAAGTTCTTCCAGATCAAATTCAAGGAGAAAGAATTGTAACTTCAAATGATGGTAATGCAACAAAATAGGGCATCTCAAGAAAGACTGTTGCAAAAGAAACGAGTTTGATGAAAACCCAAAGAAGGAGTAAAATAAAGTTGAGTCAGATATGATTGATGAAGTTTTATCAACGGAATTAGTATGATAGATGAAGATTTTCCTATTTGCAATGTTTCTCGACATTATGAAAATTGGTTCACTTCATATCAAGTTGTGAATGGTAGTTCTGTGTTTATGGATAATAATGTATCGTGTCAAACTGTTGGGATGGGAAATGTTAGAATTAAAATGTATGATGATACAATTATAACATTGAATGATGTTAGACATTTACCTGATTTGAGAAATAATTTCATTTCTTTCGGATTATTTGACTCAAAAGGTTACAATTTTACAGGTCACGTTGGAGTTTTAAAACTTTCAAAGGGAACTATGGTTGTTATGATGGCATAGAAGATCAAAAACCTTTAGAGACTCAAAGAAAGTACACAATTCAGCAAGGGAGTGAATGTATCTAAGAAGGTAGAAAAATATACTATCATATGGCATCAGCGGCTGGGTCACATGAGAGAGAAGGGCCTTCAGGTACCAACGAATCACAAATTACTTCCAAATTTGAAATAATTGATTTTGGATTTTTTCGAACATTGTGTATATGGAAAAAAATGTAGAAAAGCATTTAAAGCTGGTAATCATAATATTAAAGGAGTTTTGGACTATATTCATTATGATCTTTGGGGACCATCTCTTACAATATATTATGGAAGTGCATCTTACTCCGTAAAATGTATTGATAATTACTCCAGGAAATTTTGGGTCTATTAGTGCAAGGAGTCACTCCTTGATTACATAAGGAGTAAGCCTTACACATCATAATTAATTTCAAATTTTAAAGGGGTTGTTTGAGTGCTAGGATGGATTCTCAAATATTTTGAAATGATTTTTTATATCCTTTAAGGCTTTCATGCATTTGGAAAGTTGCGGCAAGTATAAATTGTGTGGTTAAATGGTAGTATAGGGAGCAGAGTGTACAAATGCAAGAGGATGGATAGATGGTACCTATTCTAGGAAATATTCCTATCCTAAATTAGTCACACAGCTATGATGGTGGCTCTTTACACAAATTCTATTTATGCAAAGTAACAACATTCAGAAAATAGATTGCATGTATAAATTATTCCAAAAATCCTTTGTTAAATCTTCACCGACATGCTCTATAACATACATATAATTTGCAGAAAACTGAAAGCAGATAATTTATTGTCAAATCCTTTGACAATTTCCCACTCACACCTTACTAGTTGCTGCAATTTATATTTCGAAGAAATTAACAAATAAAATAGACACACCACACATTAGATGTTCCTCGAGTCACAAAACCCTCCAACATGAAGTAAAAAAGGATTTTTATTACATTAAATCTTCAAGTAGAGAAACATCCAACCTGGAAATGGTATTTACAAATGGTATATATAGCAAGAGAGGCACCATGTCCATCTCTTCTAAAAATAAGGAAACATTACTCCTAACACTACATAGGTGTAAAAAGACATTACAACCATATCGCATCAAAATCCAACAGAAAGGGCAGATGTAGAAGAAAGAAGAGAAGAAATTTGAGCTGAAATGTTGAATGTGTTGTCATGAAGCCCCTTTCTCTATTGATTTGTCTCCTTGTGTCTTTGGTCTTTAAATAACCATTTATCTCCATTTAACAAGACCTCCAACAACCTCATAACCACATTTCACCATCACGTGTTATATAAATTTGGTTATGGGTCCTTATCCATCCTTAACTGGCTTGGAAAAATTTGCTGACAAGTGTCAAAATTCAATTAAAATAGGCGCTACTAGAAATTTCAGTAAAAACCTATAACTGTGAAAAAACTGGAATGCTACCATAATTTCAGGTAGCGCTCTATTTATTTTTTTCAAAAATACACAAAAAATGTTGAAAATCTTGTGCATAGTTATATTCCTTGACATCTAAGCCATTCTTCAAAATTGTGACTGATAAGAAAAAAGGTACTTGTATCAAAAACCTTTTTACCTTCCTTCTATTTGGGATAAAACTTCAACAAGCTTATCCAAGTTTGTTTTTTTGTGAACAACTGATATGGATCTTGTTGTTCTTGTAGTTGCTTCCTTGATAGTGGCTTTATCCTCCTTAGAACCCTTTTGTATCTTTCTTCTCTTTAAGGGCTCTGAGTGCTGCTCTGAAGGTTTTTATTTTTTCCTGGATTTCTCTATTTTTGACCCTTCAGATTTACCTTTAATATCAATGACCTCTATCATTAGGCTTGGATGATGTAGAGCCTTGGCCTTAAGCCTAAACGTATTTCTGTCTCTAGTGTGCCTCTTTCTCGTACCAACAATATGCTTGGCTTCTTATTTCTTCTTCTTACTGTTGATGTCATATCCAACATCGTTGAGGAGTTCTTCATCTGATTTTGTAGGTTGATACTCTTTCTGCATCTTCTATTGAATTTTTCTTTCAGAATTTCCAGTATCACCTGTGCTTTTTATTTATCTGTAGTTGCAGACCTTCCTCTTCGACCTCCGATGTAGACATTAGGAAAAGGAGGAACACAAGGCACTATTTTCATATATTTGGGTTTACTTGCTAAGGATCTCTCTCCTTTTTCCAACTTTCTCTATGCCTTGATTGCATAAACCTTTTCTTTTGTTCCCTTGAAATTCTTATGGATATTTTATTTTTTTCCTTTCTCTTTGTTCTTATTTCTGGAGGCTAAGGGTGTGGTTGTGAAACTGGAGGTGTAGGTGCAGGTTGGCCTACCTTGTAAAACAAAAATTGATCCCAAGTTTGATTTCTCTTCCCTAACTGTTCTTCAAGTAGAACCTTTATTAGAGCTTGCATTAGGGGAATTTTGAGGTCTAAAATGGGCCTCCTAAGAAAAATGTACAACCAAAATAAAATTTATAAGAAACAATAAGATTCAAGATGATGATGTCAACCATGGGGGATGATTCACCATTTTTTAAGTAAAAGGGTAACAAGATTAAAAAATAATAAAATAATAAAACTACTTTTTCAGCTCATATTTTCAACTTATCTCCCAAATTTTTTACTCAAATTTCCAGTGGGAGTACTTGTTGGATGCAAAAATTAATTCTTCATCTAAGGAGTACCCATGTTGCATATATTCGATAGACCCTTCTACATGAAAAATGAGAAATACATGAAAAAATGTGATTGCAATCACATTTTTCATGTATTTCTTATTTTTTTTATAGCAAGGTGCATCGAAATTATGCATAATGCATACTCATTGGATGAGGAATTAATTTTTTCATCCAACGAGTACTCCCGCTCAAAATTTGAGTAAAACCTTTGCGAGATAAGTTGAAAATAGGAGTTGAACAAGTAGCTTTTTTTTTTCCCAATAAAATTTGATGATGTAACCAAATCTTATTTTATTACTTCCACTATTATTTTATAATCTCCTTAGGATGCCCATTTTAGACCTCAAAAATCTTCTAATGATGATACAATCTATACTCTAAAACAACAGTGTGAGTTTGGACCCTTATTGACACCTTTGTTGGACTCTTCACTGATAAATATGGCGGATTTAATGCTTCATACCTACAACATGGAAAAGAAACCTCATTCCATAGAGGAATACAACTGTATACCTCCTTTCACAAGTGAGGTATATCTTGATAAGATTAATAGATTTTTCTTAGTCATTCTTAAGATAGCTCCTTAGAATTCCCCTGGTCCAATTTGGATCTCTGTGTGCATCCTTGAGGAAACTATTGAGGTCTCCTCCTATGATAACCTGCCCTTTAAACCACCTCTCTCCTTCCTGTTGAAGGTTAAAGGCTTCAACAATGGAATATTTAGAAACCTACAAGGTAAGGCCATAAATTGTGGCTTAATGTCCATTAAAAAAATTAGAAAACTATTGAGCTACTCCTAGGTGAGGGCTCCCTAATCTAGTGCACATAGAATACCACCCTGATTGGAGAAACAAGCTTCTTACCCTCGAATTTTCATCCACTAGGTCTACACCCTGTGTCTCAATTCGATATATTTTTCTACCTGTTTTAGTGATATTTAGAAAATTAATGGCTTTGTCTCTTGAAACTAATAGGTGGCATAGTTGGAGGAGTTTCACCTTACAAGTGTTGCTCGTATTCTTGTTTGAAATCTTGTCTGAAATCCAGACTCCTCCACAAACTACAACTCCAAGCAATTCAATCTCTAACAACTAAAATCTCAAATGACAGGGCTCCTGATTTTTAGGTGGTTTTAAAATAGAAACTATGGTTCATCACCCCATGAAAATTGACCTTCATTATGGAAAATATCGCTCACTATGATTTGCACCATGTGATAGCCACCATTACCTTCAGTTTGCTATGTATTTCTGTATGGAGAGCTCTAGATGGCTTGAGACAAGTGGATCTATGATGCATAGTCACCTCCATTGTCTTGTTGATTATTGGACGAAACTTCGAGCAGCACTGCTATGTGAACAACCAAACCGTTATTACGTTAAGCTTGATGACCACGATCTCCTCTATTCAGAAAAAAAGATACTTTGACATACGTTTAACTGATTTGGGGTTGACAGGCAGGACACGATGAATGGTTAAGTGCATTATTGTGGGTTGACACATATGCATTAACATATATCATGACTTGACTTCAACTAGACTGGATGCATACGACACATATAATGAGATATGAAATATTAAAAAAATATTTGAAGTGTATTTACACTACAACATGTGGATTGACAAAAGCGGATGTAGTTTTTTGTTTATTTTTAAAAAGAGAGTATGCTTCTGGAAATTACAGTAGCATTAAAAAAAAAAAAAAAAAAGAGGAATATAATAGACTTTCCAAAAGGACTAAAATTGGCTCTTCCGAAATTTCTTGTACCGACCAATTTTTTTTTGAAATTTTCAAAGTCTAATATAAAAAAAAAAAAATTAACATGGACTCATGAATTAGCAAAGAACTGTGCTAACAGGGACAATATGTTAAAAATAAATGTTAAAGTCTTTAATGTTTTTGAATAATTTAAAGCTATAGTGGAAAAGAAAACATATAAAACAATTAAATATTTAAGAATTGACAATGGTGGTGAATTTAATTCCTTAGAATTTGAACAATATTAGAAGGATGAAGGGATTTTTAGACATAAAACTATTGTCTATACACTGCAGCAAAATGGCGTTGCTCAATGTATGAACCTGACTCTTATGGAGAGAGCCAAAAGCATGATCATTAATGCTAGCCTGTAAACATATCACCCTCAGTTGTTATTAATTGTAAAATTCATGAAGAAGTTTGGTCGGGTCAGTCTTGTGATTATTCATATTTAATATTTTTTTGTTGTAATGCCTATGAAGGGTTTGTTAGACATAAAATTATTGTCTATACTCCGCAACAAAATTAAGTTGTTGAATGTATGAAACAGACTCTTATGGAGAGAGCCAAAAGCATGATAAACAATGCCAACCTGCAAAATAAATTGCGGGCAGAAGAGATATCCATTCCTTTTTATTTGGTAAAAATATCACCTTCAGTTGCTATTAATTGTAAAATTACTTAAGAATTTTGGTCGGGTCAGTCTTATTATTATTCATATTTAAGAATTTTTTGTTGTAATTCCCATGCTCTTATTCCAAAAATTAAGCGTTCTAGGTTAGACCTAGAAGAAAAATGTTGTTTCTTCGTTGGATATGATGATTTTGTGAAAGGGTATAGGTTGTGGAATCCTTCTTCACGTAAGATAGTCATTAGTAGAGATGTAACATTTAATGAATCTTCTCTTCTAAAATCAGATGTTGAAAAAGTTGAACAAGAGAAAATATCACCAAATCACCATATTCAATTGGAGACTCAATTAAGTTTTTTCAGAAAGTTGAAAGGAATAAGGGACTTATGATGAAAAAGGTGAAGATGATGTAAATGAAATTGTAGAAGTTCAAGAACCAGTTCAACAAATAGTCACTCTAAGAAGGTCTACAAGGGAAATAATAACACACACTAGGTATGAAGATGTGCTTCATCTGTTGCATTGATTACTAAAGATCAATAACCTTCTTCATATTAGGAAGCAATGGATGATGACTATAGTGGAAAATTGGAGAAGGCTATGGATGACGAAATGGATTCCTTAGGCAAGAAAAATACTTGGGATCTTACAGAACCTCGTAAAGGGAGAAGTATTATTATATGTAAATGGGTTTTCAAATTGAATCAAAATGTTGATGGAAGTATTGAATGATATAAGGCGAGGATGGCATAAAAAGGGTATTCTTAGGTAGTGTTGTAAAACCAGCTCCAGAAATAGAAGAAAAGAGAGATGAACGCCTAAGAAACAAACCATCTCGAGGGGGAAACCTCCTTTACATTACATAAATTAATAATTCCTCGATTATAAAAATGACAAAACCTCCTTCTATATATAGGATTCCATGGGGTCACAATATAATCCTAGTCGACCTAACAATAATAATGTAATGACACAAAAATAACAATATGGGGATTAAAGGGGTACAAAAATAACAATAAGGGGGCTACACTAACACAATAAGGGACTACACTAGTAATATAGGGACCTAACACGCCCCTCTCCTTCAAAAAAGTTTTTTCCTCAACGCTTGAGTAGCTCTGGATGCTTCTATATAAAATTCTCATCCTCCCATGTAGAATATTCAATGGGTAAGTTCTTCCACTTGATGAGATACTCTGAAATTTATCGATTTTGTAGCTATTGAGTTCTTGTTTCCATGACTGCTTCAGGTTCCAATATGATTTTTCCTTCCTCATCAAGTTCTGGAAATATTATTTGAACTAGAAGTTTGTCACCTAAAACCTTCTTGAAGCATGAAACATGGAAAACTGGATGCACTCGCAAAGAAGCAGGAAGCTCATATTTGTATTCCAGAGTACCAACCTTTTGCAACACCTTGTAAGGACCATAGTAATTTGGCAATAATTTATTATCCTTCTTACATTGCATGAGGGACATTTTTTTGTATAGTTGTAGTCATAAAAATAAGCAGTCTCCAACGTCAAAAATTATCTCCTTGCGATGTTGATCTACCTATTGTTTCATTTGATTTTGTGCCAAATTTAGGTTATCCTTTAACAGTTGGAGAACTTGTTGTTGATGCTCAATGTGATCTTCCACTTCTTAAACCTTAGAATTTTCTCTTAAAGATGATGTGATGGATAGTGGCTAATATCCATAAAGTGCCATAAATGGGGTCATTTTTGCTGCAGTATGGAATGAAGTGTTATACCACCATTCCTCCAGAGGTAACCACTTGACCCATTATGTTTGTTTATCAGATACAAAAAAAACGAATATATCCTTCCAAACATTTGTTCACTATCTCAGTTTGACCATCAGATTGAGGATGATAAGATGAGCTATGAGCTATTTGAGTACCCAAACAAGAAAATAATTCCATCCAAAATTTTCCAGTAAAAATGGGATCTTTGTTGCTTACAATAATCTTTGGGTTTCCATGTAGCTTTTGAATTGTTTCCATAAATGCAGTAGCAAATGTACTTTTTTTAAATGGATGATATAATGCACAAAAGTGTGCATACTTGGTAAGTCTATCAACTGCCACCATGATGACACTCTTTCCTTTAAACTTAGGTAAACCTTGCTAAAATCCATTGAAATTTCCTCCCAATGTTTACTTGGAATGGATAAAGGTTGCAGAAGACCCACGTTCTTAATTGTATCAACTTTATTTTGCTGGCAAGCCAAACATTCCGCCACAAAATTTTGAATATAAGATTTAAGGCCATCCCAAAAAAAATATTTCTTCACAATGTGGTAAGTTTTTAAAGATCTCGAGTGTCTTCCTAAAGGACAAGTGTGCCATTCCAAAAGAATCTTTTGTTTTATTTGTGAATTCTTACAAAAATATAAGCGATCTGTGTACCATAAGGAATCATTTTTCCAACTAAATGTATTAGATGTATTAGGATCTTGCTGCAAATTTTGAGTGAGTGTCCACACTTCCTCGTCCTTCTTCCATTCATCCCTTGCTTTGTTTATCCAATCAGTTTGGATAATAGAAATGGTGCAAAGCAATTCTTCCACCTCTTCATCTTTTCTTGAGAGTGCACCTGCAACAACACTTAGCTTTCGTTTTTCTAGATGATTTCAAAGTCATAACATGATATCTTTGTGACCCATTTTTGCTGCTCTTCTAAAGATAGTATTTGTTCCAAAAAGTGTTTAAGACTATCATGATCATTTTTTACCTTGAAGTGTCTTCCAATTAGGTAAGGTCACCATTTCTTAAGTGGATGCAGTATTGCCAACATTTCCTTATCATAAATATCTTTATGTGAATACTTTCATTTGATTGGATGACTTTCAAAAGAAATGGGTCTTCCTTCTTGCATCAAAAAAACACCAATTCCATTTCTTGAGGCATCACATTCCATAACAAAGGTTTTTGTGAAGTCTGGCATAGCTAATACTGGTGCTAGGCACATTGCCTCTTTAATATGTTCAAAGGCCTTAGTTTCTTCAAGAGTCCATGAAAATGCATATTTCTTCACTAATGTTGTTAGAGGTGCTGCTATTCTCCCATAATTCTTAACAATATTGCTATAATACCCTGTTAACCTGAGAAATACTTGCAACTGCTTTATGTTTGTGGGTACTTTCCATTCCTTTATGGCTTTAATTTTGTTAGGGTCTACCTTAACACCCTCGTGAGATACAATATGACCCAGATATTCCACCTCTTATACACCAAAGAAACATTTGTAGGCTTTTGCATATAATATTTTCTCCTCTATTAGTTTGAGCACCATGTCAAGATATTGAACATGATCCTTCCAAGACCTGTTGTATATTAGTATATCATAAAAAAATACTAACACAATTTTTCTAAGGAATGGTTTGAAAATGGAATTCATTAACCCATGAAATGTAGAAGGTGCATTGGTAAGGCGAAAAGGCATGGCCAAAAATTCATAATGACCCTCATGAGTTCAAAATGATGTTTTAATAATATCTTTAGTCTTCATTCTAATTTGATGATATCCTAAACAAAGATCCAACTTGGTAAAATAAATTGCTCCATGTAATTCATCGAATAATTCAACAATCACACGAATGGGAAATTTATCTTTAGTAGTGAGCTTATTTAGGTCCCTATAATCCATACTCATGCACCATGACCCATCCTCCTTGTGCACCAATACTACTGGAGTAGAGAAAGAACTTTGACTAGGTTGAATTATACCATCCTCTAACATTTCTGCAAGCATACGTTCAATTTCGCTCTTTTGGACATAAGGATATCTGTCAGGCCTAATGTTTGGAGGAACACTTCCTGGAACAAAATGAGTAGCATGATCATGGTCAATAATATGTTGGAGTCCTTTGGGAGTTTCAAACACATTGGAATTATTTCCAAAGACTCTTTGGAGATCTATAGAAATAGATGATTTAGATGTTGGAACTTCTAGTGAGCATAATTATGTAACTACGCCTTGTTGTTATTTATTCAGAAGCTTTGTCATGACATTAGAGCTTATTATCTTTACTGGCTTCCCCGCGATACCCCGTAATTCGAATTCCTTTCCTCCTGAAAAGAATTTCAAGAAAAGTTCTTGAAAATTAAAAGCCACCATCCCCAAAGATTGTAACCATTGTACTCCTAGTACAAGATCAACACCTCCCATTGGAATGGAAAGCATTGGACTATTCAATACATATTCCCCCATGGCTAGCTTGATATTATGGCATTTTATAAAGAAATTTATAGTTCCTCCATTTGCAAGCATCACTTCAAATTCTGGTGTTGGGTATAGGAAGCAATTCAATTCCTTGGCTACCTTACAATGAATAAAATTATGGGTACTACCTGAATCAATCAACACTATTACCTTTTTCTTCTTGATATGTCCTTCTATCTTGAGAGTTTGAGGAGTGGTAATTCCTGCCAATGCATTACACAATATGGTCAGACTCTTTTCTTCTTTCTCTAGAGTTGGTTACTAGTGGCTATCCTCTTCTTTTGAAGATTCTTGTTCATTTTCTTCCTTCTCTTCACAATATATGTAAAATAATTTCTTCTTAGCACACTTATGAACTTTAGTGTATTTTCTATCACAACTGTAGCAAAGCCCTTTTGTTCCTTTTTCTTCCAATTTTTGTGGTGTCAACCTTGTAGGTTTTGGAGTTCTAGGAGTAGCAACACTTCGATCTTTATAGATATGAGTGGTAGGCTTCCTTGTCACCATAATTTTACGTTCAATTTTTCTTTCCAACCTGAATGTATTCTCCAATGAATCAATTTCCCAAAGGCAAACTTAATCTTGTATGATATCCTTTAAATTACCTATGAAGACATCAATCCTATGTTCCTCTAGAATATCAGTTACCCTTATATTCTATTTTTTGAATTCCTCAATGTGCTCCACCACTGAACCCTTTTGTTTGATATTTATCAATTTTCTAAAGAAGGTGTTGCTCTTTGTATCCTCATAATGTGTTATCACTTCCTCCGTAAAAATTGACCAAGTGACCATTTTTTACAGAGAAAATCCATCGATACCATACAAATGTAATTTATTCTAAATATAAAGTTGAAATGCTTACCTTTCTATGTTTTTCACATTATTGAGATCAAAATATTGCTCCATCTATAGTATCCATGTTATGATATCCTTGCCATCAAACTTCCTCATATCGATCTTTGCAATATGGTGGGTCTTCCATCCAACTTTCGAGTTTATGAAATCACGATTAACATTTATTTTTTTCTCATCATGAGTTTCCTCTACTATATTTTCCCCATTAGGAATCATTTATTATATCAAATTTGTCAAACCTTCCTTCAAATCTTCCATGTCTTCCTTCAAACCGTCCATTTTTTCTTCCATCTCTTCCATGCTATTCTTCAAACCATTCAAACCATCCATGCTAGCTTCCATGCCTTTCTTCAAACCATCCATATTAGCTTCCATGCCCTTCTTCAAGCCATCTATCTTAGCTTCCACACCTTTCTTAAGAACTTCCATTTCATTTTTTGTTGCTTTTTGCGAGACAAAAATTTGGTGTGCTTGCTCTTATAATTTTGATATATCATGTTGCACTTTTTCATCTTCATGAGTCATAGTAGAGTATTATGAAGTCTTAATGGGTTTTGAATTCCTTTTAGGGGCATTTTATAACCCAATACTGATATCTATGCTTCAATATGCCCTTGGAATCACTTCAAACTGATTTTTCAAACAATACCTATGCAATTTGAATAAAAAATACACAATTTTTTCTTGCTTTTGAGGAGACAGATATTAAAACTGAATTATCTCTGTGATTTTGGATCTTCAATATCTAAAATTCGGTCATGTAGTAGCCCTCAGAATCTTCTTTTGAATTCCATAGGTTTGACCTGATTTAGATTCTTCAAGGAAAAGTTATGCCACATCTCCCACAATGACCTAATTATGGACTTGTTGAGTAGAGCGAACTTGTACGACATGCCACATGTCACTGTTTCCTCCTTTGGCTCTGAAATTTATATAAAGGAAGCTATAGTCTGTATAATTTCGGCTAATTTTTATAGAATTACAATCTGATGCTCAGAGAGAGAGAGTTATGACGGTTTTCCCACGATCACCTCTCTGAGATGAAATTTAGGAGCCTGAAAAAACCCTTACTTCCACAGATCATATCTCCAAAAATATTGTGAACCAAGATTTGCAATTTTTACCTGAAGTTCATCAGGACTTTGGCTTCGTGTGGTAAATATTTCAGCTTCTGAACCTTCGTAGAAAAAAATTTAAAGCGAAAATTTGACGATGACCTGTTTGGAGAAACGAAATCCTAGAATCCAAAGCTCTCATAACAAATGTTATTAAACCAGCTCCAAAAATAGAAGAAAAGAGACATCAACGCCTTATAAATAAGCCACTTCGAGGGGGAAACCTCATTTAAATTACATAAATGAAAATTTCTATGATTATAAAAATGACAAAACCTCCTTCTATATATAGGAGTCCATGGGGTCACAATATAGTCCTAGCCGACCTAACAATAATAGTGTAAGGGCACAATAATAACAATATGGGGGTTACAGGGGTAAAACAATAACAATAAGGGGGCTACACTAACACAATAAGGGACTACACTAGTAGTATAGGGACCTAACAGGTAGACGGTATTGACTTTCATGAGATTTTTTCACTAACAATAAAACTTGTTTCTATTTATATTGTGTTGGCACTAATTGTATTACTTGATCTTGAGTTAGAACAATTAGATGTTAAAACAAATTTTCTTCACGGATATTTGGATGGAGAGATCTATATGGAACAACCAAAAGGTGTTGTGCATGGTCACAATGAAAGTTTAGTTTGCAAGCTTAGAAAATCATTGTATAGCATGAGGAGGTCTCCGAGGAAATGGCACAAGAAGTTTGATTCCTTCATGATGATCTAGAACTTCACTAGAAGTGAGTATGATCATTTTGTGTAGTTTCATTTTTTCAATGGAATATTCATTATCTTTGTTTCCATGTTGACAATATGATTATTGCAAGAAAAATAATGGAAGGAATCAACAAGTTAAAGGCTCAACTTTCTAGGAAATTTAATATGAAAGATATTGGAGTTGCAAAACATATCTTTGGCATGTATGATCAGAATGTGGATCAAGGGCAAAAATTAGCTCAAAAATGAAAGTTCTCATAATTGCACCAAAATAGAACGATAGCGATCAACCTGTCACGAAGAATCCAATGCAACTCGTTTTGTTTAAATCCAAGTTCGGATGAAGGAGTTATGGTTTGTTGATTGTCGTTCACAACATGTAAATTTTTAAAAAATTATTGTAGAATAGGTACAGTTGGAAGTCCAGTCAGCATGCAGAGAATCTTCTTCAGTTTTTGTCCAATGGGATTGTGATAAGTGTCACTACAGGATTCGCCAAGTTGGTTTGTGAAGGTAAAATTTCCCAATGTCCTCTAAGGTTGAATGTAGGTTCATGATTTTTATGTGGTGGAAAATATTTTTATTATTATTAAGGTTGGATTATATATATATGTGTGTGTGTGTGTGTGTGTGTGTGTGTGTGTGTGTGTGTGTGTGTGTGGTTTAATAATCATATATTATATTACAATTTATATATATTAATATTTTATTTATTTCAAACCTTATTTATTTTTAATTCCACATATATATCATTTTAATAACCCAAATTCCAAGGTTTATATAATACGTTGGGTTATTTGTTCAAAAATTTTGGCATTATTCCATGGTGAATCAAACATTAATGTTGGTGCGCATTAGATAGTGGAGAATTAAAAATGAGTGACAAAGGTTGTTGTGCGTTAACCAAAGTTTCGATGGCGGATTATCAAAGGATTTGGAGGAGTATATCACATGGTTTTTTATGTGCAAAACACATATGTATGAGGGGCGGGGTCGAGGTTCAACCCCTTGACCTCCCCCACTCCACTCTGTTATTCTACCAATGTGCCACCACCATAAGACTTGAAAATGAAGGCACCTAAATTTTATTTGAGTTTGATGCACATACAGTGGTGGGAACAGAGGGGGCCAGCCCCACAGGGCAGCCCTCCTCCACAAGACCTTACCATATGCCTAGATTCTAAGCGCCTAAGTTAAATGTGTTTAATGTGTGCTTATCCCTCCACTAATCTGTAGTTATCCATTAATTAATAATAATATTAAGTTGGCGGAATTTTAGCAACCACCTCCAAATCTGACGCCACTTCGAGATTTGGTGGAGCTAACTGGCAGTTTTCCAGATTTAGAGGCAAAATGTAGGGGAAACTTTAATGAGGCCTATCTTGAGACATTTTGGACCCATTTGGGCTCAGGAATAAACATTCCTAGTATATTTGCATGTTATTAATCCATTGGAATAAATTTCAGAGGCATAAGAGCTCATCTATAGGTATTTCTGGTCACTTGAATAGTTTTGAAGCTGAGGCCCACCACGAGGGAAGGCCCTGCCCAGATCATATGAAGACCAAATGGAGTGAATTAATAGTCAATTTTTGATGTATTTGATGCTCTCAACATAGTGGTACATTTTTCAGAGGCGTTGGAGTACATCCGAAGGTGATTTTTTCACTTTGGAGATTAAACAAGCCCATGGCCACCGAGTTTGGAGCTCAAGCCTAGAGGAGCTAGGAACCAAATTCAGAGATTGGATAGTCATTTTCGGGGTATTTGAGTATTATGAAGCCAATGGAATAGTCAAAAAATCCATTGGAGTAATATTGATGCTTCTAATTAGACATTTTATTCATAATCCCAAGAGGGCCTAACTAGTTATAACAGGTCCATGGAGATGTAGCCCAGGAGGGGTGAACTCCATTATCATATATACTATTATGTGATTGTTTTGAGTTGTGTTTATGCATTTAATTTCTTTTTTATGATTTTTTAAAAACTAATTAACTCATAATTTAATCCTCGAAAACACATGAAACTACACACATAAACCCCTTCACAAATGGTCATGATGAACCGATCCTTAAACACATTTTTAATACTGATGAGGGAGCTTTCATAGCGATAACAAGTTTACCCATATTCGCGTCAAGTTGGTATCAAATCTTTAGTTTATCTCATTTTAGCCAAGGTTAGCTAGAAGAATTATATATTGGTTCTATAGATATTAGTTGTTGAATTTGTGCAATGAGAATTTAACAGTTTGCCAAGTTTATGTGTGAAGGAGAAGGTCAAAATTAAGATCTGAAGTCTCAAATAACATCAAATAACTTTGTATGCATAGCATGTATGATGGAAGCTTCATTAAGCAATGCTTCTAGTAAATCTTCCTCAGAAAAACTCTTTGATAAAGAAATGTTGCAGACGCTCTACATCATTATTGATAGGATCCAAGAGAAGTATGAAGATAAGAGGGAGAGAATAAAACTTCAAGATAAGTTCAATGCCACGAAGGAGGAGAAGCAAGAGAGTCTTGAGAAGACTCATGAGATGGAGACTCAACTCCATATTGAAAATGAGAACCTTGAAAAGTTGCATGAGATAGAGACTCAACTCAACGATGCCAAGGAAGCCTTAGCCAAGCATGTGCTTGAAAAAGAGGTATGAAATTCTATTTTATATTCAATTTCCTCTCAAAATGAATGTGTAGGATATTTTGAAAGACACACTAGAGGAATAGGGTCAAAATTATTGATGAATATGGGCTATGAAGGTAAAGGGTTAGGAAAACATGTACAAGGCATAGTTGAGCCAATTTTTGTTGAGCAAAGGCCTACGTATTTGGGTCTTGGTTATGGACAACATGATGGAGAAAGCTCTAAAGCCAAGGAGGCACATGAAGGTGTTCCAAGAAGAACTTTCATTTCATGTTCATTACCTCTAGATTGTGAAGATTGTGTTCATGAGGAATGAAAAAGGTTTACACCCACTTTGCAAGAATGTGCTCATAAGCATGCAGCTAATGAGAATGGTGGAAAAGAGGATGTTGAAAGCTCTAAAGTTGTTGAATGCATTGTTGGTATTCCAAATAAAGTCACTTCCTCATAAAATTCACCTCCTCGAGAAGGCGACAAAGGTGAATGTTCAAAGTATAAATCTACTTTTAATCAAGTTTCTTTTAATTATGCTAAACATGGCAAATTCTCACATAAGATTTGGAGAAAATTTGCATGTTCCTTTTGTGGTTTGGATAACCAAAATGTTTCCAGATGTTGGAAGAAGATACCCACGAACAAGAAACTTTCAAAGCGAAGGAGGCAAAAATCCAAAGACAAAGAAAACCATGCTGAAAAGAAGACGCAATTTTTTTGCGCTCATTTTCATAAGCAAGGTCATCTTGTAGACAAGTGTTGGACTTTGTATCCAGCAAGTCATCCATGACATTTGAAGAAGGTGGAGAAAGAGAATGGCAAGAATGGAAAAGAGGATTCCGTAATTGATGTGGGTCAAGATGATTGACATGATGATGTGGAATTGAAAGAAGTGCCATTGAAATGGTTTGGTAAGAGATGGTTAGATTTATTATCCAATTAAGGCTTTGCATGTATTTTCATATTGATGCATTCTTTGCCAATTGAATGCATGTTGCATTATACGCCAAGAAGGTGATTAAAAGTCGAGTATGCTGACTCACTTTATTGCACCAAAAAATTGTTCATTTCAGATTTAAGTACATGTACATATGAATGGAGTTATTGTACTTATGATTATGCTTGTGGGAGAGTTGAATAACTGTATACATGCATGAGAGTTTGTGTATATGAATAGTGGAATTTTGATGATTTCATTGTGCTTAAACATGCATGAGTAATTGAATTGTGTTGGTTGATTACTTTGTTTAACATGTATGTTCTCAACTTGACAGTGTTGATCATTTGCACATGCATGAGTGTCGACTTGTGTTGATTGATTTTCTATTACACACATGTCATACCGACTTAGAAGAGTTGATTTTGTCTCCAAATATGCAAAGGGAGATGTTGACGGAGTGTTTCATGAAATGTGAAACTATTTTTGTTTGGCAAAAAGAATCGTCAATTTATTACACATGCTTATGCTTGAATTGAGAGTCATTTGTTTGAAGAGGCATGTTTTTGCGGACTTGTGCTTGGTTGATGATTTTGACACCAAGAAGTGAGAGTACATGGTGATGTTCACATGATGTGAAATTTGTTGCTTTGAAGGAACAAGAGGATATGTCGTCAAGCTATGTTTCTTGCACATGTGTTTGTGACAAGATGTCAAAGAGTTTGCAACCATTGTAAACTATTTTATGTGTTGAAACCAAGAAGATACGGATATAGTGAATACATTCTTCCAAATGTGGAATTTGGAACTGTGGAGGTAAAATAATGGTCATTTATTTGCTTATTATTACTGATGATTGGAACTTATTGTTGTAGTTCACTCATTGTTCAAAGGAGGAACAATATTCTCAGTGGGAAGAAACTGAGGAATCAATTTGGTACATAAAAAGTGTTATATCAACAATAAATGAGCAAGTGTTGGTTTGGGTTAGTAACAAGAGGAGAATAGTGGTTGAAGAGCCAAGCCATTTGCAAGGTAAGGCAAAGCATGTCAGTGGACAAGAGGTTGTAAAAGAGATTTATCCAAGTAGAATAAAGACGATAGAACTTGGGAAACATAAGAGTTTTCAACACTCATGAGATAACTAGCTTTTGTGGGAAGATGTGATCGGAATCTGCATTAGGGGGGAAAATTAGCTCAAAAATGAAAGTGCTCAGAGTTTCACCAAACTAGAACGAAAACGACTGGACCATCTCTAGGAATCCAACGCAACTTGTTTCGCTTAAAACCGAGTTTGGATGAAGGAGTTATGGTATGCTGATCGTCGTTCACAACAGACAATTTTTTAGAAAAAATATTTCAAAATAGGTACAGTTGATGACATGGCAACCCAATCAACATGCAAAGAATCTTCTTCAATTTTTTTCCACTGAGACTGTGAAAAGTTTCACTGCGGGATTCTCCAGTTTGGTTTGTGAAGGTAAAAATTGCCCAATGTCCTCCAAGGTTGAATGTGGGTTCATGATTTTTACGTGTTGGAAAATATTTTATTATTATTAAGGTTGGATTAAATTATATATATATATATATATATGGGGTTTAATAATCGTATACTATATTACAATTTTTATATATTAATATTTTATTTATTTCAACCTTAGTTATTTTTAACTCCACATATATATCATTTTAACAACCAAAATTCCAAGGTTTATTTAATACGTTAGGTTATTTCTTTAAACGTTATGGCATTATTCCATGGTGAATCAAACATTAACGTTGGTGGGAATTAAATAGTGGAGGAATAAAAATGAATTACGAAGGTTATTATGCGTTAACCAAAGTTTCGATGGCGGATTATCAAAGGATTTGGAGGCATATATTATGTGGTTTTTTATGTGCAAAAAACATATGTATGAGGGGCGGGGCGGGGCCGGGGTTCAACTCCTTGACCTCCCCCACTCCACTCCACTATTATACCAATGTGCCACCACCATAAGAATTAATTGAAAATGAGGGCGCCTATATTTTATTTGAGTTTGATGCACATCAAGTGGTGGGAACAGAGGGGGCCAGCCCCATGGGGCAGCTCTCCTCCACAAGACCTTACTATATGCCCAAATTCTAAGCACCTAAGTTAATTGCGTTTAGTGTGTGCTTATCCCTCCAATAATTTGTAGTTATCATTTAATTAATCATGAGGTTAAGTTGGCAGAATTTTAGCAACCACCTCCAAATCTGGTGCCACTTATAGATTTGGTGGGGCTAACTAGCAATTTTCTAGATTTAGAAGTAGAATCTGGGGGAAAATTTAATGAGACCTATCTTGAGCAATTTTCATCCAATTTTGGCTCAGGAATAGTCATCCCTAGCGGATTGGTATTCTATGAATCCATTGTAATAGCTTTTAGAGGTAGAGGAGCTCATCTATAGGTCTTTTTTCTTACTTCTTGAATTTTGAAGCCAAGGGCCACCAAGAGGGAAGGCCATGCCCATATCAATTGAAGGCCAAATGGAGTGAATGAATAGTAAATTTTTTATTTATTTGATGGTCTGAACACATTGGTATAGTTTTCAGAGGTGGTGGAGCACATCTGAAGGTGATTTTTTCACTTTGGAGATTAAACAAGCCCATGGCCATCGGGGTTGGAGGTCAAGCCTAGAGGATTTGGGAACCAAATTCAGAGATTGGAGAGTCATTTTTAGAGTATTTGAGTGTTATAAATCCAATGGAATAGTTAGAAAAACCATTGGAGCAATATTGGTGCTTGTAATCAGACATTTTACTCATAATCCCAAGAGGGCCTAACTAGTTAAAGCAGGTCCATGGAGATGTAGCCCAAGAAGGGTGAGATCCGTTATCATCCATTCTGTTATGTGACTACATTGTGAGTTTTTTTTTTTGCAGATCATTTTATTTTTATGAGTTTTTAAAAACTAATTAAATCATAATTTTATCCTCAAAAACACATGAAAATACACACATAAACCCCTTCACAAATGGTTATGATGAGCTAATCCTTAAAAACGTTTTTAATACTAATGAGGGAGCTTGAATAGGAATAATTTTTTTTTCCATATTTATATCAATGTATATAAACGTAGATAGGAAAAATGGAAAGCCTTGGTTATCATAGAAAAAGTATGTGGAGGAAATACTTGCAAAGTTTGGTATGGACAAAGTGAAACCTGTTACTATTCCTTTAACTTTCAATTTTAACCTTTCTTTGGGTTTGAGTCCTAAAATTGGTGACTAAAAGAAGTATATATCTCGAGTACCATATGAAAATGCAGAAGGAAACTTAATGTATGCGATGGTATCTACAAGACGTGACATTTCACATATAGTTGGAGTTGTCAGCGAGTTCATGGAATATCTAGGAGGAGAACATTCGCGAGCAGTGAAATGGGTGCTTTGGAATTTGAAAATCACATGCGACCATTGTATCATCTTTAATGGTAGTGAAGGTTCATTCTATGGATATGTTGATGATAATTATGCAGGTGAATTGGACAAGAGGATATCTACTACATGATATGTTTTTACTATTGCAAGTGGAGCAATTAGTTGGATGTCAAAGCTTCAAGAAACAATTTCTTTGTCCACTATTAAAGCAGAGTATATAGCTGCTTGAGATTTCTGTGAAGAGAAAATCTGGTTGAAAATTCTACTTGATGAGCTTGGAAGAACGCAGGAGAAAGTGAATGTATTCTCAGAGTGTTATTCATTTCGCTGCAAATCCAACTTATCACGGCAAGACAAAGCACATTGATGTTATATACCATTTTGTAAGAAATGTGATCGATGGTGGCAAAGTATCTCTTAAGGAGGTCCACACACAGAAGAATTGTGTAGACATGTTCATGAAACTAGTATTGATAAAGAAGTTGTGTTGGTGGTTGGCTTCTCTTGGCTTGCATAAGAGATTATGAATGCGCATAGTCAAGGGATTAGGAAATTGTTCTCAAGGTTTATATTATTAATAATGACAAAGATTAAAAATGGTTGTTATAATGTAATTATCTAAGTAAATATTGTTTTATAGTTAAGATAGTTGTGTAACCATAGGGAGTTATGTAAGGAATTCTTTGTATTAAAATGATGATTTCCTGAGAGGCTTGATATAATGTTGGAGAGTTATTCTTTATTTTGGTATAATAAGAATTCCAATCTCTTTCCTAAATAAAAGTTTCTTGACACATTGTCACAATTTTACCATATAAAATTCTTGTATTTGTTTATATAATTCAATTTCCTCTTATATAAGTTTTTCCTTTCTTACTTTTTAAAATTAAACAACCTCAAATACCACTTGCATCCATTTTAGTTGGCATTTCCCTCAATATCTAGGTGACTTCATTTAAAACCACCTTACATTTCCCTTCTTCTCCATATTAACATTGCATACATTTTAGTTGACATTTCCCAGTATCTAGGTGACGTCATTTAAAAACCCCTTTACATTTCCTTTCTCCATGTTAACATTCTTACTTTTCCCTTCTGCATGAAATATTACTATACTAGTTTATTTTTACAATTTCCTTGTAAGATTTTATACCTAGTGTGATCATATTAAACTAATAAAAGGATAAATGGTATAAGAAATTAACAACCACCAATAATTGCAACACTAAAATCACAAAAAAAACACATAATTATCAAATGGAAACCCACATATAATTTAAGTAAATTTTAAATTTGTAGAACCAACCATTTATATATAGTTAACGTTAGATATATAATTAGAAATATATGCCCCAATGAAATTAAAAATCAAGCCACCATTTAAAATAGTATTTATTTTCTTTCAAATAGAAAGAGCGTCTACTGGTATTAACCCGGGCTGGTTCATGATGATAAAATTCAAATAGCAAAAGTGTCTACTAGTATTAATCCTGGACTGGTTTATAATGATTAAAAAAAAGATAATTTGAGCTGCTTTATTTTTTTTCAATTATCGCTGCATAGTTTTACCTATCCTTGTTCTTTTTTATTCTCTATATATGCTTGAATCTTTCTTTATTCTCCTATTCTTTCCTTCTTTAACCGTCATGAGCATCCCTTTTTAGGAAAATTAAGACGAAAAACAAATATCATCTCCACTTGCATGCACAAATCATAGATTATAAGAATTTCTTTTCTTATGAGTAAATCCATCAATTTTGAAAAAATCAAAATCTCTTTAAATAGATTTAATTTTTTTTTTGTTTTTTCAAAATTAAATTTAAACAATAATTAAATCCAAGTTTTATTAAGACATTGTATTAATATTTTATAAACTTTATAATATTTGGCAGTTTAAAAAGATTTGGTATATCTACACTTTAAAATAATATTGACTAAATTAAATTATATTTTAATTTTTTTGAACATGAAAAATACTCTTGGTTTATATTATGTACCAGGACAAAGTCATAATATAGTTCAAAAACTAATATGGAAATATGAGTTCCACTATACATCACTTTCGATTATAAACACTGTGGGACATTTTCCCAAAAAATGATCCAAAACTATTACATCATAACTATTTCATCAGATCAAAATCTTTCTGTAAACAGTAAGAGAAATACATCAAAAAAACTGAGGATAATTAGAGAACCAGCTGTCTTCCATCTTCATGTTGCCCTATGAGAAAAAACATGTCATCTTTACATTCCTGTTCTGAGTAGACAGTTAGTTCCGGTGTCATATAAAGTTTACTTTACCTTTTGCTCCAAGCCCATTTGAGTTGTATAACTTGTAGTGCATTTATCTGAAAATGCCATTCAAATCTCTTTTGGATAGGCAGTCTGCTTCGTTATTTTTTTCTTCGTAGATGTGACAAAAAGATATGGAAGTGAAGGTCCTTTTTAAAATATATAATCTCTAGCCAATGTGAAAGGTACCGAGGATTTAGGTAAGTTTTCTTGTTCATGTGTTCGATAAGGACTTTTGAGTCTCCAAAGACCCATAGCTTTTCCATACATAACTGGATAGCAAACCACAGAAGTCCCCACAAAGCCAACAACTTCGCCTTCATATTTGTTCCCGACCCCTCACTCCAATAAATTTTGTAATGACAAGTAGAAGATATCATGAGTCAAGCTCTGCATCCACATATTAGATTTTGTGTTGCTCCATAAAAAATTCCAGCAGGATAATGTATTTCAAATGGGCATAGTCTCTTTTATAAGTCACTGGGTGGCTTTTGCCTAATTTTTATTTTTTCCCCAAGAGCTATAAATTTGTAAACAAATTTTTCCTAATGAGCAAGGCAACCCTTCAAAAATATTTGTATTTCAGCAACACCATAAATAACAGTGGAATAGAAAGGGTATAATTCTGAAATGTTTACCTCTTCTAAACCACTATCTGAAGCATTCCTCAGTCGACCTATACTCAGGGATCTGCAACTGAAAGTGAAAGCATAATGAAGCAAGAGTCTCCCTTGCGAAAGTACATTGATAGAATAGGTGAAAGTTATCTTCGGTCTCTTCCCAGCATAACATGCGGATCCCCGGGCCCTGCCATCCCCTTCTTTGCAAGTTTTTCCAGGTGAGATTTTTATCTTTCGACACAAGCCATATGAAGATAATCATCTTCGATTGGAAATTAACCTTCCGTATATCCTTAAACCAACAATCTGGTTCAAAATCCAATTTTGTGTTAATCAGCTCTATATAAATTTCTTTTGTTTTAATCTGCCCATCAGCTGATTCCCCCCACCCTCCCATCCCCCAAGTAATTTTGTCTCCTCCATTTCCCTTCCTCAAACCCGTACTTCTTAACGATTTTTGAAGATTATTCCATTCCTCCTCTCTTTGCCCATGTAACCCCATCTCTTGATTTGACTTCCATCTCAGAACTCCGTTTCTCTTTAATTAATTGGCTCATATAAAAGTATCCCATTAGATTTATGAATACAACAGTCTCTTTACTGAGATTGAGGTTGCGATTCAGGCCTAGCAATAAAGGCCTTCTAATATGTATTTTATTTCCATTCCCAAAATACCATTTCAGATTTCCTAAAAACAATGTCCATGTTTTACTAAAACCCT
This sequence comes from Pinus albicaulis, assembly GCA_034641835.2. Classification (NCBI taxonomy): domain Eukaryota; kingdom Viridiplantae; phylum Streptophyta; class Pinopsida; order Pinales; family Pinaceae; genus Pinus; species Pinus albicaulis. The sequence continues at coordinate 391,889 of JAXQQM020091364.1, forward strand.
TCCAAATATTTGACCTGCTAGTACCGTCCTCCCAACACGAAATTAGTAGTTCCTTCATACCTTTCTGCCTAACATATTTATGCTTTATGATCTCACTCCATATGCCTTTCATATTTAAACACCTCTAAAAGGATTTAACGATGAGAGTTTTACCAAAGATGTACAGGTCTAGAATGCCCCATCCTCCTTTTTTTTTTTTTGCAATGCATTCCCAACGGGCCAAATGGATAGTCTGATTATCTTTCCCTCCATTCCAAATGAATCTTTCCATAATCTATTTAATCTCTATCAATATCTTGTTTAGGATAATAAATAGGTGAGCCTAGTAGACAGTATATTGTTATAAAATAGCTTGGGAAAAAATCAATCTACCACCCCTTGATAACCACTTTGATGACCAATCATTTATCTTATTCAGATATTTGATAATAAGCCATCTCCAATCCTCAATTTTATAGTTCATGGCCTTCATCTAGAAACCCAAATAATTTAGTCCATCTTTTAAAGGAGAAACACTAAAATTAAACATGACTCCCACATCATTGTACACCCCCTCCTCCCCCTCTGCATAATAAATACAAGACTTCCCCACACTTGCCATCATCCCAGTAGAAGAGCATAAACTGTTTAGAATACTTTGGAGAACCACCCAACTTTTCCTCAGCATCATACCAAAGATGAGTATATCATCAACAAATAGGCTATGGGAGACTTATTTTTGAGAAGTTATTTTAATACATCTGAATTTGCCCAAGTCGGTAGCCCTTTTTATTTGATGCTCAAAGCGTCCATAATCAAGATGAAAAAGAAGTGGAGAGAGGGTGCAACCTTGTCGTAGCCCTCTACTCGGGTGGAAAAACTCCATTGCTGATCCATTTATGATAATAGCCATTGAGGTATTTGTAATACAACCCATGATCCATGCCACAACATCTTTGTCCAGACCAATTTTGAAAAGAACAAGTCTCAGGAAACCCCAATTAACCCTATTATAAGCTTTATTTAAATCGATTTTCATTACAACAACTTCCATCTTCTTCGACTAAATGGTATGTAAAATTACTTGAGTTGATGGCACCGCATCATGAATACTTATGTCTTTTAAGAAGCCAGACTGTTCAGGCATGATGTGATTGGATAGAACCTCCTTCAATCTCTCCGCAATGAATTTAGAGATTATTTTATATAGAGTATTACACAAAGATATGGGTTTGTAATCATTAAACGAAAGGTTCCCCTTCTTTGGGATTAAAGCCAGAAAGGTAGAGTTTATGACCCCATTGATCCGACCAGTTAACCTCCCTTCTTCCACCATGTCCTTTAAATCCATTATAAATTCCTCATAAAAATGTAGGAATAAGTCTGGAGTCCAGCCATCCGAGCCTAGACTCTTGTTAACAGCAAAATATTTGAGCACATTCTTAATATCTTCCTGGAAAATATTCTCATTAAATCTAACCAAATCTTCCTCCTCAAACATTTTTGGATAGCCATCAAGGGAGTCAAGCTAAGAAGCAATTCCCGGAGCCTCCCTCATCTTATATAGCTCCCCCAAAAAGTCCACTGTTGTCTTCTTTATGTCTTCCATTATGCAAACTTAAGACCCACTTCCCTCAATTTGCCAAATGGCATTAGCGCTTCATCTACTGGAGGATAAATTATGAAAAAAATAGTATTTTTGTCACCTTCCTTGAGCCAAGTGGCTCTGCACTTTAAACACCATGAATATTCTTCTTTAAGTAAATGAGATCTGTATTCAGCTTCCAAAGACTTGAGTATATCCCAAAAATCATATTTCTTTCTACCTTCCTCCACCTCCGTAAGGATCTTAGTCCTTTCTGCTCTAATAATTTTGATCCTATCCTTTATTTTAGCTTTCTGCCTCTTTTCCTAGTCATGCACCACTTTCACTAGTCCCCTTAAAGTATTGGATAAATACACCATAGCAGTGATCCCTACTCCTCTTTTATGGCTTTTCATATACTCCCTGATTAAGGCGTTGAAATCCTCATATTCCAACCATATTCTGTTAAATTTAAACAGATATCCTCCTTGTTTTTTCTCAAATTCCCAAAGCAAGGATATCGGCCTGTGATATGATATTGTGATATCCTCCGCCTTAGAAAATACACCACCCATCTTAGATCTGAGGCAGTTATCGATGACAAATCTATCAATTCTTTTCGCAATGAAATATTTCCCTTTCCTACCATGGAACCAAGTCAGGAATTTTTCCAACAAAGGAATGTCACTTAGACTAGCATCCATTATAATACCCCTGATATCATTAGAGAGGGGATCGATCTTGCCCCTATCTCCCCAAATTTCATTTGCATGGAAAGTACAGTTGAAGTCAACTGCAAAGATGGAGTTCTACAAAAGAAGATTTCCACACCCCTCAATCCTATTCCAGAAAGATAATTTGTCAAGGTATGGCGCATAAATGTTAACAAGATTAATTCTATGTTTAAAACCATGAAAGAAGCCCATGAGCAAGATTCCTCCAAAGAAACCGAAAGGCTTCATTGAAACCCATCTAGGATCCCAAATAGTAGCTAAATCTCCAGAGCAACTAGCAACATCTTTCGTGACCATATTCCACTCTGGTAGCATAGCACGAAAGAATGCAATGGTGCACTCAATTGGTTGCATCGTTTCTTGAATCAAAATAATAGTAGGCTTGGAAAAAAAGAAAAAAAAAATCTTAATGGACTCACACTTATCATGACCCCCCAAACCCATCAAATTTAAGGATATAATCTTCATGATGGAGACTTGATTGATGGGGTCAGAGCTCTAAGGACTCGAAGAATGGAAAGAGACACTGGAACATTGCGGAAATTTCCATCAGTAACCTCATCATTCAAAACCGAAATAGGAACCATTTTTTTTTTTCTCTTTGGGCTGTCTTTCCCCCTATGAATCGTAACATTTGACCTAGATGAAGGGCTGATGTTGATGGAAGGGGACAAAGGCCATCCAGTTTCCACAGTGAGAGGTTTCATATTTGCAGCTGGGTTAAGCAACAACAACTCGATGTCGCTCCTAATGGAATTCCTCGGGGAGGGAAAATCTTCAGTAAACACATTCGGGGAGGATGGAGAAAAATACGAACCAGTTGGGAGATCAACCCCAAGGACGACATCTCAACAAGGTATTAGAGGAGATGAAGGCTGACAGGAGCCATCCAAAAATAAGGGCAGGGAGAAGAAGGAGAGGATGGACCTCCACCAATTCCAAGGAAGTGCACTTCCCCAAGGGATGCAGAGGATTGATACAGTCCCGAGAAATCCCCTTCTCAGGGGGAATGAGGGAAGGACTAGACAGTAACCCCCGCGGAAAATGAGAGAGTGATTCAGTCAAATTACCACTCGCACAGTCAGCAGAAATATATAGACTGTTAGAAAAATGCTTACCCAAAGGCGACGACAAATCAACGATAGATTTCTGACGCGGTTGTTCCATAACAACACCGTGCGCAGTCTTCCTCGATGCCTCTCTGTAACTGTGTCTAGGCTTCACATTCTCACACCAACGATTTCACTTCCACATCAGAGGACCAGTATTGTGGCAAAGATGGCATCGGAATGGCATCTACCAATAGTCTATAGACTGTCTATAAATCACACAATCCCACTGAAGGTAAATTTGTGCAGGGAGCCCTTCGGCGAAAGGTGCCTCAACTAAAACCTGCACTACTCTCTTGTCAAAAACACCACTGCATTTCAGGTCCACAAAGCAACATTTTCCAATGATATTTCCAATCTCAGTCAAAACCCGTATGTTCAAAAATAGGAGAGGAAGACCATGCAATTTTTCCCAAATGAGATGGTTGATAGGTGCATTCTTCTGCGGATGGAAACTCGCGTCCCAATGATGAAGGGCTAGCAAGCACCTCCCAAGTACCCATGTCCTTCTCATAACCTCCCTAACATCTCCCTCTTTCATAAAATGAAAGAAAAAGTAGTCGTTATCCAATTTGCTGACCCTCGAGATGTATCCCAGGAGCTTCTCCCACGCTTTTAAGAGCCATTCCACCATATTGATCTTGCTATGGTTTTCAAATTTCCATCTACTCACAAGAGCCCAAGTGGTTAAAATTTCAACATGCTCCCACAACACATCACTGCCAAAACTAAGAAGCCTACACCCTTCCCCCGGTTTGAAAGGTTTCGACCCCCCGTTGTGGAACTTAGTGGTAGCATGCGACAGAGAGATGGAAGGTGACGATAATTTTTTTCCAAAGCGATGAGTTACAATAGCCCAATAATCTTGAGAAGACGGACCCTCATAGGGATTATCAAAGGTCCCACATGTCCGTAAAGGTTTATCACCCTCTGCCACCTTCATAGCATGCAAGAAAGAGTCATCAAAAAAATCCTTGTCGCATTTCGCAATAAAATTCACCAGCTCCGCCATCTCGATGCTTTCAAATCATTTAAGTCACATGACATCAAGACAATCGTCCCCACATCAACTCCTAGCAGAAATGGCGAGCCTTATTTCAGCTGCCATAGGCCCATTAATGCGGCCAGGCAGCTGATGCCCGTCGCACGATGATCTACACCTTTAATCCGACGGTGGGCATCAGTTGCCTGGCCGCATTAATGGGCCTATGGCAGCTGAAATAAGGCTCGCCAGCAAAAACAGGCTAGGGGAGAGGCTTCCTAGGACAATTCCAGAAACTGGTGAGAGTTGCCCGAGCAAGGCCCAGGCCTCGGGTTCAAATCCAATTGGCTGCCACTATAAACCTAGGCTGGGGCAAACAGCCCGCAAGCCGCACACAATAGCAATTAATTTATGCCTCAACAAGAGCCGAGACGTCTGCCATGGGGTCGCCACTTCTTCTAGCCAAGACACAACAGGCGTATGTCTCCACGGAAGTTTGATCCTGGGTAAAGTTTGATCCTAGGTGGATCTGCTGAAAGTCAAAGGTTTATTACCACCATCACCTTTGACAGAAAAGGACCTTGGTAAGTAGGAAGTCATTTAAACAACACGCTCAGAGAAATATAAGAAATATTTATAGGCGCTGAAAGTCAAAGGTTTATTACCACCATCACCTTTGGTAGAAAAAGGACCTTGGTAAGTACGAAGTCATTTAAACAACCAGCTCAGAGAAATATCTCCATAAAGGAGAATCTGTCCCAAAGTACAAAAGGAAGTAGAAGGGTCGCCCACATACGCCGACTCTGTCAGGGACCTTCCCTGCCCAATAAAATTTGAAAATAAAAAATCGGTGTAATCCCAGCGATCAGATAAAACAGCCGGAAAAACCAGAAGATGTACTCGAGTCCTGATCAAAACCCGCCTTGCCATGAAGCGAGAGAAACCTCCATTCATGCCATCTGCACTCCCAGCCGGTAGATCCACGACAGTCCGATCTTCAAGTGATCGGGACTTTCGCAAAAAAATAAAACAAAATACAAGAAAAAAAATCAGCTCTTTCACAATAAGAACGAGCAAGACTGTCAGATTATAACAAACACTGCCATCATTTTTCCAGTTGCTTACTGGTTTAAAAATATAGCACTCAGAAAGAAAACATTCTCATCCACCAATTCTCAAGAAAACTCAGATGAGAGATCCAAGTCTCTGCCTCCCTATCGAGTCAGATGCCTAGGAAAACTCCTGTCCTATCACGAAAAGAGCAAACTAAAACTCACTGGGAGCAGCAGCAACAGAAACATCAGCCAATGTTCTACCACCTCTCACATAAACGGATTTTCATGCTCTTGCATGGCCTGTTGATAATAAAAAACTAACACCAATTGAAAGACACAGATGGAGGTTCGCATAAAGAGTTTTCTGGCTTTTCCGACTCCCTTTGAAACTGACACCAATTGAAAGACACAGATGGAGGTTTGCATAAAGAGTTTTCTGGCTTTTCCGACTCCCTTTGAATACGGAGAAAACTTACCAAAACTTCTAGTAACCAGTATAACATGATGAACTAAATCCTGGGTTCCACACTGGGAAAACACTCACCATGACCCTCTATAAATTTCGGTATGCAAAGCTTCCTCGAAGACCTTGTAGGTTTGGCCTTTTCTCCTCAAAACCATATCCATATGCACAGTGTATTTATTTAATTTACCAATATTATAAAATTAACCTACATTGTTTTGTTGAACATAGCTGAATAAAATTATAAATTCTTCCAATCGAATGATATTTCATAATCACGATTTTTTAAATCTAAAATTATTATATCAATTTAGTAAAAAGTTCATAAAAAAAAATTTAAATAACTATAAATAAGTATTTCACGAACAAAAGTTAAATAGCCCTAAATAAATATTTCAAGAACGAAAAAATGTGATTTAAATTAAAACATAATACAAATGTTTAGGAAGCATAAAAACATATTTCACAAACAAAAATTTACTTCAATATTTTTCCAAACTAAAGATATTTTATAGTCATTAATTTTAAATATAATAGTATAATAATTTGCCTCAGTCTTGAAAAAACTTACAAAATAATCTAGGAATTATGGGGAAATACCATTGCTTTTAGAGCGAAAACACGCGCAAAACTTCAACCCCTCGAAGGACCGCAAGCCATTGGATGGCAACCCAGAAAGGTTGGACTTTCTGAGAGTCCAAAGCTTTGTTAAACCCGCAAAAGTTTTTAGTCCCGTTGGAAAAAAAGAAACGTTGGGCTGAAATTTTATCGTGGCCGTTGTCTGATCTGATGCCCCTGCAACACAATTGACGTTGAGGCACCATCAAACCCTTCAAAATGTTGTCATGATAACTTAAGCTACTTGGGTTCAGTTGAACTGGTCCCCCGTCCATTCTTTCACATTGTGGTACACGTCCACGAAACCTCTGGCTAATCATGATCGTTCAGCGACTGCATGCCTAACTTCACCAAACTTTGGCTTTTCCAAACAACTTTAACAACTTCAACGTAGACCAGTTACTAAACTGAATTGATTAGGTAACCTACGTCGGTTTTATTCTTTTGAATGAATTAGGTTTATACGTGCTTTCTGGGGTTTGAAAATCAGGTGGAAAAATTGCCTAACCTCACCAACTTTAACAACTTGAACGTAGACTAATTACTTTAAACTGATTTGATTTGATAATATACCTATATAAATGCTCAATCTCCCTACTTTGGAAATTCATGCATTTTTCCTGTGCTCAAATCTGTCGGGGTTCACACATGCTTTGTGGGGTTTGAATCTGAAGTCGAAAATGTGCAGGATAAGAATGACAGGTTTTCTGGCTTTCATTCCTGTTCACTAGTGAAACATTCACCTAGGTGCATGCACCAATCACAAAATTAGTGGTTTTAATTTTGCATGTCCAATAACTTATGAAGCTTATTAATTTAAAAAAATAAAATAGAAAAGCGAAGAAAAACCATTTCCTTCTGTTGTTTCATTTGTATCGTCAACTATATCACCAAAGATATTTCAGATCTGTTGTTGACATTCATATACACAAAGATAATGTAATTGTTTTGTTTTATCTTTGTTGATTTTAGTGATTCTGTTTTGGACCATTTTATGCTTAAGTTAGTGCACATCTTTCTGGGGAAATTTAGGAAAGATGTAAACCCAAAAATTTAGGAAAAATGTAAAATGCAGAATATTGAAGATTACCCATATTTTCTTTTGATTTCAGATTTTTGTAATCTATAATGATTTTTAATTTCATTAGTAAGCTTGAAAAGTCTACCAAAAAAACATCTTATATCTGAGTATGAAGCTTGCCAAGCTATCCAAAAAAACATCTTATGTCTGAGTATGAAGCTTGCCAAGCCATCAGAATAAAAGATGTCAGCCATATGACCATGCATATGTGAAGACACATGTTGACTGACTGCCTCCATTACAGATAGATTCAGTCATCCAAGACCGGAATAGCCATCAAAGTTTGAAACCTGTTATCTTATACTGCACTGTTTCGACTTCAGGAAGACACTCCTATAGTCCAAGTATACAACAAAGTCAAATGTACCCCTATGAACAGCATTGGTACGTACAAAACTCAGAGTGGATCAGATTTACAATGGTGCATTTTATATATTGATAAATCTCATGCTTGGACCAGTTTAGTGCATATTTATTTATGGATTGACATGTTAATTTTAAAAGGTATATTTAAAGTTATTTGAGAGAGAAAATATTAATACTTGTGTCTGCAGAGGGTTGGTTGATCGAGTTCAATTTATGAATTACATGACATTCATTGGTCAAGAAATGACACTGTAGTGGAATGCCAACCATTCATGTCTTTCGTCCTTGTTGGTGTGGAGCCTTGATCCAAGGCTGGGAAGCACTTCTCCGTTTACCACAGCTCAGGAGCAGATTCCCATTTTTATTTTTTTGCTGTTAACATTAATATTTATTTTATAGAAAGTAAATTCTTTCATATCTGTGTTATTAAACTTGGTGTAATCTCTACTTTATACAGAGGTAGCTCATAAGAACTATTTTTTTTTGGTAAATAACATTTTATCCTTATTTTTCTTCGCATTTATATTTTTTATAATTTTGTTTAACATTTTATAACTGTTTAGAGAGGTGTGGTTTATTGTGAAAGAGCGCTTACGAAATTCTCTTATTATTCATCTTATATACAGTATAAGAGATCAAATAAAAAAATTCCAACCTGTTTTTCCATGCTAAAACTTATATCCTGTGTTTGATGTACAGTAATAATTTCTCATATTATTCATATTATATACAGTATAATCGATCAAATAAAAAATTTCGAAATTGTTTTTCATGTTAAAACTTATATCTTGTGTTTATGTACACTAATAATGAGCAAGATGAAAATGTCATTAGTTATTTGTTAAATATTTTGAAGGTTTTTTTGGTTTTTTTTAAAGATTAAATTGTTTAGAATTTAACCAAAAAATTGTTAAAATTATAAATTTGAGTTGTCAATTTTCCATAATCTAAATATTTAAAAAAATTTAAAATGGTTGAATCTAGATATTTAGTCATTTTGAATAATAAATTGATTTCTCAACTCTCTTCAATCCAAATACACAAAAATATTATGAAATATTGAATCCATATATTTAATCAAAAACCTCCTTTAAACTTAAAAAAAACAAATTTTAACGAAAACTTACTTTTCATAATTACACAATACCAATAAAATGTCAAAACATTTGTCCTCCTTTTTTATTTACATCAATATTTATCTCATGGTTCACTCAGAAACATTTTATTGCTATGAGGCAATGATCATGAAAATAATAAAGACTACATAAATATGGGGATGTTTTTCATTGGTGGAAATTTATTAATAAAATTTGGATACCATGGTGATTATGATAATAATTGTTTTATTTTTAAAATTTTAAGAAGATAATTTATTTGTGTTGAGAATTTTTATGAAAAATGTTTTAAATTATATTTTGATGAGTGAAAAAGTTGAAAATATTTATATTTATATATTAATAAGAGTGTTAAAATAATAATTTAGGAAAAAAAAATTTTCATCTCTAATTTTTTTAGTGTTACAATAAATATTTTTTTTTACATATATAGTTTAGGAATTATTTAAATCTTTGTTTTATTATGGAGATCAAGAGAGTTTGTTCTTATTTTAGAGATATTGATTTTTGTTTTACACTTGCAAAAAAAAAAATCAAAATAGAGATATTTTTTATGTTCTAGAATAGAGTTGATCACCACTTTGTATTGTGCTAATTTTTTTTATCCTTTAATTTTATCACACCACATTATCTCCTAAAATTTATATTTAATAATATTTCTAATATTATCATATTTTGCTAAGTGACTTATTTCTTGATTTCCTAGAAATTTGACTTAGACTTGGGATTTCTATGCCAGCTCTACTTGAGCCATAGGTTATTTTGACTATACCATGAAGCAATTTTATGAATCCTCTTCTATTCAATGTTGTTTATAGTGTTCACATATATTACATACCTACTAATAACCACCATATTTTAAATGGAAGAAACAATTACTCTATGAGGACGATATGATAGGCTTATTCCCTTTAATTTCTATTCTAAATTGTAAAATACTTTTTGGATGTGCTCTATCATTCTCCATTACTATTTCAAGAAGCTATAATCCCAAAATTCACAATGATATAACGTGATAAGAGTGACAAGAGTTTAAAAAAGAAGCTTCTTCTTCTCCAATAGCTAATGGTCAACTAATAATAATAATTTTCAAGATCTTAATATGTTTTTCACCCTCCATTTATCATTTTCTCAATATTATAGCTCCAATTTGTGATAAAGATTGATTCAGCTCCACTAAAGTTTGTGATAAAGATGTATTCAAGGATCTTTGGATGAAGTATCTTCTTCCAAGATATTGTTGTCATTTATGAAATTGACATAAGTGATCATTTTAGATTTTATTATCAAAACCTTTATTAAGTCAGTGTTAAGGGTTTAGCCATAACAAGATCACTCCAACTAATCACTATAACAACAATGATGACTAAACCAACAATAGTTTGAGATGGAAAAACTATCAATGGTCGAAGGGAATCCAAGTTGAACAGAAAAAGCTGAGCTCGCAAAAAACCCTAATGCCTTCTGGCCGCGTCTCACCTTCCCTACTCGGGGCGATGCCGCGCCGACCTACGGGCAGGGCGTGTATGCACCGAGGGTCTCATCGTCGCAGGCTCGAGAGGCCTTTCTCCTCCGAGGATACAATCGAATGCAAGAACGGCTTTCCTCCATCCTGTGCCACCGGCCCGCCGCATCGATGGTAGCATCTCGCTTGGGACGACGCGGATCTTGCTGCAGGGCTAAAAGATCTCGCCAATGTCTTCCTCTGCCGGCGTTTAGGCACAGGTGCAGTCCTCAACGCAGGAGGGCACAAAGACACCAGATCTAGCATCTCGATTGCCTCGTCTACAGTTGCATCTCTGATCTCCATCATCCACAGCAATACAGTGGGTAGCTGCCGATCCAGGGACGTTTCAGGACCTAGGATCCAAGCAAATGAGTTTTCAGACCCACCCTATGCTGTGTGTCAGAAGCAGAATTGCTTCTCGGACCAGCGAGTTCTGCCAGAAGGAGAAACAGCATTTCAGATCCAAATCATTTTCCTCTCTGGTAAAACGCTGCTACAATGGGTGCATGATACAGATCTGGTGCAGGATCTTTTGTACAAACTCGAACTCCGGCTGGGGATTCCCTCCTTCTTTCAGAGGCTGCTGTTTAAAGGTAAGCAACTAGAGGATTCTCTTCCCCTTTCCTTTTACAGCATTCAAAGGGATGCTTCTATTGTTCTTGCCCTTCGTCTAAGAGGAGGGTCCTTTGGGCAGACATCCTCTGCCCCACCTTTCTCTTATAAAGACGCAGTCCATAAAAATGTTGCCCAACCACAGTCCTCTTCGAAGGCAGCTCAACCAGCTATGGCTCCCAGGCCATTCCTAGTTGATAAACTTGAGGAAGTTCCTTCTGTCGAACTTTCTCATCCTGTGGTTGCTGATCTTCACCAGAAATTTGCAGAAACTGCAATCATATGCAGATTTAATGGCCTGTGGCCTCGCACAGCGGATTTATATCAATGGATCCACACCAACTGGACCACTAAAAGTCAAATCTACTTATGCTCGAAAGGCTTTTTCATTGTGGCGTTTGATTCAAACGAAGATTACCAGAAATCCTTAACAGGTGGCCCTTGGTTCTGGGGTTCGGCTGGGCTCTTCCTCACCCCATGGTTTCCATATTTTGACCCCTCTACAGCTGTCATCACCAAACTTCCTATCTGGGTAAGGCTCCCAAACCTTCCAGCGCATCTGTGGCATTTCTCTGTTTTCCTAGCCATTGGAGATACCTTGGGGCGCTATCTTGCTACAGATACCTTGAGAAGGGAGAAAGGAATCTACACCTATGGCAGATTTTGTGCAGAAATAGATATAAGCAAAGGATTGCCAGATCAGATCAACCTCAAGTTTGGGGACTTCCTTTGGACCCAAACCTTGGATTACGAAAATACGGCCTTCCGATGCCGCCACTGTCATCAAACAGGGCACTTACAAAATGCATGCACCCAGTTCCTCGGCAAAAAGAAGACTTCGAATCGCAAACCCAAATCCAAGAGCTGGAATACCTGTGTACCTCCCCCCATGGATGATACAGACTCCTCCAGCTCGGATGAGGAGGAAATTGAAGCAGATGGGGAGAATCTTGAAACTCCGATGAACGCTCCCCCAGCCAGTGATGCAGACCCCTCTGCTCCTACGATCTCTCAGAAACGCTCCCACGTGTCTTCATCCTCGGACTCGGATAAAGATATTCCACCCACAGCGCCGAATAGTCTACAGCTAGTCATGGCCCAGCCAAGCTCCACCGACTGGGTCAAAGTAAGCAAGAAAAAAGGGAAAAAATGTCGTATGGCAATATCCACCCACTCTGTGTAGATAACTCTATCTAGCACTTGTTTTATGTTCCTCTTGTTATCACTGCTCATTATGTAGTCGTTGTTCAAGAGCGAGGTTGATAGTCTATCACCTACAGCTCTCATGCTTCTCAGCTTATGCTTGCTTGCAAGCCTGATTGTACCATATGTTCTTTTCGTTAATAGAATTAGCCTTATCGAGAAAAAAAAAAAAAAAAAAAAAAAAACAATAGTTGAGATGGCACTATTTCTTTATTCTAAAAATCTCTAAATTTTTGGTCTATATGTAAAAATGAGTAAAGGATATGGGACAACCTTAGTTTACTCATATATTACAATTAATCTATTTTTTTCTATAATATTTTCATAAAATCTTCTCGTCAACCCCAAAAGAAATTTTAGCTTTTCTAATCTATTCTGACTTAAATTACTTCGTATTATATTTAAAAAAAAATTTCAATAAACAACATATAAATTTGTTTTTATGATTGTAAATATCCTCCCTAATTATAATAAGGATAATGAT